>OX418220.1:40519794-40962294 GCA_948455865.1 Conomelus anceps | reverse complement strand
GTCGCACATTCGTGCGACCCGGGATAACCTAGTTTTATCAAATTATTTGATCAAATCTAGCCTCAAAATTCAGTTATTTCTTAATTTTTCGCTGAAAAATGTAATGGCGAACTATTAAATTTCATAAAACTAATTACTTTCATTAAATAAAACAGAAATTCTTCCTAAAATATTGCTAAGCGATAAATAAATAAATAAAAGATGAGAACGATCTGTGATAAAGATCCAATAAAGATTGTGTTATTTGACCCGAAGAAAGTTAGAATAGAATCCGTACAAAACCAACAGTTTGTTATAATATAAAAGTGAGGCTCATCATTTCCTAGTTGTGTAGCAGGAAGAAGTTGTATTTGTTTTTGGTGGGGTTGCGAGTGCGGAAGAGTACGCTGGTGAGAAAGGGTCTAGAGAATGATTGAGTGGGGGGTTTGTGACGTTACGGTGAGGGGGGTAGTCTACTCACACACATGCAGTCTGTCACAACATCGATACAGTGCCCGACATCTAGTGGCAGACATTCGACATTAATAGCCGTCGCACAGCCTTAACCCTAGAAGGGTAAGGATGAGTAAATTTTACTCCCACTGCCTGAAATTTGCCAGTATTTGTCTGGTGTCAAAAAACCGGTTATCCTCACTACCGTCTAAGGTTCACAAATTCAGTTGTGCTTGAGACAGCGTAGAGAGCAGAAGTGTCCACGACGCCATCAACATTTCTCAGACCTTCACATAAAAACTGGTGAGTAAATTTTACTCATGTGTACCCTTACACGTAAATTTTTGTGAGTAATATTTACTCATGTTTACCAATAAGTGCTCTTTTTCATGGAGTAAACTTTACTCCTAGTTACTAATAACGACCTATTGGAAGTTTCTTTTTTCTTTTTAACTTTTATTATCATTATTATTAGCGTATGGCTATATAATAATCTTTCTAACTATTCATTATGAAAGTGAACGGAATGTTTTTCATAGCAAATTTGTATAGATCTGTATTGGATCTTTCGTTATCTTCATGCTTTAGAGCTATTATATATTATTATGTTTGTAGAAAACTAAAAAGAAATCCATTTTTGTAATTATAATGAAGGCATTCTTGGTGTACTGTACAATCTCTATAAAAATTGGAATGCATTCTGAAAAAAAGCAATCAGACAAATGTACAAATTTTTAGAGCGAATATTTCATTATCAAGGTTTTTAGTATTTCTTTTCTAATGTTTTCTTTGGATAATATAAGCATTCCCTATCTTTTCCTTTTCTTTCTCTCTTGCTCCTCTCCTAGCATTGCATTTTTTTTCAATTCTAAACTAGGCTACTGATTCAGTTACATGGACATTAACTTCATTTTATACTCACAACTTAAATTTATTTTCCAGGTTCTCAGCATGACACAACTCGACGAGAATGAGATTTTGAATCTCTTAGAACTCTCATCTGATGAAGGCGAAGAAGATTTGGTGGAGTTTGATTCGGATCTCTCATGTGATGACAGTTTGGCTGACCCAGATTATCATCCAGAACTTCAAGAGGTCGAAGAAGCTTCCTTCGAGGATATTGTGAATATTGAAAACTCAGTACCGGTACCACAAAAACGGAGACGTGTAGAAAATAATGAAAAACGTAAAAATAGAGTAAGCCTATCAGAATCTAATACAGTGAATGAAGTGAATGTGATTGCAATTTCTGAAGCAGAAACGATTGTGGGAAAAAATGGATTTGAGTGGAACACTAAGTGCTCTGATGTTGCAAAAAAGATTCCTCAGAAAAATGTTGTCCATATTCGACCAGGTCCAACAGCTAGAGCGCGGTTGGCTTTAGAGCCTATCAACTGCTTCAAATTATTCATATCTGATCAAATTATAGACATCATAATTTTACATACGAATCAAGAAATAGCCAGGTAGAGAAAGAACTATAATTGTCCCAATCATACAGTCAGTGACATCACAAAAGAAGAGTTCAGTGCTCTATTGGGTCTCTTAGTGTTGCCTGCTGCTATGAAATCGAATCATTTAAACACTACAATCCTATTTGATAGGAGTTACAGTGGCGATCGCTACATAGCAACGATGTCCGAGGCTAGATTCAAGTTCCTTATCAATTGCCTCCGGTTTGATGATAGGGTAGCCCGTGAGCAGCGTTTGATAGGGAATAAACTTGCCCCTATCTCTGAAATTTGGGAAATCCTCTTGAAAAATTGCCGGGATAATTATAAGGCCAGTTCATATGTCACCATTGATGAACAATTGGTAGGCTTCAGAGGGAATTGTTCTTTTCAAATGTATATTCCCTCGAAACCCAATAAATATGGGATCAAAATTGTTGAAATGTGTGATAATTCCATGAAGTATCTGTTGGATGCGATTATCTACACTGGGAAAGGTACAGTGGAAGCTGGTAAACCAGTTGCTGCAACTCTAGTGAATAGATTGGTAGAATCAATAAAAGGATCAAATCACAATGTAACTATGGACAATTGGTTCAGCGGCATCCCTCTTGTCATCTCCATGCTGAATGAAAAAAGCTGACGGTTGTATGTACTGTGAAACAGAACAAACCTGAGTTTCCAAAAGAATTTACTAACCCAAAATTGAAAAATAGGCCAGTTGGATCATCCGTGTTCTTGTTCCATGAACATTTAACAGCTGTATCGTACAAAACAAAAGAGGATAAGACAGTGGCATTGCTGTCATCAATGCATAGTGACAGTAAACTGGATCCATCTACAAAAAAACCATACATTATACTCACGTATAATCAAACTAAAGGGGCTGTAGACACATTCGACATGATGTGCAGTAACATGAACTGTGGCAGAAAGACCAAAAGATGGCCAATGTGTCTTTTCTACAATATACTGAATATTGCAGCCATCAATTCATATGTAATCTACGTGAAGAATGTTATTGCAAAGGGTGGAAAGCCACTATGTAGACTAGAATTTATGCTGAAACTACATGAGCAGCTCACTAGAGACTGGCAGCGTCTGAGACAGCAAAATGTTCATCTCAACAAGGAAGTACAAGCCATGTTGACAAAAATCGTTGGTGAAGCAATTGAAGAACAACACGCCCCAGTTGTACAAGATAAAGATAAAAAAGATAGAAAATACTGCTCTTACTGTCCATACACAAAGAGAAGATACACTACAACCTATTGTGCTACGTGTCAAAAACCAATATGTGGAGAGCATCAGAAGAAGACGTGTAAGGGATGCTAAATATGATTGATCTCATACTAAATGAATGTATTTCATCAAATTCATTGACTGTATTTCAATTAAATCAATATTATTAATTACAGTATTTACAAATAAATTTACTGCAGAACTGTATTTCATCATGTTCTCAAATAAAATTATTACATTTCTACTGATTTATTAAGTTATTGTGAAAAACCTAGAATGGGAGTAAAATTTACTCATGCTTACTCTTAAGCGACCATTTTGGAACGTTACCTTTCTAGGGTCGGCTGTAGCGCGGCCATGTTGGATTTGTATCTCCATAAGAGCAACGCTAATTTCGAAACCATATAACTCACCTATTTATAATCAGAAAATTACTGTCAATGTCTTATTTTGAAGGTCTGATTATGCTCAAGCGACTTTGCTTTCTGAAAAACTTATTCTTCTTCCACTGTTTGTTCTAAATAAGCATTTATGAGTCATGAATTCATGATTTTTTTCTGACGTTTGTGATATAGATATCAAAAAATGGCAAAACGGGTCGTCTCCGTTATAATGTTTTTCATGACAAGGAATTTTTTCTCAAGTATTGCTTCATTTGTCAAGTTTTTAAATGATTTTTTGTAGAGGTATGTTCAACAAAATAGCTGCTGTTCAGTCCACTCAAAATAGACTTGCCTATAAGCAGTACCGTTGACAGGGAGCGCCAGTACGCACAAACACATACAATAGTAACTGAAACGGCAGTGAGTGGCCTTGAAGCTAGTTCGCAAATCGCAGTCTCCCTTCCAGTATAGAGAATCTTTGTTATCTTATCTTATTGATATTTTCTTCTTCTTTGTTCTCTTTTCTTCCATCAGTCAGTTGTTGATCGTTGTAGCGTCAAGGGACATGTATCCGGTCGTGCTGAATTGATTTTAGAAGTTTTGGGAGCGGAACTTTTCAAGTTATGGGGAATAAAAAACGTTCGAAGGTCCAAAAACTTAAAAATCGGGGTGGTGAAAGGTTAAGAGAGTGGAGAGTTATGAATGAATGTAGTGTAAATAACATTGAACTTCAAAAGACACTTACACCCAAAGAGCCTTCTTCTCCAACTTCACCACCTTATCCAATTTCCTGTATTTTGGGAGGAAATTATGTTGCCCAAACTAAGTAAATTTTACTACAAATAATGTCTATTGCCTGAATTAATATATCCCAGGCATAGACGC
Organism: Conomelus anceps; assembly: GCA_948455865.1. Lineage (NCBI taxonomy): Eukaryota > Metazoa > Arthropoda > Insecta > Hemiptera > Delphacidae > Conomelus > Conomelus anceps. Next base: position 40,957,901 of record OX418220.1, on the reverse strand, counting down.
AATATGTCAATCAGAGAACCACGCCATATCCTTGCAGCAATTTCAACAAAACAAATAAAACAATAGACATTTATAACTTGTTTAATTTATTAGGGCAAGTTTTTGCACATCGAATTAATTGTAAAATATTTTCTGGTTAATCAATACTTTTATCAAATAATTATTCATTCTTCGAAGTATTCAATTTTACAGTGTACAGTATTAAAATATACAGTACTTTGTTTTTTTGGAATTAATTCTTTTTAAATATTCGATGCAGTCAAATTCAGATATTGCTGCAAAAAATGTGCAGTTACCCTCGCAATCGTATGAGCCTGTTCACACAGGGCGTTTTTTTGTGGAGCGTCTGTCGCGCAGCTGGTGTCGAAGCATTGTCTTATATGGGATTTTCGTGTTCTGTTCACACGGCACTTCGCGACGAATTTAGCTGCTCATCGGCTGCTGGCTTCGCCGCAGAAACTTGCCACAAAAAGTGGAGCGTCTGATGCCGAAAGGCTCAGTGCCATTAGAACTAAATGGCAGCTGCCGGTTGCTGTTCACACGCTTGCTACTTTTTCAGCTGCAAAACAGACGCGCGTCAGCTGCGCGTAGACGCGCGGCTACGCGCCACTGATGCTTATCTCAACCAAAATTTAAATTTGGTGAAATTTCGGTAATTTGAATTTTTCAAATTGCCATTGTGTTCTATATGTTCAACACTGTTCATATCTTTTTGATTTTTTTTCTATCAGCAAAATTACCCTTTTTATCAAGTATAAAAATGTCCTTCTTTAAAGACATTCAGAAAACAACAATTCAGTTAAGAAATTATAGTTTTGGGTGGGTTCACAATGTGAACAACTTCAAAAATTGTGAATGATATGGATAATGAATGAATAAACAAATATTTATTAGTATTAACATACTTCAAATGTTATTACTATCTAAAAAGAAGAGATGTATGAGAACGTTTATTTTTTTCAGTCCCCACAGAATTATTTTTGTAAGTCTGGTACCTTTCAACTTTAATGAGCCCTACTAACTTATATTAATGGAGTCAAAGTAGCAGACAATGAACAAATTTCACAAATTAATAATACAGTAGCTTCCATTCTCGAGTGACCTTCATTCTATTCTAGACTATCCTAGTTCTAGTTATTTTATTGTTTCTTGAGAGAGTATGTATGTGTGTGGACTATATTGACACTTGTTCTCTAGAATTCCTGGAGTTGAATCAGGTGATAATGGCATGTTTGCGTCGTATAAAATTACAACATCAACAAACTAGTCAATTATAATCATATAAATCGTTATGATTCAAGAAGAAATATATAATAAACTGATAAAATATCAGTCTTGCCGACTGCCGAGTATTTTTTTTTTTTAAATATAACTTACGGATATTATCACTCCCCCATCTTTTTGACCTGATCTTAGCCATAGCCAAGAAAAATTCTCTTTATCGAGATACTGTTTCATGAAGGAAATAAATAAAGTTATCAATCAATCAATCAATACAAAACTTCTTTAACAAACAATTGAACAAAATAAAAACAGAAAAAAAGCAGAAATGAAAAAATAGTTATTAAATAATAGCTATTAATCAGTAGAAGAGTGCAATGAAAGCAAAATTGTCTCTTATTTTTGAGGGTAACCCAAGATTTATCACATTTTTAAACCACTATAGTGTTTTTTATTCATTTGCGTTACGATAGGCCTATTTTTTTTTCTTAATGAAGTAATACTACTCATGTCAATACAATTTATTTTGTGACAATGTACTTCTGATGTATTGTATTTTATTTTTAATTTGATGTTTGTGATGTATTTTTAATTTCAATTTGAGTTTGCTACGTTTGTAATTTACACTTATTCCTGCTGTAGAACAGACTTGCATTAAACCTAAAAATGGAATGAGCAAAAAAAAATCGATAATAAAAATCCCTCTCTCTCTTACGATCCAGAGGGTGCAACCCCTGTCCAAACGGATGAGGCGAGCTTGCCGGCTAGTAATCATAAAACTACCATAAAAATGGTTTTGGTTGCAAGCTGACGCGCGTTAGTCGCGCGTAGTGGAGCAACAGACGTGCGGCTGCTGCGCTATACCGTCGCGCCACAGCTGCTCCACTAACGCGCGTTAGTGGAGCAGCTGTAGCGCCGCAAAAAGTTGCTCGTGTGAACAGGGCCTATGTGATAATCATAAATAGTTTATTAGTCTAGTAAATAGTTTCATTTAGTCCATGCTTTTGAATAGCTTTGCTCATATTCTTCATATAATTGCTTCATATTTTTGAAGCAATAAAAAAGTAATAGCCATGTATAATTTTTTCTATTTATTAGGACAATTTTTTGCACGTACAATAAATTGTTCAATATGTTTTGGTTCTTCAATACTTTTATCTAATTATTGTTCCTTCTTGGAATAATAATAATAATAATATCGTGTGACCTGGCTGACTCAGGTCTGGTGTCAGAGTTATCAGGTCGCACCTGAATAAGTTCAGGGCCTCTGACGTGACTTAACGACTGTTTTTGAGGCAGCCGGGACCGACAGCTTAACGTGTCCTCCGAAACACGGGAGTGGCCCGAGGTAAAAACTTTCGGTCAGAACTGGGATCGAACCCGGGACCTTTGGGCTAGCAAACCAGCACTTAACCCACTCGGCTACGGCCACTCCATATTCTTGGAATTATTCACTTTTACAGTAGTACTAGGGGCTTGTAGGGGCAAAAGCCCCTAAAAAACCAAAATACATAAATTTTTTATCAACCTTCATTGGTCATTTATAAATAAGCAATGATTTTCTAGCATTATAATATAGTTTACAACACAAACTGTATACAATATATTATATACAGTAGATACATTTACATTTAAATGGTGGTTTTTAGGGACAATAGCCTCTAAAACAGTAAACTTTTTTATTTTGAAAATAATAAGTATAAAAAACAATTAAAATTTGGTTTAATTCAAGTTTTATTTACATGAATAGAAATCACTACTTACTTATTGCATTTGATAATTAGTCAGAACCTCTGGATAAACTATGTTTTTTGTATATGAATTGTTTTCTGTATTGTTCTGTTCTCCTGTATTTGCCATATATACTCTGATTCCATCTGATGACCTTACTCTGCTAAATGCAACATATAACTGTCCGTGTGTAAAAACTGGTTTATCTAAGTAGTATTCGGTAATAAGTCCGAAATAAAACGGTGAATTTGACCTTGGACTTTAAAGCAATATGGTCCATTGCCTTGAACTTCTTTTTTCGTGGCAGAGAGTGAGGCAAATGCCATAGCACTATTATACTGTCTTATGTTTTTAATAAAATGTCCATTCCTAAACAACTGTTGTAGTTCATTGTTATTTTCAGGTTGTGGTAGATGTATGAGACCGTTATGGCAGCAAGAGTTGTAGTGACCATTTGTAGACTCTTCAACAAAGTGCAACGCACCACAATGCATACATTGATCATTCATCAGGCCCAGATTGTGTGTTGGTATCTCGTTTATAAGTGGTAATCTAAAAATAGGAGTATCTTCGACGTCATGATGTGGTTGTTCATTCCTTTCCTCATTATAAATTTCTCGCCTACGCTGTCGTCTGTCATGCTGATTTCGAAAGCCAACACCTCGGCGACGCGGCCTTCCTCCGTTGTTCATTACTAAATAAATAAAGAAGAAATACGATAAGATAACTATAGATTACCATAACTAATAATTATTATAATTATTATTATTATATAACTTAAAATTATTTATATTGCTGTAGTTTAAAAGTAAACAAACTGAATTCATAAAAAGTACAGCTGGCTATGAGTACACAGATATACAACTAAGACAACTCTGTGGCACAGCTGTTTTAATTTCAAAAGATGTAAACAAATTAAACCCCATGTTGTTTTAATGGGAAAAGTTTTATTCTGTTGCGAATTTATGGTGAAAAAATAAGAAAAATGAATAGTTTTCCCTCAAAATTCACGTCAAGACCTTTAAAATAAGACCCCTCCCATCCTTCTACGGCCATCCAGTCACTCACAATTTCTTTACAAAAATTTGACTTACGGAATTATATATTAAGATACAGTAGTAAATATAGCCTACAGTACTTTGCATGTTTCGGAATTCATTCTTTTTAAATATTCGATGCAGTCAAATTCAGATAAAAAGTGTGTAGTTACCCTTGCACTTGTATGTGATAATCCTAAATAGTTTATTAGTCTAGTAAATAGTTTCATTTATAGCCCAGGCAATGAATGCACAAAAATGGCCATTGTCGTAACAAATTAGGGCAAAAATTAGCTGAATTTTTGCAGGATGTTAGTATACATTGTATTTACTCGAAAAAACCAAAGTCCCGACCCCGAATTATTGTCAGACAAGCAAGACTATAAATGCCAATTAATAGTACACGTTTAAAAGTACATTTTCCGAATGTCCCCAAAAATCCCCCCTTGGCTTTTCCCCCAAGCCCCCTAAAAGTTGAAAAATTTTCTAGTCATTGGAAATTCGATATCTCTGTAACTAACCATCGAACAGAGTTGATTCTTCTTCCATAATACCAGTCATATAATGTTCTGCAATAAATGTGCTGTTCACTTTGTCAGTAAACCTGATAGTTTCTTCTATAAAAATTGAAATATCTTCAAAAAAGAATTCTATCAACTAGATTTTTCATTATTTAGGGGGACATTTTTGTATGTCATTTTACAGAAAACAGCTTCAAATAGAAGTTATAGAACTTATTTTTATGAATCCAACGATGTGTATAACAGTATACTGACGATTAGAGATGATGATTTGTTGGATGAATGATGTAGCGAGGAGGGGGGTACCCCTTCGCTAACATCTGTCGCACTCCATACCTTTATGTTCTCAGCTCTTTGTGGCTATTTCAATTCATATGTAAAATGTTATATTTGACCGATAATTTGGAATTCTACTTGAAAGAGCAGTATAGGCTTCCCCTATCATACATTATTTTGTAAAATGATGATTTATCATTATAAATAGTTATAATTTGTAACTACTGAAGAATAAATAGCAAAATTTGTCTCAAACTGTAGGCATCATCTTTTTCTTTCATGAGGGTATGAGAGAACTGCCGAGAACACATTTTAAATCAAGCTAAACAATTTTCTATGTAGCAAAAATTTTGGTAATTTTCCAGGTTTTCCGATATTACAGCCACACCATGAGTTAAACAGGGAATAAACAGGATCCCTTTCTTGTTGACAATACAATTACCCAAAACTGGGTACCAAGGGCAGACTTCTAGCATGAATAGATTCTAAGTTATAATCATACATAAAGTTGAAAATTCAATTTTTTTATAATCTTTCAACATTTTGAATTACAATAACTCAAAATTCATGCGTGATACAAAGATGCCACTGGGATGTTTCAGGGAATTGTATTGTCTAAAATAACTGTGTCCTATTCATTTTTTGTCCAACACATTGTACTATTAAGAAAACCAGGAAAATTACCAAAACCCGTAACATTTTGGCTACATATAGAATTGTTTAGTTTAAAATGCGTTCTCAGTGGTTCTCTTACTAAGGATATGACAGAAAAAGATGTTACCTACAATTTGAGACCAATTTTTCAATTTGTTCTTTAGTAGTTTACAAGTTATAAACTATTTGTAATGAAAAGTACACTTCAGGGCGGTAATGGACGAACTACGGCCCGTGAGCTAGCCCGGAACATGATTTCGAGTGAACACAAATCACAAATGCAAATTGAGTTATAAGAAATATATGAAATATAATGTAAAAAATATTTTTTTTTCTTTGCTAAATTAGAATAACGTTCATTCATTCATTCATTCATCTTTTCGATTTCGCAGTACAATATTATCGCATCTCAGTTTGCTCTCAGTTATAATCATGAATACATTCTAAGTCTAGTAAATAGTTTCATTTAGTCTATGCTTTGGAATAGCTTTACCCATTTTCGCGGCTCAACGTAACTATTTATTCGATCGGATGAAGTTTATTACTGTATTTTTAGATGAAAAATTTCATTTGCAAATATTAGAGTTAGTCTGTAACAATTATTGTTATTCATTGATATGTACATATATTTTGTACTATTTTTTTTTTTTTTTTTTTGCTCACAGAATTAACTGCTAGATATTTGAGTTCAGGTAAAGTTATTTGTTATTTTTAATGGATGATTGATCTGCATTTTTATTTTTGCCATCTTCTTGCTGTTGGAAAATGAAATTTATGTAGCGATATTTCTTCATAGACTACTGTATATAAAATTATTTTGCGATTGATGCATTTTTTTAAACAAAGTTTAGTATGCTGTTTGGACCTTTGATGTTTCAAAGTGGGGAATTGATAGCCGAGTGCTGTAGCAGGTAACTTTCAATCAGAGATAAGCTACGAAACTCCTGGGCGCTCTTTGTAAAGGTGTCTGATTGGATTGGCCAGCAAAAAAGACTCTGTTCTCTGCTGTAAAATCACTTCCCGGTGGTTCGGAACCCACCTAAAACTGTAGGTCCAACTCATCAATCACCGTCATCCAATTCATTACCCACGCACAGGTCTCAGACCTATGTGGGCTTCACCTTCTGGAAAAAAAATGTACATGACTTCATATTATTGACGTTATACTGTTTCTGTTATAAAGTATATCCTAATGCTTAGATGATTTTTGTGCAATATTATAATTTTTCAATGTGTTCTGTGGATTTTGGGTCTCAAACAATATCTTATTCGTAAAGAAATAAAATGATGTATAGCGTATAGCTTTAGAGGAAGCCGGAATGTCAACAGTGGCAAGATGCAACAGATAAGAGTGCAGTAACCTTGTCTTCCTGGGGTGGTGGATGGCTTTTCGCTCTATTGTCTCTTCTCTCTTAGCGGCTTAGCGCTCTCACTTCTCACATGCACACAAAGACAAACCTTACTCACACAAATAACAGTGATACTGTACTCTTTTTAGTTTGAAACTAGTTCGTTCTTAACTTGACAGTTTCGCTACTGTCGATTTTGAAAAACATTCTAGCTACTGCCGACTGGGTGTTTCAACAAAAAAATTTATTCACTTTTTTTTGTTGGAAACTCTAAAGTTCATTTAGTCAAAACCAAATGTGACATTAAAAAAAATCGAAAAAATAAATTGCGGCCTATGTGTGACCTTAAAGTGTACATTTTGAGCATTCTTTGTCCAAGCTACAAATGGAAACGAAAAACACAATAGCAATGAAACTTTGGGACAATTTTCTTTAAAATATATTCTTTACAGTGGTCTATTTTTAATAACAAAATATACATACAGTATATATATATTTTTTTTTACAAAAACCTTTTTTATTGCATTGTTCAGTGAAATTTTCAGTTTTAAATTTTGGTTTCCATACATTGGTTTTAATTCCCTACTAAATGCAATTTTTTTTTCTTATTATATGTATTCGTTTAGAAACGTAGTTTGTTTGAACAAGTCAATGTTTTTACGTGCGCTCGTGCGCAACACCGCGCGTGCGAGGAATGATGGGTCGGCAAGGGCGGTAGCCTTCCCGTTCACGGCTAAGCGGCCGGCAGTAACCTTGGTGCTTCCGTTGTCGTCTTGAATGTGTTGTGACCGATTGCATTGACTTCCACTTGTTTATCTTTTTCTTGTTTATCTTTAGTCACCTTTGAGTTACAGTTTATTTACCGTTAGGCGCCATGGTGGAATGAAACATAAAAATTTGGTAATTGCCAACTGTTTCAACCCGTCAATGGGCTCATCATCAAGTATTATTGTTATTATTTATTGTTCATTATCTTTAATTTATAATTTAAAATTTATAATTTATAATTCATAAATTATAATTTGTAAATTATAATTCATAAATTATAATTTGTAAATTATGATTCATAAATTATAATTTATAATTCATAATTTAATTTATATTTTATAATTTATAATTTATAATTTATAATTTATAATTTATAATTTATAATTTATAATTTATAATTTATAATTTATAATTTATAATTTATAATTTATAATTTATAATTTATAATTTATAATTTATAATTTATAATTTATAATTTATAATTTATAATTTATAATTTATAATTTATAATTTATAATTTATAATTTATAATTTATAATTTATAATTTATAATTTATAATTTATAATTTATAATTTATAATTTATAATTTATAATTTATAATTTATAATTTATAATTTATAATTTATAAATTATAAATTATAAATTATAATTTATTATTTATCATTTATAATTATAATTTATAGTTTATAATTTATAATTTACAATTTATAATTCATAATGAATAAATTATAAGTTATAATTTATAATTTTATAATTTATAATTTATAATTTATAATTTATAATTTATAATTTATAATTTATAATTTATAATTTATAATTTTATAATTTATAAGTCTCATATGTCTTTTTTATTATTATTATTATTATTATTATTATTATTATACTATTACTATTGACTGGGTTGGTTGTGAGTGGCCTCGGCTCTAGAAAAGTGAATGATTTTCAGTGAAAAAAAATTGTTAAAGTGGATTGCAATGACTGAAATTGACTAGGCGAAGAAATAATTGATCTTTTGGTGTGAAACTTGTCAAGAAAATATCAATATTTGAGGACTGAATATTGAAAACTATTTTGGGATTTCTGCTATAACCTAAATCATTGGCTGCTAAGGTAATATTATATAGGTTAATGTATCAAGCAAGATTAATGGATAAATAGTCTTCAAAATTAATGTTTTCGTTCTGTTTTGATAGAAATTAAGTGTTTATAAAGAAGATGACTGTAAGTTAGTGGCAAGATTAAGGAGATATTATTAATTTTTGTGAACATTGGGAATAAATTTGGATTTTGGTGTAACATTGCATGGTTGCTACGGAAATTGAGTAAACAGATTCACATTACTAGAATAACGGTCTTCATAATTAATTGATGTTTTGATTGTGTTTTGGATGAAGGTGGTGAATTTTAGTGGATTTGAAAAAGAATATTAATTTTTGTGAAGATTAAATAAATTTGGAGTTTCTTTAACACATTCAACATGATATTGGTTGGTATGAGATAAATAAGAATGATCAGATTAGCTATTGGAAGTGACCAAGGGTTATGATCATACAAAAAAGAATGGAAGTAGGATCGGATGTGTTCATAGTAGAGCAAAGGTCTCTATACTCTGAAGAAGAATTAGTAGAGCTGAGTATCCTGATGACACAGCTCTTGAGGATGCTGAGAATACTGAGCAGGCTGTTCTGAGTGCAATAAGGAAAACTCTTGGGGACATGCGCAAAGCTGCTAATAAGCAGCCAAACATGTCTATGGTGGTTAAAAATGGTCTGGTAATAATTGAGGAGAATGTGGATAAGCTGTATTATTGCAGGAAGGTTCACCAAAATGCAATTGATAGGCTAAAGGAGAAAGCATCCCAAAACCGAATTCCTTCTCCTTCCAGACCGGCCAAGAAGCGAAAGAGAGATTCAGAAGAGAATGATGTTGTTGTGACTCCTTTGGAATCAGATGAAATGGGAGATATGGAGACTACAGCAGGAGTAGGTAGAGTCAAAAAGCCAGAAAGTCAGAAAGAGAGAAATTCACAGGTGTCTGTTGTGAGAAATGTGTTCCAGAATGAGTCACAGGAATCAGGTGGAGTTTGGCAAGAAGTAAAAAAGAAGGGGAAATACAAGAAAAAAGAAGCCACCAAGCCTGATAGGTTGCAAGAAAAAAGTGTTGCAGATAGTGCTGGAAGATTTTTCAGGTCACAGAAAAAACACCAGTCAAGACCAGAGGCAATTCTTATCAGTAGTAGTAATGATAGAAGCTATGCCCAAATACTTGATCAAATCAAGAAAGGTATGAAGCCTGAGGGGACAAAAGTTCAAATTAAAGGCATTAGGAAAACCAAAGCAGGGGATGTCTTGATTGAATTTTGTAGAGGCAACAATGACAGAACTGGATTCATTGCAGCTTTAAGAACCACTTTAGGGGCTGATATTAAAATTAAAAACTTAGAGTCAAATTCAGTTGTTGAGATACGAGACCTGGATTCTACAATAGAAAAAGATGATGTCACTGCTGCACTAAAGAGGGAACTAGAATTGGAAGAAGGAGAAGTCAAAGTCATAATCACACAAGCAAATAGCAGGGAACAGAGAGCAGCTATAGTACAGCTCAGAGAAACATTGGCTAGAGCATTGGTGAAGAAATCCAGGATAAAAATTGGCTGGGTTAACTGCAGAGTACGGTTGAGGATCCAGGTGAAAAGATGTTTCAAGTGCTCCGGATTTGGGCATCTGGCCAGAAGATGTGAAGGGCCAGACAGATCTAAACTCTGCTACAAATGTGGTAGTGAAGAACATAAGTTTAGGAATTGCAACAATCCTCCATCTTGCTTTCTATGTAAACAGAATGGAATGGAGAGACAGGAAATAGTGCATGTTGCTGGTAAGGCAGGATGCAAATGTTTCATGGAGGCATTGGAGGAGGCCAAGAGACAAAATAATAAGGTAGTATAATGAAGATATTACAGGCAAATATTCACAGAAGTTGGCTGGCAGATAATCTGCTCAAGCAGCTTGCAAAAGAGAAAGAGGTGGACATTGCTCTTATAAGTGAGCAGTACAAAGATTATGATAATCCATTCTGGTATAAAGACTTGTTGGGGACAGCTGCAATCTGGGTATTGAACCCAGGACTCACAATTCAGAGACATGGGGCTGGTGATGGGTTTGTCTGGATTAGTTGTGGAGAAGTTACATTCTATAGCTGCTATTTTACTCCTAATATTCCAGCAGCCAGCTTCTACATTGCCATTGATGCTCTAGAGGATGCAGTGATGGTCAATCCAAATAATACAATTGTGGCAGGGGACTTCAATGCTAGGGCTGTTGAATGGGGTATGTTTCAGACCAATGCTAGGGGAAAGTACATACTTGATATGGCAGCAAGGACTGGATTGGTAGTATTGAACACAGGAAATACAAGCACATATAGACGTCCAGGATATCAAGAAACGATTCCAGATATTTCCTTAGCAACAGATGATCTTGCTGCATTTATCAACAACTGGAGGGTAATTGAAGACTATACAGCAAGTGATCATCAATTTATAACATTCAAGATAGGACAGCACACAATTGAGCAAAGGGATAACTCTCAAGGGCCAAAGAGATATAACCTCAGTAGGATTGACCTTGATAAATTCAGGCAGAGGTTGAGCTCAGAAGTTGAAATGCTTGAAGATTATGAAGTTGAAAACTCCATTGAAGCAGAAGAACTAGTTGATGCAACAATGCAGCTAATCACATCTGCATGTGACTCATCAATGCCTCAAAAAAGGCCTGGGAGGAAAAAGCAGCCTGTTTATTGGTGGACAGCTGAAATAGCTGGTCTGCGTCAGAGTTGCCTCAAGCTACGGCGAATAGCTCAGAGAGCAAGAGATAGGCCTGATGCCAATACAAAGTCTGCTGAATACAGAGCAGCAAGGAAGCAGCTTCGTAAGACCATTTACTTGAGTAAGGCTAGCTGCTGGCAAAGAGTAAAAGAGAGTGTGGACACAGACCCTTGGGGGCTGGGTTATAAACTTGTAACTAAGCAGCTTGGAGCAATGCGTCCTCCTACTCCTCTAGATGAATGTAGAGCAAGGCAAGTGATTGGCACATTATTCCCACAACATTCTGTGCGTGAAGAGGAGGACTTTGGTGAAGAGGCAGAAGTCACTTTATTCACACCAGATGAAGTGCAGGAGGCAGTATCAACAATGAAACAAGGGAAAGCCTCAGGACCTGATGGTTTGCCTGCAGAGGTACTGAGACTAGTGAATGAATACATACCTGGACTGCTGCATAATGTTTATAATGCATGCCTGAAGACTGGACATTTCAGCCCTAGATGGAAGAAAGCTCGTCTGGTATTGATCCCAAAGACCAGCTTGAATAAGCTAAAGGAATGAGAGGCCGTTCTGAAGTAATGTGATAAACAGTTCCAGGCGGTCTCTAGGAAAAAAAAAAAATATATATATTATTATTATCATTAGTCTATTGTTATTATTATTATTATAAGTCCATTACTATCATTAGTATTTTATTATTAGTCTTTTATCATTGGACCTAATAGTCAATTATCATTATTATCATTATTATTATTATTATTATCATTAGTCTATTGTTATTATTATTATAAGTCCATTACTATCATTAGTATTTTATTATTAGTCTTTTATCATTGGACCTAATAGTCAATTATTTTTATTATTATTATTAGTATCATTTTTATTATTATTATTAGTCTATCATCATTGGACCTAATAGTCAATTATCATTATTATCATTATTATTATTATTATTATTATTATTATTATTATTATTATTATTATTATTATTATTATTATTATTATTATTATCATTATTATTATTATTATTATTATTATTATTGTTATTATTATTATTATTATTATTATTATTATTATTATTATTATTATTATTATTATTAGTAGTAGTAGTATTTTATTATTATTATTATTATTATTATTATTATTAGTAGTAGTATTTTATTATTATTATTATTATTATTATTATTATTATTATTATTATTGTCATCTGTCTATTATTATTATTAGTATTTCATTATTAGTCTATTATCATTGGACCTGATAGTGAATTATTAGTAATATTATTTTTATTAGTATATTATTATTATTATATTTATTATTTTTATTTCATTTTGTTTTAGAATTATTATTATTATTATTATTATTATTATTATTATCATTCAATTGTTATTATTAATATTATTATTATTACAATTATTATTCTATTGTTATAATTTTCAAATACAATAAATGTTCGTTATGAATAATACCAAACATGAACCATCATCACCTAACCTTACTTCCTGATCTATGATAATACTATGTGGTTGGTGTATTTATGGTGATTTCATTTTCCTTCACCGATCATAGGTAGTTTTGTAAATATTGTAACAATAGCAGATTGTTGACGTTTACCAAAACAGGTTTGATAGATGAAGATAGGCGCGTCAACAGAGAAGGATCGAGTGATTCGTCTCAAGAGGGGCAAGTGGCCTGTTGGTAGAGTGGGGGATGAGTGAGACTGAATTGCGAGCTTCACTACACTCAACGCTACGAGCACAGATTAAAGAACAAGGTTTGTCTGTGCTACGAGTGTCGAACTCCCGAACTATTTTTCTTGAACGCCAACGTCCAGAGCCATTCAAACACCCGTAAAGGCCTAATCTCAAGCTGCTTACAAGGGCACCCACGCTCTACCTACAGTCGAGGCGACATCATAGTATACACTGTCTTTCCTGGTACACTGGATTTGAGAGCTGTTTATTCCAACTGCACTTGAATCATTATCTATCACTCACTGCACAGGTTTTGTAATTGTACTGTTTGTACAGTTGGTCCCTGGGAACGTAATAACCACTGGCAGGAACGTAATAACCATCCATAAGGGGGGCAGGTGGAGCTGAGCCCCACCAATAATTCCATAAAAGAAGTAAATATTAGTTAATTAAAATAAACACTGAATCAATAAGAAAACAGTGCATGAATTTGTAAGGCATGTATATTAATTTTCACACCAATTGAGAGTAGCTGCAGTCTGGACTGGTTGGTCTGGACTGGGTTAATTTCTAAGTAGCCCTGGCAATACAGAGCTGAAATGCATTGGCTCTATAGATGGGTGACATCAGACTGACAGCTTCCCCACTTTGCAGCTCCATCTGCTCCAGGCAATTGATCATAGGGCTTAGCCCGCAGCTTACTCTGTATTTTGCAGTGTAGAGCATTTTGCAGCTGGGACAACAAGCCTTAACCGACCATAGAGATGACTGGTCCTTGACCAATGGCTACATTCTACAGTTCATGCTCCACTGGAAGAGTGTGTAATACATTGTCTAGATGTGTAACCATAACCAGTGGTCTTCGCAATTTGCTCTCTGCATTTTGCACTCCACAGCTAGGACAATGCTGCTTAATCATCTGCCCTTATCATCTCTCATGCAGTTTGTGACTTGTGTGTTTGTGTAGAAGTGCAGTGGACAGTGAACTATTAACAGAATTATTTATTAATTAACTCTTATTATTTATTAATGACTTTTTGTCAGTAAGTAAGTTTATGTAAACAATGAATTTAAATCATGTTGACAGCTTACTTTGTACAAAGTTTTTGACATTGCCATTGGAGGTAATAAAGCAAATTAAAGAGCTAGGCACACATCAGCCCAAAGATTTTAAGCTTGTTATAACAAACAGAAACTTTTGTACCTTGTGGTTCAATGAAAAGCCATGGTTAACTCCAAGCATTGAAAATCAAGCTTCATTTTGTTTTATTGATGTTTTGATAATAATAATCATAAGGAAAATTATGATCTTTACACAAAAATTGGCTGTAATGATCTCAAACACGAGTGAGAAAATTAAAAAAAAAAAAGGAAATTAACGCTAATTTAACCAATGCAATTTAATATCCAGCCAAAGATTGCATCTACAATGGTAAGATTGTTATTACTTTTATACTTGAAATTTAGTTCATTGACCTATCCTCTACACCTCTCTTGACTATGTCAATATAATCACGGACACAGGAACACTCAAAAACTGTACTGCACAGCAATTATTGCCAGTATTTTCATCCATTTCTTTTTTCTTACAGAGAAAGACAATAATATACCATAAATCCTAAATTTTTTACAAATTGGCCATCCCAACATAAGTTTTATAACTTGTCTGTTGGGAATAGACAGTACTGTTTCAACAGATGATTTGAAAAAATCCAAAGATTCGTCTTGAATACTGGTTGGTCTTGACAATATTCTGACTGAAATAGACCTCACAACCAACCCACAGGCATATTTAAAAATTAGCCCCACCAATGAAAAACTTGACATGCTACCACTGGTATATTTTGAAATACAAATGATTTGTATATCTGCAATGTGGTCACATACACAAACGACAGACTGACTCACTGCAGCCTGGGAGACCCATTTTTATGCTGTTCTGATTCTTTCTGGGACCTTCTTCTGTTTTCCAGTAACATGAACTTTGTCACACAGGAAACTGGTAGATCTATGGAGATGCTTCTCTTGATTGAGTGCGAGGGATGCAGTATGACAGATAGAAATGAGAGGGACATCTAAGCAGAGTGAATCACAAAGAGTCAACTTACAACGTGCTTTGAGTTATGTTTGTCTATCACTGGAAGCAATGTTCTCAGATGAGTGTGTAGACAGCACTTGCCTTGCATTTGTAGCAATATGTTTTGTGAGCTTAAGCGAGGGGGGGTGAGCCTTTTTATGCACTTTAATCCTTAGATTCTGGTAGCCAGTAGCTGCAGTCAGTGGCGATTTCATAAAAATTGTGGAGACACACCACTCCAGCTCAAATTCACACAATTCAAAATATCAGTCCTTGTGGAACAGAATCATGGGACAAACAAAGAATAGCCGTTAATACCATCCATGCAATCTAATTCAACAAAGAAAGATAAATTATAGAACAGGTAATTCTCAACTGAAACCCTCTTGCAAGCAAAGATTGAGTGAGGAACATGCAATACTTGCTAGTTGTGCCCCCTTGCAATTCATGCTAATAAGGTGGAAAAGCTATGGGAGAATCCTGTCGAAACTTGTTTTCCAATAATAGATGGAAGAACTAACCCTCGCATGTCCTTCATCAAGGACAAGTGATAATACTAGCAGTATAACTGATTCCTCTCAGTGTTACCAGTTGTTGAACCTCTGAAATAAATTACCTACAGCCAGAGTCGAATCTTGAATTAGAACTTGTTGCACTTGAATTAGAACTACAAGTTAAAATTATTACGAATTTTAATTCATTTGCAAACTTGAAAGTTAGAACAAATTGATTGGAATATGGAAATTTGCAAGTGGAGATAATATTCTTTCTGATTAAATTGAGATTCAAAATAATTTAATAGTTACTGAGTGTCATAAAAATTAATATGAGCATTTAGGCTTTGGCCTAAGGATATTCAGTTGTGAGAGACTGCTTGATCACACTTTACAATTGAGATGCCAATTATTTACTGTAAAACTCACGTAATAAATAATATTATTTTTGCATACCATTTGCACTTTGGGCACAATTATTGCGCATACTCAATGAATAATTTTTCTTTGGTTCAATCAGAGTTGGTGTCATCATCTAGACATCTTGGATGCTGGGTGCATGTGGCTAGTCGCCTATCTTTGATTTTGAGAGGATTTGATATATTAAAATTTGGCAATCTAAACTTTGCTTTCAAAGCAGCAGGGACATACAACATTAAAACATTGACGACTAGAAATTGAAATTTAAAACATAAACAATCATCAAATTTTGGGGAGGTTTTGAGAACGGGACCTCTCCCTTAGCTAGCCAAAACTTGTCTTTTATCTTCTCTAAGCTCTAAGGACAGTGCTTGCAGAAGAAGCCCCTGCATCATGCGGGAATCTGCCAATCACAGAAAAGTAAATTATTCTCCTCCAATTAGGAGCTTGCACCCGACTTTAAAGCGCAGACGACTTTAAAGTGCCAGATGAAATAAAAGAAATTAAGTTAGAGGAAAGAAAAAGAATTAAATTTAAAAATCAAACAATTAGCAGGGCAAGAATAAGCAGATTTTACAAGTTGACCAGAAAAAAGAAGTACAGGAAAATAATATGGCAAATCATAAATTTTTGCGAAAGAGCTTACAGATAAGGTGGAAACATCTGCTTGATAAGCCAGTTTGGTCAAGCAGTTGACAAACTAACCCTTCTATTAATAGTAAACAATTCTTCACACACTTCAGCCCATTGTGTGACGCTGAATAACAATTAAACTGGCAGATATTTGTGCTACAGGATTTTATGTAATAATAATTGATATTGAAAATAAATTCATGTGAGTATAGAAAATTCTATGATTTCATTTCTCATCTTGTAATTTTGGTGATAGTTTTAACAATAGGGGTAGGTGAATTTTGCACAGTGTCATAAAGTATCCAACCAAAATTGTATTCACTTAGTCAACTATTCACTTCCTAACCAATTTGTATTCTTCTTATTTAATTGATTTCTAATAATTTTATTTTGTTCAATTGAACTGAACAAATCTTAACTTATATTGTACTGATTTCTTATATTGTAATCTGATACTGATCTTGCAGTACAATGTGAGTATTGACCCAAAGCATATTCCCCATTTAACTACTAATTTATTTTATTTCTTTCATTTTACAAACTTTTAATTGGAGCAACAGGTATCAATACTTAATTATATGCCCTCCTTACACAGCAGTTTGATAAAAGAGGTTGGGAAAAATTCTACAACTTATAAGTATAAAAACTAAGGAAAAGAACAATCGGTGAATCAAAGTTTAAAGTTTTACTATTCATGAAGTAATACGAGACTGAAATCCAGCAAGTAATAAGAGAGTTGAGTGATGATGTTCAGGAGTAAGACGACAGTGGTCATAATGAAAATTATGGATGGGAATATGCTATGATGTATGAATTAAAAAGAAGGAAAGGGTGAATAATAGAGTGAAAAAAGAGGAATTGAACAGTAGTACTAAATAAAATAAAGTAAAACTTAGACCTTACCTAAAAATTGGATTCTTCATTTGTAATTTTGTGAAAAAGCAAGTTATGAGCAATAGCAATATCTTTTACATTGCTTGTATTTAAGACAAGCTAAAGAATAGATAGAAAATACAATAAATGTTGAAAAGCACTCTTATTCCCACCTGCTCCTAGTATATAGAGATAATGTTATTATTTGAAAACTTGTTCCCAGCAAAGATATTTTTTCAGTAATCTGTGTTATTTAGGATTTTTGAGTTCTGAGGTTATTCATCATGGCAATAAACTCAATGAGCTAGATAATTTCGAGTGTCATTGTATTTGTTATTTTACTTGAGCTCCTGATTCTGACTAACAACTTATTTTTTTTCTATCATCAAAATTAGCAACAGAAAAATTGAGTGAATTTGGTTCCTTCCCAGTTGACTCATCCCCAGCAAAGAAACTGGATTTTTTTTTGTTGTTTATTTTGATGATAGGAAAAAATCAAGTTGTTTCAGAATCAGGAACTCAAGCAGAATAATATAACAATCTAATATTAAAACTGACACTGTATTTCACTTTTAAATAATGTTTTACTCACATATATTGGGGTTCTAAATATTAAAATCAAAAATAAACTTGGCTAATGTAAGATCTGAACCTCTGATCAATACAAAAAAAGTAGAACCTAAATCAAATGGGGAAAAAATAAATAGAAATGGTCAAACAAAAACGTATAGTCAGGTTTTGCAAACAGCAACCAAAACTAAAGTAAGGGCAAATAACGATAGGAAAGGTAGAGTACTGCTCTTGACATCCAGTCATGGACGAGACTGTAGTGACCTACTAAATAAAAGATTAAAAAATAAGTATGAAGTTCAGAGCTTTTTCAAACCAAGTGCCCCTATAAACGCAATCGTAGAGTCAGCACAGGAACAAACTAAAGATTTTGGAAAAAACGATTTTCTAATAGTACTGGGTGGCTCAAACAATATAAATGAACCTAATCTAAAACATCTTCCTGAAATAAATGGAAAAATTAAAGAGATTGTGCCACTCAGCCAAAAAACTAATGTAATAATAAGTACAATTCCGTATAGGTTTGATAGGCCAGAGCTAAATGAAGCCATTAAGTCAACAAATAAATCAATTCATAATACAATCAACAGCCTAAAAAATAAGAATTCTAAGCAGTTGGGGATTTGTTTTCTAAATGAAAGGCTGAAAAAACAAAACTTCACTAATCATGGTCTACATCTAAATCAATCTGGCAAAGTAATATTTTGTAATAGGCTGGCAGAGCTGATTGAAAGTCGTTTGCAATCTACTGTCAATAATTCTCCTAAACAATCATCTAACGCACCTTTTTTAGTAAAGTGGCTCAAAACCGGGAAGGGAAACTAGTTTCAGATGATAAATTCATATCTTCAATTGTATTAAAAGACGTTAATCCATCAAAAAATCAGGATAGCATTAGTGGAAGGAACTCTTGTAGCAATCTGATAGGCTCTCAAGATTCTAAGAGATTAAGTAAATCTACTTCAATATGCAAAAGCAACGATAAAGTAATAAGGGATGATAGGGAAGTACCGGTACTCACTGTGTTCCATCAGAATATTCAATACATTCGTAACAAAATAGATAGAATCGAAGTATTTTTTAAAGAAGAGGCTCCTGATATAGCCATTTTCACAGAGCATGGTTTAAAAGAAGATGAATTGTCCCAACTTAATATTCCAAACTATTCATTGAAAACGTCGTATTGCAGGACATCTCATCGAAGTGGGGGAGTAGCTATCTTCACTAAAAATGCTAACCCATACAGCACAATAAACCTGTTCCAACCTTGTTTCAAGCCTAAAACAATAAGCTTACAAGCTTAACTTTAGCTTGGGTAAACAAGCTTTTAAGCTTAAAAATAGCTTGTTTTAAGCTTCGAAGTTACCACTTTCTCAACTTGTTCTAAGTTTGAGGTTACAAGCTTTAAACTAACTTACGATACCAGGCTAATAACAAGCTTGTTTAAGCTAGGCTAAAGTAAGTTTAAAGTAAACTTGAATTATCAAGTTATTAACTGACTTACAATACCAGGCTAAAAACAAGCTTATTAGAACTAGTTTAAAGTAAGTTTAAAGTAAACTTGCATTATCAAGTTATTAACTGACTTACAATACCAGGCTAAAAACAAGCTTATTACAACTAGTCTAAAGTAAGCTTAAAGTAAAATTACATTCCCAAGTTATTAACAGGCTTTTAGGTAGCTGATTGAACTTTATCAACAAAAATCCGCAAAATAATAACAGTTGAAACACTGCTGTTGAATAACAACAATACTGAAATTGGAGAGCAACATTTAAAAGGCACTATAATTTCCTGGACAAAACTATAGTATTTTGAATTTTTAAAAATAAAGTATATAGGTATTATATGATAAAATTAACAGATTTGATTACCAAATCACTTGTAAAACAATGTATATAGTTTTCATAGTTAGTAGGGGTTGAGGATAAATTATATGTACAAAGAAGGAATCTTCATAAAATAATTTTAATGTATACAACACACACAGCAGTGTTTATTCTGAAGTAGCTGCTTGAGGGTTTTCTTCTACAAAGGCCCTGAAAAAAAGAATTACAATTAAAATGGAGGAAGTAGGTTGATAGGGCAAATGTCATGAATGCACATATATGTGCAAACAGTTCTGGCAATAGTGATGATATTTAGAGCCATTATATATTTTAATCGACAGTGATCATCCAAATGCTACAGCTTAATTTAAACCAAATTGTCACTTAAATCAGTGATAGGTGGCAATCATAATATGGCTCAAGTAGCTCACTCTAGATGTGTAGCACAAATACAAAAATATGTGCTGGCAGTGTACCCATTTCTCAATATGGTAATAATATGTTTGTCATACTCATACATATTCACCACTTTACCAAGCATTGAATCAAACCAGTAAACAACTGTTTACAGAAAGAACAGCAGATTTCCATTACTGCATCCTTTTTCAGTGTGTTATGTATATTACCATATTCCAGCTGATTCAGAATTTGGAAAAACAGCTGATCTCAGATAAATTTTTAGTATTTTACTACTGTGGTGGATTTTGAGATTATGTTTAATGATGTTTCTTGTACTTGCTCAAATTTTATTATTTTTATATTTCAGTTTTTATATTGACTAGTATGACGAAAAATAACATTTTTAACTTGTCTGGGAAGATGTTTACCATACTTGTATGATAATATACTGCACTTGACTTCATCTCATGCATTAACTTATCATACTTGTATGGTAAACTCCATTTCCCACACTTTTAGTGTAATATACTATCTTTTTTTTGTCAGCTGATGTCACTTATTATTACCGCACACTGTGTGGTAAAGATCATCAGATGGTTATTACCATACACTCATGGGTGGCTACTTGCTAATAATTCACTGATAAAACATTTGACCAAAAGCTAGATCAGCTGATCTAAGATCATTATTGCCCATTTCACCTGGAGTTGCTGTGTTTAACATATATAACACATCTGGTAAGGTGATTAATATACTCTTAAGATAATTCTGCACTCAACTTCATCTTGTGCATAAACTATCATACTCATACAGTAAACACCATCTTACCACCCTTGTTATGTAATATAATAAACCTATGTAATGTAATCTATACATTTTATAATAAAAACTTGAAAAACACTTCTAAGTGGAAATTATGACACATTATGATGTGACGGCCGTTTCACTCTGATGTTAAGAGCATTGTCAGATGACTCACAGTATACTCAGAGTGTACTGTGGGTCATCTGACGATGCTCTTAACATCAGAGTGAAATGGCTGTCATGCCATAAAATGAGTCATAATTTCCACTTAAGTGTTTTCTAAGTTTTTATTATATATTAGTGGAAACAAGATGGATCTTCAACATGATATACACTTTAATTCATTATCATGGACACTTATGAAAAATAAATGTATTTCTGAAAGGAAAGAATTATGATGCAATTTGGAGGATAAATAATTAAAATAACTTAAATAAGTATTCTTACTTTTTGGGGATCCTTGAGTTGGCTTGCTGCAACCAGTGACACATGTAGACCTTCAAATCTTGGTCAGTAGATGAAGGGTGAATTTTCTTCACAGCAACTGTAAAGTAATAGTGTTTTTGTCATTTCAGTGACATGAACGTACTGACAATAGATCACTTTAGGAAACGTTGTTTAAACGCCTCAACAAGTCAGGGTGTACCATCAATTGAAATTGATGAAATCAATGAATCCACATGGTCAAGTTAACTTTGAAATGGGAACTCCAAACAGGTGTATCTTAACCCAAGTATGAGTGAAGTATGGGTGATGGCTTGTGTAGCTTTGTTACTGACAAAGGCCAGCTGATTCATATGTCAGGATCATTGCTGGACATATGCATGTCAGGATCATTAGTTGATGGACATATGCATTTTAAGATAACTGAATCTGAAAATTAAGCCTAGTGCATATTAAAAATGTATATAAGGTTGATCTTTGCATTGCCTTATATTAATCTGACACTGAATTTTGAATTAGAAAGACAAAAATGTTAATGTAGTTAGTTACATGACAAACTTTAATGGGTTATGAAAAACATATTTTGCTGTTTGTTAGGTGAGATGTTTTTTTGTTGGAGCTGGTGTCTCAGGCTAATTGTTGTGTTAAATAAAGATTCTTGAAAAATATGTGCTACTTTGTGTTGCACAAAGTCAAAAGTCCTGTAGATTTTGAATATGTGTTTTTTTGTTGAAATATGTGTATGACAAATCTGTTTTGGTTTTCATTTTATTTAGGATTCTGTCTATCATATTAGTGTTGTATCCGTTTTGTTGAGCTACGTATTTGATCATATTAATTTCTTCTTGGTGGTCGGTCAGCTTGTGATAGTGGATCATTTAAGAGTCCACAGATCATGGAGTTAAAAGCAGCAAGTTTGTGTTGATGTGGATGGTTGGATGAGTTGTGTGAGAAGTGTCTGTGACAATTGGTTTCCTGTACATTTTGAATTTGTGCATGTTATTTAGTTTTGTGATAGTGAGGTCTAAGAAGTTCAACGTGTAGCCCAATTCATATTCTGCATTGAATTGTAGGTTTCTATGGGGTTTGTTAGGTAGTTTTATTTGCATTCTAGCATAAGTAGGTATAAGGTTTCGTTTGAAGCAAGTTTTGTTAATGTGTGAGGCCAATGTCCTAACCTTCAAACAAGCTTCCTGATATATTTATTCAATCTTTAACAATCTTTCTATCAGCAGTGGAACTGTCAGTGATAGGTAGGTTGGAATGTAGATTCCAAATATTTTAGACAGAACATTTAAAAACCCTACCATTAATAACTTTGCAGAGCTGCGTGGTCTTAAAGGCTATTTTCTTGGTCTTTGCCCTGTCCTTAGCTGCCACACCTTTATAAGACAATTTGTTTGCGACTGCGTAGCTTAGACACCGTTTTAAGCAATAATTATAAGTCATTGCCTTAGCATCTCTCCCTCCCACCGACATGAGTACTTTCAGCTGAAAAATAAATACTTTATGTGACAAAAAATTGTAATTTGCATATAAAATATAGATGTTAAATTTGTAATCTACGATATTACAGCAAAAAAGTATTAGCATTTGATTATTACGAATAAATTATTTAATTCAGCAAATATTAAGTTATTAATATAGGCATAGACAGTGCTGTTTTTGTAACAATAAAGGTTCAGGTATGCAATGTTCCGGGGGGTATACAGAAGGGGTCCGCCCCCAGGAAAACCTTTTAAATTGATAAGAGTACAAAGATTATTTGTCTGAGACAGTTTGAAATTTTTTACTCATATCAAACTTGTGGTTCCTTAGAAGTTATGCCTGCTTTTACTGGAAAAAAACTGTATTTGCTAACTAACTGGCCTACTGTAGAAATTTAATCTTGTACAGATTTCAAGGGCATATTATAAAAAGCGCACAAAAACCTAGTTTACATGTTTTATTGCATAGTTTTCCAAATAACAGTTTGTTACAAAAATGGAAAGTAAGGTAATCAGTCTAAGTTTTTAGATGGCTAGATTTTACAAGAAAAAGCAATAAATTTGATAAACTTAGGTACAGTCTTGCGCCAAGTAAACACAGTTGCTAGTTCTACATCGCTTTAATCGCATAATGGCTCTCATAAAGTTACAAAATATATATATTTTTTTGTTTTTTTGTCCCAAGAGGTACCGGTACGGCATACTGTCACTAAAACAACACTGGGCATAGATGCTATTTTAAAAATATGCTTGCACAAAAAACGAATTCGTTTCATTAAGTCAAATTCGCATTCAGTCAAAACAAGAAATCCTGTCTATCAGATCGAAAACTGTTCATTTTTGCTGTTGCACAGTGCCAAACTCAGTCTGCAGGCAATACATTTAAGCTGGATCTCCTAGACTTCTGGCAAAGCTAATAATATGCAAAATAAACGTAGGCCTTTGCCTACCTAGAAGTTTACACTGCTTTAGCTTAAAGCCTAGTGAGTGATGACTTCACTACTACACAAAACAATGGGAGAAAGTTAGGTTTCTGAAATAAAATAAAATAAAGTAACACCTTATTGTAGACTAATCATTGAAAAAAAAAAACTGAAATAAAAAAAAACTGGCATTGATGATCTAGGAACACGCCTCTGAAAACGGATCTCAAAGATTCGAAAGCCTACAGAGTAAGTAAATTTTACTTATTCTTAATGAATATTTGACTGCAAGTCGTTAAATTCACATAACAAGTTAATATTAACAACGCAGTTCGTCATGGAACAAGAAATCCAGGAATCTAATCATTATGACTTGTGTTTTTTTCTGTATTGTTTAAATGGCATCAAAAATCGTATTGAATCATAGTCTAAGGATGCTGCTATCCTGCTAATATGGAATTATAAGAGTCAGTAAGACTATTTATTTTCACCGTTAATACATGATGCACAATGGTTTCGTCCTTACCTAAAATTTTAATATTGTGTGCATATGCACGTATACTTGCAAAATACATGAATAGTGCTCAGTAAACACTTACCTTAGATCTTGATGTTCAACTAAAACTCTGCTCGAGTGGGCAAACAATTGAAATATCAAAATTAAATAACTTGAATAGATTGCTGAAAGATTGCAAATTGCTGCGTGAGGCGGTGATCCAGTAATAGTAATGGCAATTAGCAATCAATGGCGGACCTATGAAATAACAATGATGTTGACGAGATCACGCTACTAGCAAAACTAGTGCACAAAAAAGAAACTTTATGAGTTGCGCGCGCATCAAACGCACCTCCACTATTATGCCGTGAAACCCAAGTTATTAATAAGCTTGGGAATACCAGCTTATATTAAACAGCTTGATTTGAGCTTGGAAATAACTTGGATCGCCAAACTTGCTTGACAGTGTTAAAACCAAGTAAAATACAAACTTAGTTTAAGCTTATGTGCTGTGTGGGAAGAATATGCAAACATTTAATTTAGAATATGTAGAGAAATTTTCTGTGGAAATGGATTTAGAAGTTACTGATTTGAGAGTAAAAATCGACAATAATTTCGAAGTAGCGGTGTTAGGTATTTACAGGTCACCAAATGGGGAATGGAACAATTTTTGTGAACTATTCAATAGGCTTTTAGAGATTACTACTACTCGTTTTACAAACGTTATTGTAGTGGGAGATTTCAATACAGACTTTGCAACACAGAATAAAATGACAGAAGATTTAAAGGATATTATATGCATGAATAACTTGGAAATAAAAGTTTATGAATATACCAGAGTCACAAGAACATCACAAACAATAATTGATAACATCCTTACTAATATAGATTACTCTAAAACAAGATTAGGCGGCTCGGAACTATCTGATCATGACTATCAAATCTTAGAGGTGGGGTTGCAAGGTCATAAATCAATTAAAAAGAGTAGAGTAATGAAAGAAATTCAACAATGTGAACAGGGGAATATCGATTGTTTGAAGCAGAATCTGCTACAAGAAAACTGGAGTAGGGTTTACAATAGCAATAGTTTAAATGACAAATATGATAGTTTCATTAATATTTTAAGGTTTCATATTACTATGAGTTGTCCAGTTAAAAAAGTCCCTGTAAAGAACAAATTAGACAAGATTGAAGAGTGGATAACTGATGATATCCTTGCAGAAAGAAATAGGGTTAAAGATGCATGTGATGAATCAAACTATCTAGAAATATGTTAAGTGAAGATAATTACAAAGCTCTAAAGAAAAATTATACAAGAGAAGTGAAAAGAGCGAAATGTAAGAAAACAGCTGAAATTTTGAATAATAGTGTGTACTTTAACACAGCAGTGTGGGATGTAATAAACCAAAGTAGGCAAGTAGCTCATGTAGATGCTTATACTAGTGTCCCCAGAATAATTAACGAAAATGACAAATATATTGATGATAGTGTAGACATTTGTAATTTCTTTAACAGATATTATCAACTGGTTGCTAAGAATCTTCAAAAATCTCTTAATACAGGTATTAGTGACATGAGGAATACTGAGGGGATTCAGAACGAATTAAAATTCCACCCAGTATCCCATGATGAGTTGTCAAATATCATTGATAGTTTAAATAATTAAAAAAATGTAGGAATGGATGGGGTATCCAGTAAAATTCTGAAAGAATGTAAAGATCAATTGTTAGACCCTTTGATTCATCTGATCAATCATTCATTAGAACAAGGTGTTTCTCCAGATAATTTAAAAGAGGGGAAGATCTTGCCAATCTTCAAAGGTGGTGATAGAGAAAAGGTAGAAAACTATAGGCCTATTAGTATTTTAAATGTAATAAGTAAAATTTTTGAAAGAGTAGTTTTAAATATGTTACTTCTGCACCTTCAAGAAGCTAACTTTATCTGTGATGAACAGCATGGCTTCCAGAAAGGGAGATCAACAAAGACAGCCATAGTTTCTCTAGTTGAAAAACTAATAGATATAATAGATTCAGGTGATAAAGCTACTGCAATCTTCTTAGATCTGTCAAAGGCATTTGATTGTGTTAATCATAGAAATTTATTGGAAATACTGCAAAATGTAGGTGTAAATGTGGTTGAACTGAAATGGTTTGAATCATATCTTATTGGGAGAAAACAATGTGTAGAACTAACTACAGTAGTTGGTAATAGTATAGTAAATAATAAATCTAATAAATTAGAGGTGCAAGCTGGAGTGCCTCAGGGGTCAATAGGTCCATTGCTTTTTTTGTTATATGTCAACCGTTTACCTAAAGAATTAATTAGTGGTAGAGCCCTCTTATTTGCTGACGATTCATTTTCATCAATTCCATTCTAGATAATTTAGAAATAAGTGCCCATATAGGTGTGCAGTCCATTGTACAATTTTTAAATCAGTTGAAATTAGCTATAAATAGTAAAAATGTCAATACCTTCAATTCAAAAACAAACATAATTTAAATGAAGATAGGGCTATAAACGTGTTTGTAAACGATAATCAATTAGACCAGGAAGAAAAAATTGCATTTCTAGGAGTTACGTTGGATAGACGATTGACCTGGACTCCATACATTGAGAAAATATGTTGTAAAATTTCATCTGGGGTATTTGTCCTGCGACAGCTCCCTAGATTGAATGACAAAAAGTTACTTTTTACAGCTTACCATGGGCTCTTACTGTCACATATTAGGTATGCTATCTTAGTATGGGGTAATTCATCAACACAAAATCTTGATAGGGTGTTTGAGATCCAAAAGAAAGCGGTTAGGTGTAAGTTATAGAAAGAGTAAATAGATTAGATTCATGTAGGCCGTTGTTCAAGAGACTTGGTCTCCTAACTGTACCCTGCTTATATGTGTATGAAGCTACTCTATATGTAAAAACGAATGATATTAACCAAAATCTTGATGTACATGATTATAATACAAGAAGTCGAGGAGATTATCACTTGGTGAGTCACAATAGTAGCTTATTCAAACAAAAACCTAGTTATATTGGTAGCAAATTCTATAACAAGCTACCGCAGTTTTTGAAGAGTCTTGAAAATATAGAAATATTTAAAAAATAATTGAAGAAATATTTAGTTGATAAAGCTTTTTATAGTGTACAAGAGTTCCTTTCACATCAAAATTAAGCCTCACCTCAACTAATTGAAGTAATTATGGTATCTAGTGTATAATATTGTTGATCTGACTTGTCTTATACTCCTATTCTACAATAATAAGCTACCGCAGTTTTTGAAGAGTCTTGAAATTATAGAAATATTTAAAAAACAATTGAAAAATATTCAGTTGATAAAGCTTTTTATAGTGTACAAGAGTTCCTTTCACATCAAAATTAAGCCTCACCTCAACTAATTGATATAGTAATGTTATCTAGTGTATATGACTAGTGTTAATCTGACTTGTCTTATACTCCTTTACTGGAGTCTCCAAGACGTAATCTACAAAAATAAATATATAAACAGTATTTAAGAATTTTTTCTTCCTCATCAGCCCTCCAACTATGAAGTATTGATTCATATAACTATATATAAAAATATACTGCATTTTAAATTATCCTGTTGAAGATCCATCTTGTTTCCACTAATATGTAATATAACCTTTAAAAACACTCAGTAGTGTACTGTGGTCGTCTGGCGATGCTCTAGAGAACAGAGTGAAACGGCCGTCACGCCATAACGTGAGTTAATTTCCACTTTAAAGTGTTTTTTAAGTTTATATTAAATTATCCACTTATATGGTTAAAATCATTTTTTTTTATTGCATTTCATCTCAATTTTATGTCCATCCATTACATCCAAATCTGGTACATTATTGTTATGACCCAGTTCATGTAGCCATGGTGATTTAGCTTGTCTTACCACACCAATGTTTACTATTGTGTTTAGTATAAGTATTCATTATTATGTCTAGTATTGAACATAGAATAGCCTAGGCTACATCATGCTCTGTTCTAATAATGTATTCCTCACAATTAATAAAGAAACAGTCTTCTAAATGTATTTATTATTTTCATTTATTAATGTCTTTATTACTTTACTTCTATTCTCCCACATAATAATCATTTCTAGCATAATTGAATTAAGTTATCGGATCCATCGTCAATTTGGCCTCCCTAACCAGTGTCATTGTTTATATAGAGCAAAATGAAAATATTTATTAATTTTGTAACTTGAACATTTGGTCTTTTTAAAATGGCAAAGCCATAATTTGTTCATTCAAAGATATGTATTAATTTCAAATTATCTATGTGAATGCCGATTAAAACCTGCATTCATAACAGCACATACTTTTTAAGTAGTTTCGGATGCGTTTCAAAACCTGAGTTTCATCCTCAGCAAACAAAGGAGAACCGAGATATTTGAAATTGAAGGAGTTCCACCACTACACAGCTCTCAGATCGTCATACACATCGATAGCTATCAGCAGTTCGTGAAACAATGAAAACCTTAGAAAAACTCCAAAATTATTTAATTAAAAATGTATAAAAGTGAAATTGAAAAAAAATTGAAATTGCTTCTATGTGGATATATAATCAAATCAGGTGTATTTTTTACTCAATGCCAAGCATTTTTCTCAGATAAATCATTGACTGAATGTACACAATGATTCTTAATGAACCTAGGCTTACAGTTTTGAGAATTTGTCGTCATTGCAATTGAAATGGAGTTATGTTTTGTAAATTTGTCAAGTCAAAATAAAACGTAGTGGTAAGGAATTTTTCAATCAAGTTTATGTAATTAACTCAATAATAACTGCATAAATTCATACACAAATGTACGCTATAAAAATACACTATTTTGCACTTTATTTTCTCTTTTAAGCAAGTTGTACCTGATGGTAGGTACTCAGGAAACTAAACTTAGTATGGTGCTCACTGTATTCATTATAGTTAGAAAAGGAAAATTATCTGTTTCAATAATAGAAGTGAGATAAGGAATAGCCTAATTAATTGAATAGTAATTAATTTTGTTATTGAAATTTTCATTCCTAGTTGAAAGTTATTAAACTGTTTCTCTGTCTGTTTTACTGATTCTCTTTCATGATAATTACTACTCAATGTCTGCTGTTGAGTTGACTGTGTGATAAAGTTCGAGTGTTATTTCCAAGTGTTGCCAGCATCACTTGAGTGTTAGAATTGGTGACAGTATAAAAGCAAAGTAATTTATTTAAAAAAAGGTCATTAATCAATGTTACCCATCAACTATACTAATCCCATAATATCAAGAGTTGATCTCTAACAATTTTTAAAAAAGAGATGCGGTCTTCTTATTGGCTGCTGGAATGCTTAGTTGCCATTAAGCTGACTGCATTGTTCAATAAAGTCTGTAAGATTGATCGTAAGACTGTAAGAATCACGTCTCCCTCCACATTATTTTTTCTTCTTCATCCTTGTATACTGGGAAAGATATATTGTACAATAATTGACTATATATTGTACAAGAAAAACAGCGAGGAAGAGCGCGCAAAAATAATTGTCTTCCATTACAAAAATGCATTGCATTATAAGTTATAATCAACTTTTTGAAAAATATCTAATGATATATCATTTTTTGTAGTCTTTTTCAGTGATGAAATTTTACCAGATGGATCAACCGGCCATAAATGTCCGAAATGCGGAAATATTTACCGTCACAAGAAAGGCATGATTGCTCATATGAGAAAAGAATGTGGTAGGACGCCTTATCTACAGTGTCCTTATTGTCCTCACAGAACCAAGCAGAAGGGCAATTTAAAAACTCACATCGGAGTTAAACACACCAAAATATCTTTATTTAGCTAAAGAAAACAGAAAACTTCTCCTTTAGTTCTTTCTCACACAATTATTATGTACCATTTCGTTTTCGTCAGTATCTACCATTTTTTTTCACGTTGTCCAACAACCATCGTTCTCTCCAAAATGAGTATTCTGTAATGATATTGATTCTTCCTAAATTATTTTTCTTTTATATCCTTGAGAAGGAATCAATCGATCTATGAGAATGAATTAAGACATTCACAAATTATGAATAAATATGATAAAATGTATATATTATAATTTTATTTGTTTTGAATTTAGTTCTTTTAGAATTTCGTCTTGTATTGCAAATTGTGTTATTTGTGCAGCATCTAAATATTTAATTTATTTCTATTCTGCAAATCAACATTTTGAGTGACCTGATGAGACTAGATTGCATTGTTGAATGATTTTTTAATAAATAATGCATTTCTTACTCTTCTTCTTTCTTAAAATGCATTTCTTCTCACAGATAGGCTAGGAAATATAATACACAGTTTTCTTACTTAATAAAAATACAAATTACTTAATACAAATTTTTCTTACTTAATAAAAAAAAATGATAGGACTACACACATTCCAACATGCTCAACGACAATGAAAAAATATGAATTCCATGGATAATAATATAGTGAGTCTATGTTTATACATACGTACATACTTGTACATATCACGAAAGTAATGTTTGAAACTATGAAGAGGAACCTTTCATGCATTGCACTGCCTTACATGTAGATGTGCCTCCACCTCTTACATTGCTTTATGCAAGAACAAGAACCTGAAATGCAGCAGAATTTGCATAGAAGTCCGTTCTTAATATTCATTGCAAGCGAAATTTCCTTGTAACGTAATATTCAGGTACATATAAAGTATTGCTAATAGCTTACTATCTGCCGCCTGAGAGGAAAATAAGTATTTAACTAATAGTGTAGTTATTTATCTAAGAATTATCCTATCAATATTTATTTTAAAAAATCTAGGATAGACTGCTTATTTGTGTTTTTTAGATTACAAATTATTTCTGTGGTTTCTTCAGTCTTCTATAATCTCAACATAATTTTCTCCATCAGCATTATTACCATCAATGTTGTTCTATAGTCAATAATCTCTTGTAATTTCTAAGTTTTCATTATTATACCACATATTTGTTTTGTAGGTTCCTACTTTTTTGTATGTCTCTATTATTAACCATATCATTTCCATCAACTTCATTTTATTTTTTACGATTGAACCTATCAAATACTTAAAAAAATAAAATTATTCTATGTGAAAATGATAATGTAATAATTAGTTTACTATTTATCACTAGGTAGAACTATGAGTGATTATTGATTATTTGCATTATGAATCCTATCTAATACTTGATCATTTTTGTAGTCTTTTTCAGTAATGATATTTCAACAGAAAGATCAGCAGGTCACAAATGTCCAAGTTGTGGAAAGATTTACCGTTACCGGAAAGGAATGCTATCTCATTTGAAAAAAGAGTGCGGTAGGTCACCGTCTCTGCAGTGTCCCCATTGTCCGCACAAATCTAAACTCAAAGGCAACCTCACGACTCACATTGCTTTGAAGCATAGCAATTTATCGCTTATTTTTTAGGTAAAAACAACAATATACCGTGAATCTTCTGCTGTTGTCCACATGTTTTTACAATTGCTTAAACCAGTTGTAGCTTGAAATTCATCCCTCCTGTTCAACTTGAATTTTTTCATTCACTTTTGTTATTTTTGTTTGTAATTGAATAAATTGATTTGGATTAACGATGAGTAATACAGTATTATTTATTTATTGATTATTTGTTTGTTTGATTCCATTGTTCCTTTTCACTGGTAGATTTTAATTGATAATGTTGAACTTAATAGGAGAATATCAAAACTTGCGTATTGCGTGTGATAGTCATTTTGCTTCCTCCGACTCAGATTTACTTTTAGAAAGTTTTTAACATCAATAATTTAAAACAGTATTATTGATCACTGAAGGCTACACTATGTGTTATATTCTCACTTTCTCCCACATTTTACTTCTTACAATTTTTTTTCTTGAGGATGAAGCCCACATAGGTCTGAGACCTGTGCGTGAGTAATGAGTTGGATGATGGTGATTGATGCTTTGAACCTAAAGTTTTAGGTGGGTTCCGAACCACCGGGAAGTGATTTTACAGCAGAGAACAGTGTCTTTTTTGCTAGCCAATCTAATCGGTCACCGTTACAAAGAGTGCCTAGGAGAACGCAGCTTATCTCTATCTGATTGAACAGATAGATACCTGCTACCCGCCTGAGACCTGAGACCGCCAGCCCGAGTCTCATATCTAATCAGAGAAAAGTATATAATATAGGCTACTCTTATTTAGACGCCTTTCAACTGTCCACAAAAATTTTCACTGCATGCAATTACTGTAGCTGAATAAATGCTTGAATACTGAAAATGCGGTTGGCATACTATTACCTTGGTAGCTAAATTATTAGCTTTTATTTCTGACTTGTGTTTTTTTCATGTGGAGGTGAAGCATCAAAATAATTTACTATATTTCCAGATTCATTTCGAATATTCCCAATGCGTCATCCTCAGCCACCACGGAGGTCATCGATAAGCAGTTTTTCCGGCATTTCCCAGCCTCCAGCCTCATTGGGCTCTGAGGAAGATTATGACCAATCCGGTGAATTTCCGTGTCCAAACTGCGGCAAAGTTTATCAGCACAAGACTAGCCGACGTACACATATGTTGTTTGAGTGCGGCAAGGAGCCCAACTTCAAGTGTCCATTCTGTCCACACAGGTGCAAACAACTTGGGAATATGCGAAGACATGTGGCCCTCAAGCACACAGACATGGTCAAAAATCGCAACCTCGAAATTAACAAATTAATTTTCTCCAACGTTTAGATGTCCATAACAGAACAATTCACCTGATTATATTCAATAATTAGATACAGGCTACAACAGTGCTTTAAAAGTATTGTGCTTTATTTACAAACAAAAAGGTTCCTGGATTAAAACGTCAAAAATATACTTTTCATGAACTTATTTCGATTAGGCCTCGGGCCTCCGGGAACTGAGCCAATTATTACTCCAATAGATTGATAAAAATGGTTTCAAGCATAACCCCTCAGCATGTAATGATTTTTGATAAATATTAATTATAGTTTTTCTTATTTTTGTAGTATTTTGTTAATCATTTTCTGTTCTTTAAAATAAATTCATAATTCTTTTTATTATTTAATTAATTTTTAATATTAATATTAATTATTCCAATTTTCAAAAATGATTGATGATATCTAAGGTCATCATTTTCAGGTCTTTTTTATATTTTATATCAACTGTACTGATGCCTCCTTTTTTCTTGTTAAATGTTGAGTAGTTTGATTCTGTTATTAGTTATGTATTTTTAACCGTCTTCCAAAAAGGAGGAGGTTCTCAATTCAACCTGTTTTTTATGTTTGTACATCAATTACTTGAACATTATTGACCCAATTTCAATTATTTGTTTTTAATGAAAGAGCAACATTAAGCGGTGGTCCCATCCAAATGTTTTAATGATCCGCCCAATACTTCCCAATATAAAGCAAAAAGCAGCATTCATCGATGTCTTCATTTTATCTGAATAGGCTAGTTTCACACATAGCCGGCAGTCGGACAACCGGTGTCGTTTACCAGGCCCATTATTATATTATCATGGAGCGTCTCATACTCACCCGATTTTTGATATCATAAATTTATGGTTGCACTATAATTATTATACCAGGCAAACGGTTACCCAAAGCTGGTTATGTGTGAAACAAGCCTGTAATAGCTCGTTTAGCCAATCAGGTAAACTATACAAATTGAAAGGGATAAAGGATCATCTGATAAGGCATACGAGCCGTGGCTGATGAGAGAGAAGTATTGCCACACATGGAAATTTCAATTGAGAATATGAATAAAACATATTTTAAAACAAAAAAAGATACCGACTTCAGTGAAATGATAAAATACTCACGTACTAAAAAGTTTAAAATAAAGTATTTACTTTAAACTGAGAACATTTTAAATTTCATACAAGTAATCTTTTGAAGTCGACGCCAAATATTTTATGAAGTTGATAAGAAATTCTATCTAATATCAACTAACACTGTATTTTTTTGGAGGATGAAGCCCACATAGGTCTGAGACCTTTGCATGGGTAATGAATTGGATGATGGAGATGGATGAGTTGGACCTACAGTTTTAGGTGGGTTCCGAACCACCAGGAAGTGATTGATCAGAAATTCTATCTAATATCAAAACTAACACCGTATTTCAATTAAATATGTGATCTACACTCACTTTTACTAAAATACAGTGTCAGTTTTGATATTAGATTGTTCAATTATTTCGTCATGGAAAACATCACAGAGTAATTCTGTTATATTTTAGAAGTTTATTGGAAATTTGGCGCCGACTTCAAAAGATTACTTGTATGAAATTTAAAATGTTGTCAGTTTAAAGTAAATACTTTATCTTAAACTTTTTAGTACGTGAGTATTTTATCATTTCACTGAAGTAGGTTTCTTTTTTTGTTTTAAAATATGTTTTATTTTAAGCTTTTTAGTTGAATTTTCAAACTTTGAAAACATGAGAAATTTCTTAAAGCCTACATTATGAAATATTTTTTTATCAAATTAGCAAGCCAATATAACATCCAAACTTAAGTAACTAAAAATCCACTTATAAGAAAAGATAAACCAAGGAAAATTCTACAACGTTTTATTTAATGTGGAATATTGTATTTAGGAAAATTATAATAGCAAAAGGCTTCTTAAAAGTGAAATGGCTTTTGATTCATTTTGATGTGGTCCCTTTCAGAATATACCTACACTGAAATAGTGGGCCTATATTATGTTACAAGTGTGGAAAATTGTGCTTACTGAAAATATGATAAGTAAACGCAGGAGATGAAGTTGAGTGCAATATTATCATAAGAGTATGGTAAACATCTTCCCGGATGAGTTATGTACAATATTTTTCGTGATATTAGTCATATATATTTTTTTAATATAAAAAACATAAACTTTGAGCTAGTACAAAAGGATCATCAAACATAACCTCAAAATAGCCCATTGTATGGACATGTATTTAATGGCGAATAAATACTCTTAATCCATCACAGCAGCAAAACTAAAAATACTTCTGAGATCAGCTGTTTTTCCAAATTCTCCAACTTATGATTGAAACTAAATAACCTTATTCCTATGACTCAATAACATCAACTAAATTATTTACAATTTTCATATGAACATATGGACAGAAATAATATATTCTTCTTATTCTCGATTCAAATTAAGTTCATGTGATTGGTCAAAACAGGACATTAAAGGCTTGTTTCACACTGAACCAGCTTTGAGTAACCGATGTCGTTTACCAGCATAATTGCATTGCATCATATGATTTCAAAAACCATCTAGATGTAAAGTGCTCCATATGATACAATGATCAGCCTGGTAAACAACACCGGTTATCCGATTGGTGGTTATGTGTGGAACTATCCTATTCAAACTTGATTGAAATGAAGACATCGAAGAATGCTCCTTTTGTTTAATATTGGGCTAAGTATTGGGCCGATCCTTGCGAAACTTGGATGGGACCACCACTAAGCGATGCTCTTTCATTTAAAAACAAATTCATCGAAATCGGTTCAATATTGTTCAAATGATTGATGTACAAACATTAAAAAAAATATAAAAAAAACAGGTCGAATATAGTAACCTTGTTTTTTTTTTGGAAGTCGGTTAAAAATATACTTCTGTTCGTATGGATATTGTGAATAATTTAGTTGATGTTATGGA
This sequence comes from Conomelus anceps, assembly GCA_948455865.1. Lineage (NCBI taxonomy): Eukaryota > Metazoa > Arthropoda > Insecta > Hemiptera > Delphacidae > Conomelus > Conomelus anceps. Next base: position 40,921,763 of record OX418220.1, on the reverse strand, counting down.
GTCGTAGGGATAATAAATAGTTTCAATCATTAGAGTAAAAAATGTTTGGAAAACCTTTAATTTAAACAAATAAATACAATTATCAAGAGTTATTAATATCTCAGTGTAGGTAAATTATACTCTTAAAGGAACTGAATTAAGATGATGAATCCAATATCATTTCAATTTTAAGGAGCTTTTTGTTATTATAATTTACATAAACACAATATTATTTGTTCAATAAAGAGTTGTTGGATTTTACTTGGTTTATGAACTTTTCTTATATACAGATTTTTTGTTATTTCAATCTATGTGTAATATTAGTCAAATTGATTTGCTAATTTGCTAAATATTTCATAATGTATTAGAGATTTCTTGTATTCAGAGTTTAAGTATCCAACTAAGAAGTTTAAAGTAAAGAACTTTTAAACAAAAGAAAAAACTGACTTCAATATGAAATGATAATAGAAAATTAATTATTCATGTATGGTACTAAAAAGTTGAGAATAAAGTATTCATTATTCATTATTTTAAAATAACCTTTTGAAGTCTGCGCCAAATATTTTGAGTTTATAAAAAGTTCTATGTAATATTCTGAAGTAAATAAAAAAATTTATGTTGAAATTCTCTATGTTCAGTTTGAATTTCTTTTGGTTATTGTATTAAAAATAAATTAGATAATAGTTTTTTGTAACCATGTAATGAAAATTATTCTTCAATTTTTACAGCTGACAGTTTTGAGTGTAGACAATGTGGAAAAAGTTACAGACACAAGAGTAGCTTCAGTAAACACATAAAGAATGAATGTGGCAAGGAGCCTCACCTGCAGTGTCCCCACTGTTCACATCGCACCAAGCATAAGGGAAATCTGAAGAGGCATTTTGTAACCAGGCATGTGGAGTATGCCTGCTCTTCAAACTAGATTAAGAAGAGTCCAGCACAAAAAATAATTTAAAATTTTGCAAACCACAGGAAAATCTATTGGTTCTAATAATTTCCAACTGATTTTATTATGCCAATGATTTTTCTAAAATATATTGATGCTTGTAATTTGTAATCCAGCAGAGCCCTGTGCTGTTGTTCAAGTGTGGTATGTGCTCTATCTAATCAGTGTCATGAAAAATATAACAAAATAAACATGATGAATAACTATATAGATTTGTTATTTTTGTTTATGTTTTATATTACCCAAGCAGTTTTTGCAACCAACCTGATTGTCTAGATTGTTTGGATCAGATAACTCTATTATTGTCAGTCTTATTTACCTGGTATTCACAATGTAAGACTCAGTGTTGTCATTATCGCATTATTTATGATAAAAAAATTGTTGATTTTGTTGAGCCAGCTAAACTACTTCTTTTTGATACTAAATCAAAACACTTTCTGATTTTCTTGAATTTTGATCTGTCTCTTGAGGCGCATTTACACCAAAGTTGATGACTATAAGTTGTCAACTAAAAGTTGCTCTTCTCAAATTTGGAGCAACAAGTGGAAAACTTGTTCCTTTTTTCTTTCTACTGTTCTTCTTCCTTTCTTTTTACCTTCTCTTTCTACTGTTCTTCCACCTTCTTTTTCTTTTCATCTTCTCTTTCTACTGTTCTTCCTTCTCTTTCTGTTTACTGTTCTTCTTCCTTTTTACATTCTCTTTCTTTTGACTGTTCTTGCTTCTCTTTCTTTCTACTATTCTTCTTCCTTTCTTTTTACCTTCTTTCTTTTTAGAGATTACAACTGGTCAAGACAAAATTCTTATTGGCATTGTCTATCAGCCACCCAAAGCAGGTCGCCTGTCACTCCTTGAGCACTCGTTGTTGCAGATAATGCATAACTATCAACATATTGTTTTACTAGGAGATTTCAACTCTAATCTATTGAGAGATAGCTTTGAAAGGAGGCAACTCATGACTCTTTTCGATTCTATCAACTTCAATATTGTTAATAGTGTTGATCCAACTTATCACTTACCCAATTCATACTTTGCTTGATCTGGCTATTGTGAGTGACAAAGATTATATTTCTACTTCTGGGCAGATTCCTTTGCTTTACTTCTCCATGCATGATATGATTTATTTAGTCTATAATTTGAAATCTGATGAATCATCAACAACAAGCTACTCATATAGAGACTTCAAACATTTCAATAATGAGAGATGTCTTGAGGATGCTATCTATATACCATGGCACACCATGGGTTACATTGCTGATATTAATGATAAGGTTGCAGTATTCAATAATATGATTCACAGCATCTTTGATAAGCATGCCCCAGTGCATACTGCTCATCCAAAGCAGAAACCTGTACCTTGGATAAATGAGGAAATACTGACCACCAGACGTGAGCATGATAAAGCCAGAAGAGCATTTATCAGAACTGGTAATCAGGTTGACTTTAACATTTTTAAAACTTGGCAAAATTGTGTGAAATCACTATGTTGCAATGCAAAGCTTTGCTTTTTTCACAGGCAGTTCAATCAGAATAACTCAACATCAACTCTGTGGGATAATGTCCATAGATTAGGTGTGCATAAAGGGAGGTCTAATACTGAAATCAATATACCTCTTGATGAACTGAACAATTTTTTCACCCACAGTTCAAATCAGCCAGATGACTCCAATTCACCACTGGCAGCAGATCATCTTGTCATGCAGTTCAGTCATAACTTGCCTGAAGAGAAATTCTTTTTTTTACATGTTACTCCATCTGTAGTCACTAAGGCAATACTTTCCAGCTCCAAAAACTCAAAGGGTATTGACAATATCCCAAATTTGTTCTATAAAAAACTCTTACCAGTAATTCTACCCTCAATCACGCATATATTCAACATCTTTCTTCAGACAGGAAAATTCCCTGATCTCTGGAAATGCTCTATGGTCAAACCTATTCCCAAAACTACTAATCCTACCACTCCTGCTGACTGCAGGCCCATTCATATTCTATGTTCCATATCTAAGGCACTTGAGAGAATTGTGCATGCTCAGGTAAGTCTTCATCTATGCAGCTTTGATTTTTTCTCAGAGTTTCAGTCTGGCTTCTGCCCAAATCATAGCACATGTACTGCTCTCTTGCGCATTACAGATGACATATGGGCTGCTATGGATAAAAGGTTGCTCACAATACTTATTCAGTTCAATTTGAGTAAAGCGTTTGATAACGTTTCTCATTCTTTGCTCATTCACAAGTTGAGGTATCATTGTCACTTTTCTGATTCAGCAATAGCATGGTTCTCTTCTTACTTGTGCAATAGATTTCAAGCAGTTTTTGATAGATCTGGTGATTCCTCCACTTGGAGACCAGTTCTGAGAGGTGTTCCACAGGGTTCTGTGTTGGGGCCCCTTCTCTTCTCTATTTTCATCAATAATGTTCCCACTCAAACTGTTCATACCACCTATTTGCAGATGATCTTATGATTTATGCACACAGTCCAAAAAAGAGAATCCCTGCAGCAATTCAATCCATAAATCAGAACATCAATTCACTTCTGCAATGGACTGATGCCCATAAGCTGATTCTCAACGCACAAAAGCATCATCCTTGGCTCCCCTACTCTTCTAAGCAGAATTGATCAGGATGGACTTCTGGCAATCACAGTTGAAGGTAATGTTGTTCCCTACCTGAAGAGTGTGCAAACTCTAGGACTGTATATAAACCAGACTCTTAGCTGGAAGGAGCAGACCACTCATGTCTGCAACAGAGTGTTTGCAGGTATGCACCAGTTTAAACGTCTAAAACAATTCCTACCTAGAAGCACACATATTCTTTTAGTCAGGTCATTGATAAGACCTTTTCTTGATTATTGCTCAACCGTATATGTTGACTTGACAGATGAACTGAATAGTAGGATGCAGAGATCACTGAATTATGCTGTGAGATACATTTATGATGCCAGACGTGAATATAACTTCAATCTGAGGTATTATTGTTTTTATAAGTAGTATAATATTATTTTTCAATATTACCATCTTATTTTCAAGTGATGTGATTTTTTTTCTTGCTGTACTATTTTGAAATGTGCAATGGGTCTTTCAAGACCTAGCACAGGAATAAAAATCAATCAATCTCTTTCTTTCTACTGTTCTTCTTCCTTTCTTTTTAATCTACTTCTTCCTTACTTTTTACCTTCTCTTTCTACTGTTCTTTTTCCTTTATTTTTAATTTCTCTTTCTTTCTACTGTTCCTCCTTTTTTTACCTTTTCTTTCTACTTCTTAATTGTACCTTCTCTTCCTTCTTTCTCTTTAACTTGCCTTTCTTTCTACTGTTCTTCTTCCTTCTCTTTCTTTCTACTATTCTTCTTACTTTCTTTTTACCTTCTCTTTCTACTACTCTTCTTCCTTTTTTTTACCTTCTCTTTTTACTGTTCTTATTTCTTTTTACCTTCTCTTTCTACTGTTCTTCTTCCTTCTCTTTCTTTCTTCTGTTCTTCTTCCTTCCGGATATCCTTATTCCAATTCGGTTTAAGATTGTCTGGGTTATTATAGTAGTAATCAATAACACATCAATATTGTATATATAGTAACATCAATATTGTATATTGTAAATTGTATTTATTATTGTATATATTGTAATATACATCAATAATATACATCAATTTGTATATTATATATTGTCATCAATACTGTATATATTAATATTGTAATGAATAGACTGAATTAAAATAACTGAAGGAGAAAATATATAAAATATATATATTTCACAGAGTGCTGTAGGGGGAAGAGTTCTCCACAAGTTGCTAGCGCAAAGCACACAGCAACAAGTTTTCCACTTTTAGTTGTCAACTTTCTTCGATCTTTACCGACATTCTGCGGGAAACCAGAATTTAGTGGAAGACTGAAAAAGTTGCTGCATTTTATAGAAAAAGCAACTAGTCTTGCCGCAACTAGTGGCAAACTTAGTGGAAGACTTTGGTGTAAACGCGGCTTAACCTGTTACATCCTCAAACGTTACAAAATCTGACAGAAATATACTTGGAAAGTGTTTGATTACTCACTTGTATAAGGAATCAATATAAATTAACAATGACTCGAATAACAATAAACACCTAATCACTCAATTTATACTAAATCTCGACGTTTATGTCGCCAAGTAATATAAATTATTATCATTCAATTCCACAGCTGACAGTTTCGAATGTAGACAATGTGGGAAGAGCTACAGGCACAAGAGCAGCTTGAATAAACACATGAAAAATGAATGTGGCAAGGACTGTCGCCTGCAGTGTCGTTTCTGTTCACACAAGTGCAAACAACTTGGAAATATGCGAAGACACATGATTCTCAAGCATGCAGACATGGTCAATCGCAACCTCAACATTAATGAATCAATTTTCTTCAATGCTTAGACAGTAATAATTAACTCTCAACTTTCCTTCTGTTTTTGTTCACATACCTATTAGAAGACTTGGTCTCCTAACTGTACCCTGCTTATATGTGTATGAAGCTACTTTATATGTAAAAACGAATGATATTAACCAAAATCTTGATGTACATGATTATAATACAAGAAGCCGAGGAGATTATCACTTGGTGAGTCACAATAGTAGCTTATTCAAACAAAAACCTAGTTATATTGGTAGGAAATTCTACAACAAGCTACCGCAGTTTTTGAAGAGTCTTGAAAATATAGAAATATTTAAAAAACAATTGAAGAAATATTTAGTTGATAAAGCTTTTTATAGTGTACAAGAGTTCCTTTCACATCAAAATTAAGCCTCACCTCAACTAATTGGAAGTAATTATGGTATCTAGTGTATAATATTGTTGATCTGACTTGTCTTATACTCCTTAACTGGAGTCTCCAAGACGTAATCTACAAAAAAAGTTCACCAGTGCTTTACTTACAAATAAAGAGTAGAAAGCAAAAAAGTTCATAGATATTGACAAATAAGACTTCACAGACCTTTACGATTTTTTGTAGGATGAAGCCCACATAGGTATGAGATCTGTGCTTGAGTAATGAGTTTGATGATTGTAATTCTCAAAGTGAAACAGCTACCTAACCTAAGATTTTGATCCTACTTTAAAATTTTGTGAAAAGCAGTTTTGGGCAATAGCCTGTTGTATTTTAAATAATTGACTGTATTTTAAATAAATGAATGAATAAATAAATAAATAAATTGATGAGATGAACCTACAGTTTTAGGTGATTTTACTACAGGGAACAGTCTTTTTTGCTGGCCAATTCAATTGGTCACCTTCACAAAGAGGGCGCAGGAGTTCGTAGCTTATTTTTATCTGACTAAACAGATACCTGTTTCGGCTCACAGCTATCTATTCCATGGCTACCAGCTAACATGAACTTTGATTTAATTTTGCCTTTGGGAACTAAAAGCAATTATTATTTTGATAGATTGATCAAAATATTTTCAGAGAATCCTTTCAGTATGTAATTTTTATTTACTGTTTAATAATTGAATAATTATTTTTTTTTTAGTAATATTCCACTTATAATTTCCAGTGCTTTCTTATTAATGTATATTTATGCTCTTTACTGTATATGATTGTATCAAATTTTGTCTACAAGTAATACAAAATTAAAGTTCATTATATTCAAGTCTTACTTCTATTTTATGTAAAGTATGAAATTTAATTTCTTCCATGTCCTTTTTAAGTGATTCGAATCAGCTATTGGTTGTACTTTCTATGTTGAAAATTACATTTTTTTTACATTAGAGCATGTTTTCTAATGTTGAAGGTTTCATGTTGAAGTTCTTCCTGAAAATCTTTTTTTTTCAGAAACACTAGCTTCCTAAGTAATTCTATTGAGAAAGCAATGCTGCAGGATATGCTGTAAACACCCCATATGATAAACAATTAATTAGTTAACAATATTATTTGTAATACATGTATAATGTACTGTCACTATTATCATTGAAACATAACTTCTCAACTATATCACTATCAATTCAATTGCTAACTCCATATATATATATATATCTTCAATACAATAAAATTTGAGTCTAGATTTAATATGAATTTGACTCATTCAAGTTATAAACTTTCTTCAAATAGAAATCTTTTATCGAGTATAAATGAGCCTTAGGGCGGGTGTCCACGGACGACTATCGCATGTGGTATGTGGGTACTACTGACCGGGAATGTGAAGAATGTGTACCACAAATCGCGCTCACTGGTGTCCACGATGTGGTATGTGGCGGCTATTGCTCTGCTATTATAAGATATATTATAAGATTTGTAAGATGGGGTGGCAGTATTCCTTATAAAACAAGCTCTCAATAACGAATACCTCCCAACAGCGAATTTTTTCTCAGAATAATCGACTTCGTTATTAAAGTTCAACTGCACTTTGTCCAATCGTGATAAGTAAGTTATCGTTGAAAGTTGCATAAAATATGCTAACTTTGTTTTCTCTTGGCATCTTTTCAAAAAATAACAAGTTTTTGTAAAATTTGGCAGTAAATAATTGAAACGGCCACCACTTTGAAACAATTTAAGATTTTTAAGAGAATTTTGTATGAAAAATGGTTTCTTATAACAAAAATATTTATGCAAAATTTCAACGTTGTATCTCAAACAGTTATTGAGTTATGATTTTGTTTTTTAAACAATAAAATACAGACTAACAGAAAACCAAGCATCATAGATCCAAGTTTATATTGTAAAAATCATTTGTCTCGACGTAAGGAACAATTTGTAATAAAATGGACACTTTGTATATTTTATAATATGATTAGGCCTTTCAAATGATAACAATAATTAAATTTTTACTCTACTGTTTTTGTTTTATTAATTTAACTTGTGTTTATATTTCACCACAAAGGCCTACTATCATTATTTCATTTTGCTTAGAAATAAGTAATTTTACAACAATGTTTTACATAAATTTCTCCACCTTCTCGCCACGTTTTAGTGACTCATGTCCCGGGACCATGATAGGGCACACATCTTCCCATGCTTGATGTTTAGAGTGTTTATTAGAATATAGGATGAAGCCCACATAGTTCTGTATGCTGGATAAATATGTTGTATGATGATGTTGAACCTGCTGTTTTATGTGGATTCCGAACCACCAGGAAGGGATTATGTAGCAGAGAACAAAGTATTTTTTGTAGCCAAACTGATCACCTTTTCAATGGTAAGAGAGCTTGTGTCTTATTTGATAAAGCAGAAAACTGGCACAGCTCGTGGCTCATCTTTCCCAATTTTGAAGATGTAGTTTAGAGGTTAGAGGTTAACAACTTTTTCAAAATTCATGACAACTTTATTGTTACAGGTCCTCACACTAAAAAAATGCTGAAACACTTGAAAGAAATTACAAAACTTTATTAACACAATTAACTCAATAGAAGACACTAATTAGTAGCTATCACTCAAGAATACTAGAAAACAGACAAACAACAGTTTAATGTCTTTTGATAATAAACTAAGCACTTACTGATACTAGTCCAAAAGAAGTTTGGTTATAATTGAATATCTTATCATAATTGCTGCCACAGTAAAAGACTAATTCCGAAATGCACTTTGCTGTATATAGTCACAATCCTCTTGTATACAAATTCATAAAATGATGATGTTAGTTATTTAAACACAGGTTTTTCACTAACTATCAGCAAGAGTATGTATTGATAGAAAAACATTTTTATAGAACTGACATTTTTATAAGGCCTAGTCTCTTATATATGATGGCATTACAATCAAATAGAATCCATATTCTGTAGAATGTTTAGAATCTATATGTGATATTACAATCAAATATTACATTAGTAACAGAAATCATTATAATTTTCAGCAACAACCGACTATTTTGACTGCAATGGATGTGGAAAACATTACAAACACAGAAGAAGCTTGAAGAAACACATGACATTTGAATGTGGCAAGGATCCTCGATTACAGTGCCCCTACTGTTCACATCGCACCAAACAAAAAAGCAATTTGAAGGCACATGTAGCAACTAAGCACATTGAATATCTAGATTCTGATTTATTGATAACCTGATTTCCATTGATTGATTCAGATTTACCAGCCAGTGTGATTGTTATTCATTTATTTTAGTTCCATCCCATCAATGTTATTCTAAATTTTTTTCCAATCTTAAGCTCTTTAATCCTACAAATATTAATAATTTAATCTTTTCCTGGATATTTATTCACTTGTATTCCAAAAACTAGCCTCATTGTGGCTTGATTTGAATTAACTACTCAGATACAAAAAAGGCTACATTAATTTAGCTGCTTCTCAAATGTCCTTGTTAAATGATGGCTTGGAAGCAGGAAGTAGCTCAGAGGTGTGCTAGCATAGTATAAACACTCACCTGTGCAGCCAGACCCAGTGTAAAGGTGGAAGTTCACTGCAAAGCAAAGAGCTTCAGAATTTGTTTTGGTGGGCTTGGCAAAGATACAACTCTGTTAGCTCGGTGGGGAGAGTAATCGGCTTTGGTAGGTACTATACATGCATACATATTATCAATCTATGTGGTCTATATAAACCAATGATTGAAACAAAATGCATACTCATGTATTATTTTATTCATTTTCTGTAAAAGCCTATTTAGATCATCAAAAAGCTCAAAAAGCACTTATAACATTCAAACAATACACAAATTAGATCAATAATACATATTGATAAATAATAATAATAATAATAATAATAATAATAATAATAATAATAAAATTATAGAATAATAATAATAATAACAAAAAATTATTTATAATAATAATAATGCATACAAATTTCAATTCATTCATTATCTAATTATGATGTTTTTTTATTCATTGACATCCCTCACATAATTATTCTATTCTACTTTTTCAGTTTTTTTCTTGTCGGCTCTTATTGGTGCATCTACAACCCTATTGATGCATTATTTCAAGTAAATAATAAGAAATAAAAGGTTTATCTTTGATTGTAAAATCGAGTCAATCGAGGTAGCAGTGTGCTGTGCATACGTTTTCAGAACAGGCTCTGCGAATTTTGAAGAATAGAATATTAATTCGAACGGATAAGTAGTATTTTTTTTTATTATTATCAGTATTTATAATATCTTAATAATCTCCATTATTAATTTGTCTATTATAATTTAAAGTATCTTAATAAGAAGTCAAATTCTATTTTCGAGGTTAGGTGTACCGATATTGATAAATTTTCTTGTAATTAAATAGTCTCAAGTTGACAATTGTAATAAATTAAGTAATATTTCATTAAACATTATTTAACTAAAATCAATTGAAAACAATTTTTAGCTAGGAAAATGAGTCCAAACAAGGCATCTAAATCTAATTGTTTAACTAAAACTCAGGTAGCTACGCGATCTCAGCAATTATTAACAAAAAAATCTCCAACAGCTCTTAAAGCTACTGTAGATGTAGAAGAAAAGGTTGCTAAACTATTGAGTGATCACACCGAATTGAAAACAAAATTAGAAACATCACTAAAAAATTCTGAGGAAGAACGAATAGGGTTGGTGGATCACATAAAATCTCTGGAAGTTATTGTAAAATTACAGCAGGAAGACCATAAAACTGAAATACTAAATCTCACGAGTCAATGTAGGTCTATGTCAGAGGAAATCGAAATATTAAAATCAAAAATAAACTTGGATAATGTAAGATCTGAACCTCTGATCAATACAAAAAAAGTAAAACCTAAATCAAATGGGGAAAAAATTAATAGAAATGGTCAAAGAAAAACGTATAGTCAGGTTTTGCAAACAGCAACCAAAACTAAAGTAAGGGCAAATAACGATAGGAAAGTTAGAGTACTGCTCTTGACAACCAGTCCTGGACGAGACTGTAGTGACCTACTAAATAAAAGATTAAAAAATAAGTATGAAGTTCAGAGCTTTTTCAAACCAAGTGCCCTTATAAACGCTAAGAATATGCAAACATTTAATTTAGAATATGTAGAGAAATTTGCTGTGGAAATGGATTTAGAAGTTTCTGGGTTAAGAGTAAAAATCGACGATAATTTCGAAGTAGCGGTGTTAGGTATTTATAAGTCACCAAATGGGGAATGGAACAATTTTTGTGAACTATTCAATAGGATTTTAGAGATTACTACTACTCGTTTTACAAACGTTATTGTAGTGGGAGATTTCAATACAGACTTTGCAACACAGAATAAAATGACAGAAGATTTAAGGGATATTATATACATGAATAACTTGGAAATAAATGTTCATGAATATACCAGAGTCATAAGAACATCACAAACAATAATTGATAACATCCTTACTAATATAGATTACTCTAAAACAAGATTAGGCGGCTCGGAACTATCTGATCATGACTATCAAATCTTAGAGGTGGGGTTGCATGGTCAAAAATCAATTAAAAAGAGTAGAGTAATGAAAGAAATTCAACCATGTGAACAGGGGAATATCGATTGTTTGAAGCATAATCTGCTACAAGAAAACTGGAGTAGGGTTTACAATAGCAATAGTTTGAATAACAAATATGATAGTTTCATTAATATTTTAAGGTTTCATATTTCTATGAGTTGTCCAGTTATAAAAGTCCCTGTAAAAAACAAATTAGACAAAATTGAAGAGTGGATAACTGATGATATCCTTGCAGAAAGAAATAGGGTTAAAGATGCATATGATGAATTCAATTTATCTAGAAATATGTTAAGTGAAGATAATTACAAAGCTCTAAAGAAAAACTATACGAAAGAAGTGAAAAGAGCGAAATGTAAGAAAACAGCTGAAGTTTTGAATAATAGTGTGTACTTTAACACAGCAGTGTGGGATGTAATAAACCAAAATAGGCAAGTAGCTCATGTAGATGCTTATACTAGTGTCCCCAGAATAATTAACGAAAATGACAAATATATTGATGATAGTGTAGACATTTGTAATTTCTTTAACAGATATTATCAACTGGTTGCTAAGAATCTTCAAAAATCTCTTAATACAGGTATTAGTGACATGAGGAATACTGAGGGGATTCAGAACGAATTAAAATTCCACCCAGTATCCCATGATGAGTTGTCAAATATCATTGATAGTTTAAATAATTAAAAAAATGTAGGAATGGATGGGGTATCCAGTAAAATTCTGAAAGAATGTAAAGATCAATTGTTAGACCCTTTGATTCATCTGATCAATCATTCATTAGAACAAGGTGTTTCTCCAGATAATTTAAAAGAGGGGAAGATCTTGCCAATCTTCAAAGGTGGTGATAGAGAAAAGGTAGAAAACTATAGGCCTATTAGTATTTTAAATGTAATAAGTAAAATTTTTGAAAGAGTAGTTTTAAATATGTTACTTCTGCACCTTCAAGAAGCTAACTTTATCTGTGATGAACAGCATGGCTTCCAGAAAGGGAGATCAACAAAGACAGCCATAGTTTCTCTAGTTGAAAAACTAATAGATATAATAGATTCAGGTGATAAAGCTACTGCAATCTTCTTAGATCTGTCAAAGGCATTTGATTGTGTTAATCATAGAAATTTATTGGAAATACTGCAAAATGTAGGTGTAAATGTGGTTGAACTGAAATGGTTTGAATCATATCTTATTGGGAGAAAACAATGTGTAGAACTAACTACAGTAGTTGGTAATAGTATAGTAAATAATAAATCTAATAAATTAGAGGTGCAAGCTGGAGTGCCTCAGGGGTCAATACTAGGTCCATTGCTTTTCTTGTTATATGTCAACCATTTACCTAAAGAATTAATTAGTGGTAGAGCCCTCTTATGTGCAGATGATACATCACTCATTTTCAGCAATTCCATTCTAGATAATTTAGAAATAAGTGCCCATATAGGTGTGCAGTCCATTGTACAATTTTTAAATCAGTTGAAATTAGCTATAAATAGTAAAAATGTCAATACCTTCAATTCAAAAACAAACATAATTTAAATGAAGATAGGGCTATAAACGTGTTTGTAAACGATAATCAATTAGACCAGGAAGAAAAAATTGCATTTCTAGGAGTTACGTTGGATAGACGATTGACCTGGACTCCATACATTGAGAAAATATGTTGTAAAATTTCATCTGGGGTATTTGTCCTGCGACAGCTCCCTAGATTGAATGACAAAAAGTTACTTTTTACAGCTTACCATGGGCTCTTACTGTCACATATTAGGTATGCTATCTTAGTATGGGGTAATTCATCAACACAAAATCTTGATAGGGTGTTTGAGATCCAAAAGAAAGCGGTTAGGTGTAAGTTATAGGAAGAGTAAATAGATTAGATTCATGTAGGCCGTTGTTCAAGAGACTTGGTCTCCTAACTGTACCCTGCTTATATGTGTATGAAGCTACTCTATATGTAAAAACGAATGATATTAACCAAAATCTTGATGTACATGATTATAATACAAGAAGTCGAGGAGATTATCACTTGGTGAGTCACAATAGTAGCTTATTCAAACAAAAACCTAGTTATATTGGTAGCAAATTCTATAACAAGCTACCGCAGTTTTTGAAGAGTCTTGAAAATATAGAAATATTTAAAAAATAATTGAAGAAATATTTAGTTGATAAAGCTTTTTATAGTGTACAAGAGTTCCTTTCACATCAAAATTAAGCCTCACCTCAACTAATTGAAGTAATTATGGTATCTAGTGTATTGACTTTATCTTTTCTATGCTTTTTTTTGTTTACTGTTACCCACATTACAGTTAATTACTATTGATACAAAACATTTTTGAGGTGGTATACTTCTAAAACATAAAATCCAAGTACAATTTAGTTAGCAGTTTGGTTACCTCCGGGATTGAACAATCATGAATCAATTCTTATTAGATTCTGTTGTTTATTTCTTTATGTAATGAAAATAATTCTTCAATTTTTACAGCCGACAGTTTTGAGTGTAGACAATGTGGAAAGAGTTACAGACACAAGAGCAGCTTAAGTAAACACATAAAGAATGAATGCGGCAAGGAGCCTCGTTTGCAGTGTCCCTACTGTTCACATCGCACCAAGCATAAGGGAAATTTGAAAGCACATATTGTTAATAGGCATGTGGAGTATGCCTGCTCTTCAAACTAGATTTAGTGAGGAGCAGCTCAAGTGAGAAATTTGGCCAATGTTAATCAATAAATTTTAATGTGCCAATAACTTTCTGATTTTTTGTAATCCTCAATCAAATTTGCAGTGGCTTTTGATTCACAAAAAAGTGGTTGTATATCATGAAAATAGAAAAAAATTAAATTAGATCGATTATTTCCCCCCTTATTTCACTTTTTCCAAAGATTGCATTGCAGCAAACCTTTAATTTTTTATCATTTTTATTTTCTTGATTATTTTCATCATGATTCTGAGACTTGTACTTGTGTAGTAAATGATGCCTGGTAGAAATGCAATTCGGATTCATGACTGCAGGAGTAAACAGTCAGTCTGAGATAAGCATGCAACTGATTTCTCCACTGATATTTTTTAGGGTTATATTTTTTGTATCCTGTATATTTATTGATTCAGTGATGAAGTTTATAACTTCTACAAACAGCAAAAAAAGAATAAATATTTGTTTTTAGAATTCTGCTTAGAAACAAGTTACACTATGGATAAGTATGACTTATTGTTAATGAGCATAATACCATACCCATTATGTATTTTGAACAAAGTATTCCTAACATAGGTACTGTGACTTGGGAATTTTTGGCATAAAATTATTGTTACATATGAAATCTTTCAGTATCATTGAATTTCTTGGGAATAAGAGTCACATTGGGTATAGCTCTGTAGGAATTCAATGTCAATTATATAATAATTTGAACTATTATTATTAATAGTTACTGATATTTACTGTATTTTTCAATACTTCATGTAATTGAAATCTTATTTCATTCTAGTCACAAACGATTTTGAATGTGCAAAATGTGGAAACCGGTACAAATACAAAAGAAACATGCAGACACACCTCAAGTACGAATGCGGAATGGATCCTCAACTGCGGTGTCCCTACTGCCCACATCGCACCAAACATAAAAGCAATTTGAAAGCGCACATTGCCACTAAGCATATTGATACTCTGAATTTGCTACCTTTTTAGAACCAGACAAGATCTGCATAGATAGAAAAATATCTTGAGAATCTAGTGTTTTAAAAAAAGAAAAGATTAATTTATTACTTTATTCTAAAGTCAACTGAAACCCTATGTAGAGCAATATATTAGTAACTTCATAACTTATCTGTATTGCTATCAGTCATTTGATTGTTTATTATTTCAAAATTCGTTGTAATTCAATAATTTATTGTAATTCAATAACGCTACAGTAACTTGGACTCTCAATTTTTATAAAATAGTAATTTTATATATTATTTAGTCAAATAGTTTTTTATATCAGAGTTTAAATAATATAACACAGCAGTAGAAATCAGACATATTCCTCAGCATTATGAATGGAGCATTTGGCAATCATTGTTTGAATTTTATCAGCTAGGGTTCAGGTATAGCTAAGTAGTAGTTTTTTATTTAATTGAAACAATAATTTTGTATTATATTCAATCTATATATTCTTTAAAAATTGTTATTTTTTCTTAGTTCATTTTTTTAAATGAGTAGAACACTGCAGTAACGTTTGTGCTAAACAATAAATTTTCCACAAGACAGATTTATTATCCTCACAATTCATTAATGTTTCATATTTATAATATTCATTTTTTAATTTGTCCATCAAATTAACATAGTTTGAAATGTGAAATTTGTATTCAATATACATTAGTAAATTTCATTCAACAATTTCACCAATAGTTTTATACCCCCATTACTGATGCACATGTTTTCGTTGTGTTTTTTGTATACAGTAGTATTGTATGTTTGATTAGTTCAATAAAAATTCATTTATTTATGTCAAATCATAAGCTGCATCTAAATATCAATGAAAAGCGATAACAATGAAATATAGAGGGAAATCAGTACTTCTTGTATGAGATGGCCATGGCAAGTTACCCATGGCGAGTTTGTACCCGGTGGCGAGGTGGCCATGGTGAGTTGTCCTAGACCCATGAAAGAAGTAAAAAGATCCAAATGTAAATAAACAACTGACATTTTGAATAATAGTTTGTGCTTTAACACAGTAGTGGGATGTATTAAACAAAAATCTGCATGTAGGCTAGCTCATAAAAATGCTTATACTAGTGGCTCCAGATAATTATCAGAAATAACAAATATATTGATGATAGTGTAGACATTTGTAATTTCTTTAAAAAATATTACCAACTGGTTGCTAAGAATCTTCAAAAATCTCTTGATAGAGATATTAGTAATTCAAACATGTGGAATACTGAGGTGATTCAGAATGAATTGAAATTCCATCCAGTATCCCAAGACAAGTTGTCAAATATCATCGATAGTTTGAATAATAAAAAAATTTAGGAATGGATGGGGTATCCAGTAAAATTCTGAAAGAATCTAAAGATCAATTGTTAGACCCTTTGATTCATCTGATCAATCATTCATTAGAACAAGATGTTTTTCCAGAAAATTTGAAAGAGGGGAAGATCTTGCCAATCTTCAAAAGTGGTGTTAGAGAAAAGGTGGAAAACTATTGGCCCATTAGTATTTTAAATATAATGAGTACAATTTTTGAAAGAGTAGTTCTAAGTAGGTTACTTCTGCACCTTCAAGAAGCTTACTCGATCTGTGATGAACATGCTGTTCATCCAGAAAGGAAGATCAACAAAGACAGCCATAGTTTCCCTAGTTGAAAAACTAATAGATATGAGAGATTCAGGTGATATAGCTGCTGCAATCCTCTTGGATCCATCAAAGACATTTGATTTTGTTAATCATATAAATTGATTGGAAATACTGCAAAATGTAGGCGTAAATGAGGTTGGACTGAAATGGTATGAATCATACCTTATTGTGAGAAAACCATTTGTAAAACTAACTACAGTAGTTGGGAATAGTATAGTTAAGAATAAATCTGATAAGTTAGAGCTCCAAACTGGAGTGCCTCAGGATTCAATACTAGGCCCATTGCTTTTTTCTTATATGTCAACCGTTTACCTCAAGAATTAATTAGTGGCAGAGCCCTCTTATTTGCAGGCGATACATCACTCATCTTCAGAAATTCCATTCTATATCATTTTGAAAAGTGTCCATACAGGTGTGCAGTCCATAATCAGAGTATCATACATCAAGTTTCAAATATACAACATTAGGTTAACATTTGTTAATATTGTTCAACAAATTCAGTCATCAGACATGTGAAATCGGATCAAATTTGATCAGTTGTCTGAAACAAAAAAGCACTGGCTGGATTAAAATAGAATCGCAGCATTAGTCACATGATATAGAGTGACGTTTTATGGAAAACAGACATGAAATTCACTACGCAAATTAAATCATAGGCTAGTTCTCATGATTTGTTGATTTTTGCGAAGGTGATTATCATTGAGTATTATACATCAAGTAAGCTGAGTAAGCACTACAAATTGTTGGGCGTGAGGTCTACTGTTCACTGGACTACTTGTTATTGTTTCTTAAATTATAAATTACTTTTTGGAAGCCTATGGCACACTCACAAACCAGATGAACAACTATTGTATGTTTAAATTTGCCGAATCTCCAGTCAAGTAATAAAACAAAAGTTCAAAATAATAAATTTTATTTCTTTTGCAGTAAGTGGAGAGGATGGCATAAGCCTTCATGAGATGTGGAATAATTTACTACTCTAGGGATCACTGGCCCCAATGTAGCCAAATCTTGTGAGAAGTATTCGAGGAGAATATTCACTGTGGAAGTTCTTGTATTTTTGTTGTAAATAAAGTTTTGATTTAAAAACCATATGTTTTTATAATCATAACGGTTTTTAAAAATTTCAACATAATGTATTTTTTATGAAATGGACTTATTAAAAGAACCTGTTTAGCAGACTATTTTCTATAAAAACTCATTCAATTAGAGTTTTTTTTGTTAATTCCAATGAATTATAAATTTATACAAAATTACCTGTGCTCAGAATTTGTTAAATCATTATTGCCATTATGGTATTTTAAATTTGTGATTCCACCCAACATGTGCCATAAAATGTTCACCAATAACTCTCTAATTATTTTTATTATTGTAACTAATTATTTTCAATCTAATTTTAAAACTGACTCTTCAAGTGAAATACAGTGTCAGTTTTAATATTAGATTGTTCATTAAGTATTTCGTCATGGAAAACATCACAGATAATTATTTTCATTATTGTATATTTTTCAATGTTGATTATTAGGTATTCAAGGTTTTAGGTATTGTTAGGTGAAAAATACAATATTATAAAATATAGCAAATAGAGTATAAGCTTGAGAGTAAGTAAATCCAATTAATATAAAGAACCAATAAATAATGTGCCTTAACATTATTGAAAAATTTCAACAATGCTCAGTCCACTCCCACCTTTACACAGGGTCTAGCTGAATAAGCGAGTGTGTATACCATCTAGAAATTTGTTGTATTGGAATGATACCAACTATTTCATTGACAAAAAATGAAACTCAATAATATGTGAAAAAAATAGAGATAATTTAGTTGTAAAATTAGTAGTAATAGACATTGGAAGGGAAAATCTATCTTCCAAATGAGTTTACTTGTGACTATTGTATATGTAAATATCAATCCCAAACAGTAGTACTATCTAGGTGAAGCACATAATATTATTTTTTTAATCATAAATTATTCTAATAACACTACACCATCTGTTTCACTACTGACAAGTCTTATATTAGTGACAGGTTCTGTCACTACTTGACAAGGATCAATGAAATTGCTTTTTTGACTGAAACAGAATGGAATAACACTGATCCAGGAATGTGGATTATTGCAAAGGCAATTTTTCTTCAAGAATATAATTATTTACAAAATTTTTCATTGTAGCCATGTAAATATTTTAAAAACAAAATTCAGTTACAAATAATATTTTGTGATATACTGCTTTCAGTTAGCTTTAAATTGGCCATTGAACCATGTTAATAATCTACTGGTATAATATTTCTTGCAGATGGATTCACATGTCATAATTGTCATAAAAGCTATCGCCATAAGTGTAGCTTAATGATACACCTGAAACACGAGTGTGGCAGGGAACCACATATACTATGTCCATACTGTTCACACCGCACTCATCGCAAGGGCAATATGAAGAGGCACGTTGCAATCAGACACCCAGATCGTCTTGCACATTTCATTACAACTCATCAGTAAAAACGTCTTGCAAAGGATCATGGTATCAGTAGCAATAAGACTCTTGACCATCTCAAATACGGGAACTGAATTTAGTTATCATTTATATGACTGAGAGTCCTTATAACTTTCAATAAATGTTTCATATTAATTTATAATAGAATATTTGACAATTTTATTAAATCCAGTAAACTAATTTAGTAGTTTAGTTTAGTAGGTGTTAACAACTTGCGGTCATTATTTTAACAAAAAAAAAAAAAAAAAAAATGGCTATTCACTTACTCACTTACTGGACTAATATATTAATTCACTTGCTGTACTATGGAGCATTGTTTGAGACTCGTTTTAGCCCATGGTCAAAATTGGTCAACTGCATTTTCTACTAGTGAAAAGATTCAACACGGTTTACTCGTTGTTAACCTCTATTAACTTTATGTTTTAATTTTCAAATATCATATCAAATTACTCAAACTTTTAATTTTTAAATACCCTATTTACTTCATATTTTATTTTCTAAATACCCTATTTACTTCATATTTAACACTTTGAATACCTTATTCATGGTTATAGGCTTCTGTTGACAATGAACTCAAACTAAAGCATTATTCATTCTAGTGAGTGGATTCTCAATATAATTTTGAGAATAATGGTTGCAAGTAGTAAAACAAAATAATAAGCACATTGCTTTTATTGGTGGGGAGACCCTTATGGGTAGTTCCACCTCGCTGTTTGAGACATGTTATGATGAATATGGTGGACCTACCATTTTAGGTGGATTCCGAACCACCGGGTAAGTGTTAATTATGCTTATAACATCAAGTCATTGAAGCACGGTCACCCATCCAATCGCAGTCATGAGCACTCGTAACTGATCATCATAATCGCATAAAGACTAATCACCGCTCTAGTAATTGATTATAATTGTTGCTAGTAGTAATTTATCTCTAGTATAAAAATTAATGTTAACCTTGCTGATCTTGATGGATCAAGAAATTCAAGACCTCAAAAGTGATCATAGATGTTGTATGCCAATTTTTATCTCCATATGTATACCATGTACTCATAATATAACTCTCTCTATTAATATGGAATTGAATACTTACATTTTGGTGTGATGGCCGTTTGGAATTAGTGAGAAGCTGGCGATCTCCAGACCAACAGCTTCTGCCTTGATTGATACACCCTCTCTCACAGATGTGTCTGAAGAAGCGCCACACTGGTGCAAAATGGTCGTCACACCACAATGTCAGTGTTATATCAAAACTTAAAATTCAAAATTATCTCAACTTTAAGGTTTATGAATTGAATTTTTTTAAAGAAGATTGATGAAAAGAATTCATGTGTGATGTGTGATTGAAGAGGAATTAATCTCTAATGGAATGCATCAATATAAAACGATTTTGTAATGGCAATGTTGTAGAGATCTGAGATTCCCTCTTTTTATTTTCTAGAATCTAGATACATTGTGTCTGTACCATAGATCTGCCATGCACCTGTTACAACTATTTTTACACTTTGAGTTGAATTGTAATAAATACATGACTTCCATCCATGTAAAGATTTTTTACAGGGGTTTTACCCAAGTGATTAAACTATTCCAATAATATTTTTCTATTTTTCTGGGTTTTTTTGCAGGTGAACACATATGTCACAAGTGTCATAGGCGCTATCATCATAAGTGCAGTTTGACACTGCATTTGAGATATGAATGTGGCAAGGATCCACAAATTCAGTGTCCTTACTGCCCTTATTGCACTAAACATAAGGGCAGTCTAAAGAGACATATTGCTCACAAACACTTTGTGCATCTAAATTTGCAGCCAATTTAAAAGAAAAAACATTAAAAGAGAATATTGATTTAACTGCAAGTTTCAAGTTTTCCAACTATCTTGAATAGGTATATGAAAGTAGTACACTACTAATACTAGTACTACTACTACTTCTACTACCACTACTTTTGAAATTACAAAACTATTGTTTCAATTGAAATTTTATTAGTCTACTTGTCCCACAATAATTTATAGTGTTGAGTTTTCCACTATAGTTTGGAGTAGTATTATCTGTAATGGATTGTAAATGAGAATATTCTGATGAGACTTTCTGTTAAATCCCCACTGGGATACACCTTATGATCAGCTCTGTTAATAAAACATTAATATGTCTTGATTGTCATAAGCACATAATGCTGCACTTCAGATATGTATGTGTCAGGTATCCACATATGCAGTGTCTATACTGTCCACATCATACTAAACAGAAGGGCAGTCCAAAGAGGCATATTGCTCCTAAGCACTTAGAACATCTCAATTTGAAGCCAACTTCATGAAACATTTTTTTTTTAGAAAATCTTGACATATAACATAATTTTTTTCAATCATTTTGAATAGAAGATTGAAAATAAGAATATCACTATTGTCATGTAAAAACTTGAAATAAATAACAATGATCATGAAAAAAATGGATAAATACCATATTTACCATGTATAGTAATTTTTCTTTGCAAATATTGCTTATCAAATTTATCAGGCTATGTTGTCTATATTGAAACAACTGATAAGAATGTTTTTCAACTACTTATTAAAATTGTGTTATTTTTATGAATTGGATAACGGTTAGTCATTTCTTATTGTGTCCATATTTATTAAAATACCATTGTTTCAAATGCTCATATTTTTTTCTACTTTACCTCTTAATGATCTTCACTATTTACTAGAAGCTTTATTAATAATCAATTATTAAAAATTATGTTTTTATTAAATTTTCACTGTTATAAATTTTCTTCCTCATCCAAATATAGAAATAATGTAAGTTGTCATTAATATCATTGTCATTTTTTGTCAAACAGATGCATTGAATTTTTCTCTTTGAAAATAATTTAGAATTGAATAATAACTAAGAGTTGATTGCAGGACACAAACTGCTTAATCCCTAAAAAACTGATGCAAAATATCATTGGCTGTTAGATTGTATTCTTCAACTATAATAATTTTATTACAGGTTCAAAACAATTTATTCTATTCAAAACTCATTCTGCTATTTCTGAACTTGTGACAAAACTGTACATTATGATACATTTATTTTGGAATGAATTTCGATTCGATTTGAATTATCCAAAATTTTGTATAGGTCTTCAAAAGCTTTTGAATTTTTATTTGTATATTTTTATCATATTATTCAGTAATGATAATAATTTGTTTTATATATTAGCACAAGTTATATTCAAGAAGTAGACCCAATCATATCTATATTTTAGTGCAAAACTATTAATCACACACTGGAAACTGATCTTATATCCATGAAAACCATGTTATTTTACATGAATTACGTAAATATAATATATATGTCAGGGGAGATTTATCTGTTAGACATTGGAAAAGAGAATTTTTTTCTCAAAAAGAATAAGTCGTACACACTCACCTCATAAATAGCTCTGTTTACAACTTCAGTTTCAGGGGTGTATTCTTTGGGCCACCTAGGCTAGCTACAATGCCCAAGCAATATTAGATTTCAATTTATCGACTGTATGATGTTCTAGGACTTGTTTTGTATTTGTGTGTACAGTTCTGTTAATATTGCTGTAAATCTATTTTATTTGTGATTTGATGTTGTCTATTGTTCAAGGAACTTAATGACAATAAAATTCTATTTATTTATTTACTACCACCTAAAATTTGGTACCTGTACCCCCTGTAGTTTTTGCAATCATGTGATGTGTAGATTAGCAAACAATCTAGAAGCGGCAGTACACTTCAGCTGGGCATTCATGTTCAAATTTGCAGTACGACTCGCGGTCCAACCTCCAAAGTTGGATCCGTTATCAGAACATAAATGGGCTTGTTGGATAGTTTGAAGTGTAGATGGATGAGTCGGAACATCTAGAGGGACGACAGGAAGGTCAGACTTCTGACTGTCGATGGAGTTGGAGCGTGAGTGGGGGAGTCGGATCAAAGTCGTCCAACTTACCTCAGTCAGTGCTTGACCGTCGGGCAACTTTGGTTTCATTTTTCGGCTCAAAAGCAATGTTCGCAGTTGTGAAAACAGACTAGGACTGAAGTTGGATAGCAAGTCGGAGCGTGAGTGGAGTCGACTATCCAACTAGCAGTCCTACTAAGTCATACTACAAATCGGAACGTGAATGCCCAGCTTTTAATACATAGTGGAGCAAATTTTTAAGAACGCTTCTTATCTCACTCTGTATAACTTAGATCTCTTTCTCCCCATAGATTTCCTCTTTTCCATCGACAATGAAACGGTCTTTCAGTAGATAGGCTTGGGCAATCCCCCCCTTCATACCAAAACTGGTATTGAAAAGTACTCACAACTAAAATGAAATCAATATTAAAAAATTGCTTGTAACTAAAACTACTGAAAACAACATTGAATAAAAATTCATTGCAGAATGCAGAAATAAAATTGAAGAACTGCTTTACCCCACTCATAACAGTAACTCCATACTGTACAATCTTCACTTTTGGCATAGTTTATTCAATATGGTTCATAATAAATATGGAAATCGTATATGTATATCAATAAATTAAATATCCTCCAACTTCTTTCTATTTGAAGAATTTTCCAGGTTCTTCGCTTATTAATGAATTTAAAATAGAAAACCTGTGCTGTTGACACTTTTTACACATTTTTTCTAAAAAAAAAAAAACAGTAATTTGCAGGAAAACAAGACATGAGAAAATTATTGAAAACATTTATCAAGTGCATTATATTATCTTCAGTATTTTAATATAATATGAAGCTGATACGACTTTCTGTTACTGAGATATAAAGGCGGAAGTAAGTCTGCATTTTGAACTTTTTTGTAGATTATGTCTTGGAGACTCCAGTCAAGGAGTATAAAACATATCAGATCAACAATAATACAATATTATACACTAGTTACCATGATTACTGTATCAATAAGTTGAGATGAGGCCTAATTTTG
Organism: Conomelus anceps; assembly: GCA_948455865.1. Classification (NCBI taxonomy): domain Eukaryota; kingdom Metazoa; phylum Arthropoda; class Insecta; order Hemiptera; family Delphacidae; genus Conomelus; species Conomelus anceps. The sequence goes on along the minus strand of OX418220.1, from coordinate 40,897,771 downwards.
ATGTGAAAGGAACTCTTGTACACTATAGAAAGCTTTATCAACAGAATATTTATCAATTGTTTTTTAAAAATTTCTGTTACGGGTTCTAATGTCTAAAATAAGGCTGGCAACACTAGAGTTTACACTTGCACTCTATTTACAAAAATTAGTCTATTTACACACACTAATTGTAAGGTCAATTAATAAAGAAAAAAAAACAGATCAAATGACAAATGACAAGCTAATACTTATTCTTGGTAATTATTTACAAGAATTAATGAATAATTAATTACAGTCTGATCAATAACAAAAGAAACTAGAGTCCAATAAACTGTACAATAATGTAGAAAGAAATGATAAAAAGAGCAACTAATCACTTACAAAACACAGTCCAATTCGTTATTTGACAGTCCCAAATAATATCACTTAACTCAACGTCCTAAACTATTAGTAAGCTGCACAAACAGTAAACACTTGTCTCTGCACTTGACACTGGAACCAAGCACTGTTTACTCCACTGGCACTGGATTGTCTCTCTCACGAGATCTGTAACAGAATCTGTCACGCAGGTTTGTAAACTATAACTGTCACGCAAGCTTTTGTAAGGCTCAACTCAATGGTTCACATGAGCTCCTTTATATACGAGATAGTTGTCATAATTCCAGGAAGTCTGAAGAAATCTCGAAAAATTCAATTGAGTGAGAGAGTTGCACACTTGAAGAATAAGAGTGACAAATACATTCAACGAGAGAGAACAAGAAGAATCAGATTGCCAGCTGCATCTGTCCATGAAAATAATGGAATGATATAAATAGAACAAGTGCGTGAATAACTGCTTGTTTGCTTTTGTAACATTTCTATATTTTCAAGACTTTAAGGATTGACATTTTCATCAAGGATTCTTTGTGTGAGTTTGAGTTGGAGTGGTGCATCCTCGTATTTTTTCATGAAATCGCCACCAATAACTGCAGCTACCAGCAACCAGAACCTAAGGATTCAAGCACAAAAGGCACTCCCCGCTCCTCGGGCTCACACCCACATAAGAGAAATTGATAAGATCAGTGAGTTTGAAAATTATTAAGGAGCCAACAGGGCCTTATTGGAATTGTGTCATTGTCCATCCATCTGTCTGTGCCTAAGATTCTGACTGTGCTTGATCTGTCTAGCACTTGAAAGGAAGATTCTAGACTCTTCAAACTTGGTATATAGCTTCCTCAAGTCCAAGTGAGATTGCTATTGATTTCGGCCAGTGATACATGAACAGTGATACATGATCCTGGAGGATATTCGCACCAACTCATGCGCAGTAAACACAGATTCGATTCAGACTGTGATTTTACTAGCTAGTTTTCACTATTGCCATTCAAGACATTTCTGGTATAACCTAACCTAACGTTGGTGTGATTATCCACTGCAATTGATTTTAGAGTTTGTAAAATGGAATAATAATTATGATGCAAAACGAATTTCCACTTGAAGCTGTGGGTTAGTTTTTTCTAGTGAAAATGAAAACATCCTTAGGACGGCTGGGACTCTCACTGTTTACATTTTTGAAAATCAAAAGATTGGATGCTACAAAGGCTGTTGATTAGGTCTACAGTATTATCAACATTATTTTTTTTACAGTGCAAGCATTGATGCTTTTATTTTTGATTATGTTAGAATTTTTTCTAAATTCAATTATTTTGAATTATAAATCTTTGAATTAACCAAAAAAAAACCAGAAAATATTAAGGCATGATATATTATGAGATCTGTTGAACAAGATGAAGAAGGGGAAACAAAATTATTTTTAAAAGGAAATGTCCATTTTTTGTGAATTGTGAGGCATATGATGTTTAACTCTTTAACGCCGTGCGTGATCATATGATCACAGGCATTCATGACAAGGAAATTTATTTTTAATGAAGGGATATTGATAATTTTATGGTTGGCATGCCTGCCATGGCATTCATAATGATAAATGTTATGCTATGAGTCCAAGTCCGACTTCTATTGAGTAAGCATTCCTTCGCAGTGAGTGAAGACATTTGATCTTTCTATCGCCCATCAATTCTCAATGGTATGCGGTTGGCAAAAGTGATTATTTCTTCATATTATTCCTCTCATATAACTAGATAATGCTGTCATTGACTTCTAATGATGCTATTCTTAGTTTCTTACAACTTAGTAACAAAATATATTCTCACTACTAATTGAAAAATGGCTGTGTTTGTCACTGTGATCATATGGACACACTAGGGCCTGCAGGTTCAATGATGTATTCCCTTTTCTCCAATTTTCAATAGCAACATACCTGTTTCTGGGGCTTGTCCCTGCAAGAAGCCATTGATTTATTGGAATTTGGTGTCCAATGGCGGCCCCAGGGTGGTCATGGGGTTATGATCCCCCCAAAATTGGAAATTTACTGAAGGGATACGAGTAGGGTGGGGGGCTGATCTAGCAAAAAACGGTTAGAAAAACGTCAGTCTTGTGCAAAATTTTAGAAGAATCTTTTTCCTCAACGAAACATGCGTATAAAAGTTTTTTATTCATGTATTACTTGAGAAAAGCAGAAAAATCATTGCTCAGTTTTCGGAATTCTGGGCGTTTTTTTTTATTTTTAAAACCCGTTGTGTATGTGTACCAAATTTCAACTTTTTTGGGCTAGAAGTTTTCGAGAATTGGTGATGGATGAGTCAGTGGTATTTGGCTGTCATTTATAGGCTATATTAGGCAATATATATTTGGCTTATAAAACTTATGGTTTATTAGTTATAATGAATAATAAGACGAATTTGTCACAACCACATGTATAAATAAATAGTGAGATACTAGTTTTGCTTGTTACAACATTATCAATCTTGCACAAACTCGTTTGTTTGAGATTGATAATGGTGTGACAACCGAAACTAGTACCGGTATCTCACTATTTTTTATAAATGTGGTTGTGACAGCTTCAACTCATTATTCATCATGAATATCTCCGACAATATCACTTTCGCCACTACAAAGAAAGTTATTAGTTATAACTTATATGAGTGATAGTGAGATTGTAGTAGACATGGCCTATGTTTAATCATTGTTTTTTCATAAAAGAAATGGTAAACATAATCATTATAGTTGAATATTTCTGCTTTGTATTTGTGCTTGTAATGGGAAACTTTTATATTTTCTAATGTCTGGTGTTATTCAATAGCCTTATAAAGAAGTAATATATCAACAGAATTTATCATTCACTCTGAAAAGGATGAGTCATTCAATACTGCTGGACAGTTCATTGAGGAATAGTTCTCAGAATTGGTTGATGCTATTTTGTTAATCTGTATGTGCTTGCAATAAACATTGACTACGGTAGCGCCTAGCGTGTCCGTATGATCACGGGCCATATCTCAAAACTCATTGAATGGTATGACGTGATTTTCTGTAGATAAGCTTCTTTTTAAACCTTTTTTAAATTCTGAGAATTTTATTATCATTGTAAAAGAAAAAAACTTCGGCGTTAAAGGGTTAAAGAAACCATAGAGAGGTTGCTACAGCAGGACAGTAAATATAAAAATTTCTAGTTTTCAGTTTTTAAAAAATTTAAAGTTTCCACTCTTTTTTGAAGTCAACAGTGCTGAATTCATAATCTACCATTTTGCCAATTTTCTGATTGAATAATCTTTTCAAAAGTGAATATCTTGTCAATGTACTAAATGTGATCTACTGTATTATATGAACTTCAAGGTTATGAGATGCAATGAAGGAACTAAACAAGAATATTTTGGGCATGCATGGAGCTTAAAATCCCAAAAAGCCTCCAACCTGGTGCTCTACGTCTCTGAACTCACAGCTTACTATCACACCATGTTATTTATATAGAAACATTACTTGTCAAATTTTCTTACAAAACTTTCCTTATTTCAACCTAACACCTTACTGAATAACTAGTAGTTCTGTGAACAGTAGACCTCACTCGCTCAACACTCACACATAAGGGGGTGACATTTACGAAAAAAGTTGAAGAGCGTTTTCAACTCGATTTTAATTCCTTAATCTTTTATTAACTGGACAGAAACTGTAAAAATCTATATTTGAAAATACCAAAGTTTTTGATGCCGCCTAGAAATCACCCCTCGTTTGAGAAACAGTGAGAAAAATAAAGGGTTCTCATGCATTTTTAGCAGCTTTTAATATCAATAAATCTCCAATAATAAAAAACAGAAATTATTCATCAAGATAAATTTATTTATTTACTTTTTCTCATCCATCTTCCATTCCCAATTTTCACCAACTAAACTTTTATTGTTTTTTCACCTGTGATGATCAACATAATTATTATACTATCTGGTTCTTCTTTGCAGCTGTATGTTATATTTTTTAATCATAATATTGTCTGACCTAAAAAATATTTTGGAACATTGAAAGAAAAAAAATTGAATAACATGTGGAGATGGTGACCGAGAGATAGGCAGTCCAAGACTTTAAAGAATGTGTTGTGTAAACTAGAGATGTGACTAGAATGAGCGAGTCGTTCAAAGTAACTGACTCTTTAAAATGAACTACAAACTAGTAGTTCAAATTCAGAAAGTAATTAGTTCATTTTTGAGCTGCGTTTGTGTTTTTATCTAGTGAGCGCTCTTTGAATTAGCAGAGCAGTGCAGCGGCCTGCTAGACCAGAGCACTCACCTCCCCACTCCACGAGCATTTTGAACTGTGAAGTGAACTAACTACTACAACAGCTTGCTCACTCACTCACTTCTCTCAGCTCCATAACCTGGCTGACTACTTCTGGAAAATAGAATATGCTATGTGCTCTGGAATAACCTGACTGGTGACTCAGATTCTGTGAATTATTTATATTGAGGCGCCAGACATACGACAAGGCTGTTTATTGTTGTGTGTGTATGAGTGCTCAGTGACCGCTGAGCGTCTGAACAAGCTATGGTAATGGTAGTAAATGAGCACAACCATTACTGATGGCTCATTTTTGAACTAGTTGAAATGAACGACTCACTTATAAGAGTGAGGGCGATTGAACGACTCATTGAAAAGAGTCATCATTGCCAAGCCTAGTGTAAACACACTGCATAGGACCACGCACGCACACACACACACGCACACGCTTGCCAGCTCCAATCTACTAAAATGGATTTTTAGTAATTCCTTATCAGTACTACGTTTCCTGATTTATAAATGCACTATACTGAGTTTCCTGTTTATAAATGCACTACAATAATGCTACAAAATCAGTACATATACCATCTACTGTATATAAAAAGAAAGCTCATATTGATACAGTTTCGCTTTATTTGAAAAAAAAAATTGGCTGCCATATTGAATTTGAAAAAATAAAAAAAAGCATCGCTGGGCCTAGGAATAAGAGCATCCCTATAAAAAATCATAATTGGTTTTGGCGTTCGTCTGTAATCGTGAGAAAGAGAGACAGAGGAAATGCCAATTGTCTTGAAGGATAGACCTCACTATCGTTCGGTCAATAATACAGTGTTATTTTATTGGGGCAATGATTATATTGAACATTAAAATTTAAGTTTTCCAGTGGTACTATTTCTCTTAGGCGGAAGATCACATTTTCATTTGTGAAAACCCACAGTGTCAAAAATAACAACGTTCTTCAAGTTTGAGAATCAGCTGACTCACTAATAAAGAACTCTTGTTTGAGGCACGGCTTTGAGGCATGCCTTCTCTCAGTTCTAGTGGATTGGAAAATATGTATTGATCTGTATCAGCTGTGTTTCCCTATAGAATAGAATCGATTGTCCTTACAATGTTCAGAAAAAATATATATTATTTTAATAAAATGGGTCCTATGTCTTTTGCAATATTCTTAAAATATAAGGAAAAAACTTTTTAATAATCAGTTGAGTAGTTTCTGTGTTAAAGCGTAACAAACAAAAAAACTCATTTCTGCTCTTTATGATTTCTGGGGGAATTCTGTTAGGCTATAATAGTTGCATATGGTTACTTTAAACAGAGAAACCTACTCATTCTTGTACCGTCTGTTGTGGTGTAAGAGTCTGTTGTTTTGTGAGTGATTAAGTTATTGTTGTGTGGTAAGTTATGGTATGTGTGAAGTGTGAAGTGATTAAATTAATTAACAGTGAAATAAATTAATGATTAGCTAGCAAAGGTTAGGCGCGCAGTTAGGTCTTTTGTGAGTTAGTTCAGTCACATCTAGCTTTGTTAGGCACCCAGGGAAGGTTTTGTAAGGTGCATGCAGAGCACACACTGTGTTTGGGGTGGTAGTATTTTGTCAATGTTATAATTCACTTGATCGATCTTGTTTAATGGTAAATTAGCTTGATGTATGTTTTTTATGCATCAAAATAATAAAGGTATGAGGTGGTTCAGTCACATCTAGCCAGGTTAGGTTAGGTTTGGTTAAGTGTGTTTTGCGTGCACTGTGTTTGGGGGCGGTAGTGTTTAGGAAATGTTATATTCACTTGGTTTACATTGTTTTGGAGCTCCTCACATGTTTGCAAATTATGAATTTTTCAAATGAAAATATAAATTTTCATAAAAAATGTTTTTTTTTTTGAAAATTTAAATTTTCCTGTGAAATAATCATGACCCCCAAAATATGTCAATGGATTATTGCTTCCTTGGGTCTGTAGATTTTACAAAAAAATTGTCGCAAAATTCAACAAGATTAGTAACGTTTCTATATAATTAAATATACCCACCATACAAATGAGTGAGTAGAGAGGTTAGTATGCACTCTGGTTGAATGGCAGAACTGATAATAACTTAATAATAATTCATTGGGCCTTTAGATACTCTGTTGTGTTGACTTATGCAATTTTTCAACAGTATTTAGTGAAATAACCTCATCTTTTTTCCTTTCCTCAATTAAATCAATCACCTGCCTTTACTCACCTCTCATAACATGCTTAGAATGATCCTGCTACGTTCCTATCATGTTCTGTAAAGTTGATGTTTTTCTCCCAGAATTTAATTTTGAATTCTTTCACTTTGCAGTACAAAACAAACGGATTTTGTAATGCTGTGTCCAAATTACTCACAGTCTAAAATTGCAGTGTGTTTTGACAGTTGCTGTAGGATTAGCAGAAAATAATTTACTAATTCACCCTGTTGCTGCTTAAATTTATGGGACCGGAATTTTTAGCTATTTCCAAAAGCTGTGTTAACATGCTCAAACATTTTCTTCATATCTCAGCATAGGCTATAGCATGAGAACATTATTCTCTATATATTTTTGGGCACTCAGCTGGTCATCAGTACCTACATATAAATTAAATGTCTATCATATTGTTACAGGTTCTATCTGTAAAATAACGCTGGCAACACTTAAATATATCACTTGCACTTTATTTACACAAATAATCCACAACACGCACTGATCAGTTATATCTTACACAAAATAAAGCAATCAGAACAGATAAATTAATAATTCCTGGATTTCAACACAACACAAACACTCAGCATTCAGGTCAATGCTACACAGACTCAACAACACACCGCTATCCACCGACAATTACCACACTGAACTAAATACAATAAAATACCTAGCACAAGAAAACGGCTACAAACACGACCTAATTGACAAACACAATCATAAAATAAGAAACAAAAAACAAAACACCAAAACCACTGACAAAAAATACATCACAATGACATACATTAATCCACAATCAAACAGACTAGCAAAAATCTTCAAAAAAGCCGGCCACACCATCCCATTCAGAACAAAAAACAAAATAAGAAATGCACTAACACTCAAAACCACACTGAACACAAACAAATACGATCTCCCAGGGATCTACAAACTGAACTGCTCTGATTGTAACAAATTCTACATAGGACAAACAGGCCGCACATTCAAACAACGTTACAAGGAACATTTTCAAGCCCTGACATCAAAAGCTGAATCGAATTTTCATTTCATTTATATTCAATTACTAACAATGATATTGTTTTAAACATTCTATTCCAAAATTCATGTAAACTTGCACATGTTTGAAACTTCCTTATAAAAGGAGCAGGTTGATAACTTGTTAATTGAATCGCCATAATAATAATAATAATAAGGTTCCATCATCTATTTCGATGAATTCATAAGGTATCATTGAAAAAGGCATGAATAATAATCATTGTAATTCGTATTTTTCTCAAATTCAACCTTTTTCCTGTAAATTTCTAATAAAAGTTATTTGAATCGCCGGTAATAATAATAATAAGGTTCCACTACATGTTTCAAATATTGTTCTATCTATTTCGATGAATTCATATCAGGTATCATTGAAAAAGGCACGAAAAATCATTGTATTTCGAATTTTTCTCAAAATAACCTTTTTTCTATAAATTCAATGGAATAGATAGAAAGTATTTGAAACATGTAGTGAAACCTTCTTCAACTGACAATTCAAATCATGTTTATTCAAAATTTTCCAACAGTGTTTCACATTTCTACGAAACTATGAAATTGAATTACTCTGTCCGAGCGTATTAGTTTTACAGTACGTAGTTCAGTCAGTGCCGGTGCGAGCACTGCGCTTTGGTGGGGGAAGCAGTGTGACAGCCGGCTTGCAGTTCGATGCATTCAGTCAGCATTCCAAGTTTATAGTTCTATGGGGTTGCCTGATCACGACCTAAATCTACACATGTGCGAACATTTCGCGCATGCGCAGAAGCGTAGTCTGCGTGAATGGAAACTGGAATGGAACTGCATAACCAAACCTTTCCTAACCTGGCTAGATGTGACTGAACCACCTCTGTAAATTTGTCGTTGAAACGCAATGTACCATTTTATTGGGAGGACACTATTTGTATGACTGTCGTTTTGACCGACCTAGTAAACAGAGGTGGTTCAGTCACATCTAGCCAGGTTAGGAAAGGTTTGGTTATGCAGTTCCATTCCACTTTGTTCCATTCACGCAGACTACGTCCCCAATAACCCCCCTAACCCCCCTCCCACGTCTCGCATATGGTGATAACAACACAAATTAATTGCCTATACAAATTATAACTACTCTTTGTTCATGGCATGCGACCATCATAAATTTGTTGTTTTTCGTTTTATATGAAAAATATATGATTTTTATTCAAAGCTATTCTGTTACTTGGATTGAACAGTATCTATTGTGCAGACAACACATCAATCAAGGGGAAGTTGTTTAGTGACAACAGCTGTCCGTGGTCACTAAACAACTTCCCCTCAATTGTCGGGCAACCCCCACCATTGACCAGAAAAATTCCTGTGCTGATTTGACAGCAGGAGTTCTAGACGTCAGTCGTCCTTCGTATGGATTATGTTTAGAAATACGACTAAATATGTTTCGGCTTTTTTGATAGCAACGATCATGAAGTTGTTAGCAGCTTAGTAAACAACTTAGAAGGTGAACAATTCAGTGACAGTTATCAGAGAGAATATTTGAGAACAGCTGATTGATATATCATCATAAATTATGTGATTTGTTCTTATGTGGTAATAATAGTGCTACCTGACGAATTCCCAAGAGCCTAGCACAAACCGCACCTTCCTAAAATGTTAATTTTTGTTTTGATAAATTGAAATTAGAAAATTTTGTTTTTTTTTCAACAAAGAAATAATTGATAAAACATAAGATGAGCTTTGATTCACCAGTCATATGTTTCCTAAAAGACTGCAATGCTCCAACTACACAAGTCTGCAGACAGCGTAAATAACGCCGCGAAGTGCCCACCATTTATATTTGAGAACAGCTGATTGATATATCATGATAAATTACGTGATTTGTTCTTATGTGGTAATATAACTTGGAAGAAATGTATCCAAAATCGAATAATACTTGGTTTTTAAACGTTTTTTATTTTGTTTAAAAAAAAGTTAGTTTAGTTTTTTATAGCTAAAGACATTGTCAAAAAGGTTTTCAATACTGATAAATAACTTTAATCCCGATCGATGCTCTCGTTTTTCAGGAGAAAGCCGCATAAAATGTATCCAAAATCACACAATACTTGGTTTTTAAACGTTTATTACTCTGTTAAAAAAAAAGTTAATTTAGTTTTTTATAGCTAAAGACATTGTCAATAATGTTTTCAATACTGTTCAATAACTAAAATCCCGATCGATGCTCTCGTTTTTGAGAAGGCCGTGTAAAATGCCTTTGGGGCCGTGACAGACAGACAGACAGACAGACAGAAAGTGAGATAAGACTATTTTTGGCTTATTTAATGTATAAAACGTAAAAATAACCAAAAAATATATAATTCTGATAAATGCACTGACAAAACTCTTATTTTATTTATATAGATATATCTTGAATGGTGGAGCAGATACCTAGTATAATATAATAGTATATTCCATTATTGATGTGCATGCACCATCTTGTTATAACTCAACATAACCTAAGACAAGCCTTATATGAATGATATTATACAAGTCACTAATAATGTATTTTATAATAATTCTAAAAGCTAATTCACTCTTCAACCCCATATAATTATATAATTGATTCAATTTATAATGAATTATTTAACTAATTTATTTACTATATTTCAAACCAGCTCATTTCGGAATTTGACATTTTTAGCTGACTCTGTTGGCTACATTTTAATCTATACATACACCCAGCACAGGGTTGCCACTTTCAACTTTCTACTCATAATACATGAGACATAATAATAATTTATACACAAATATAATAACTAAGCATACTAAACTTTTATGTGTAGGATTACTTGTGGATTACTTGTGTGTGTTTCATTTTAAAAACAACATTCGAAAACATTTAGAAATCGATAAATTCTCTTATAAATAGAAAAATCATTGACTGAAATCCACTATCTCACCAGTTTATAATTGTGAATCATTTCCTGTAGGTTTTGAAAACAAATTTGGAGGCAAGTTTCCTTGTGAGCGGTGTGGAAAGCTCTATAACCATCGACCATCAGTCTGGCGTCACATGAAATTTGAATGTGGAAAATCACCACAATTCTGTTGCCCATTTTGCAGTTATGCAGCTAAACTAAAGACACATTTCGTATCTCACATGGTGATAAAACACTCTTCTGAGAGGGATTTTATCAAGAACATTTTGAAGTCAAAACATTGCTGAAGCTACTCAATTTTGCTTACAATAAAATATTTTTGTTTGTTTTTATAAGTAAGTAACTTTATGTTGTACAGTGTAATAATTATTTTCAAATCCTTTTACCATATGTCCAAAGAATGATAAAACTTTCCTGACTAGTATTATTTGTTTATACAAAAACTACAGTATAAAGTTATTTGACTCTGTGATCTATAATTGAAATGCCACTGTATTTTTATATGATTATTGTTTCCTCTGACTTAATAAGTAAGACTTAATTTGATTATTAGACAAGTTGCAAGGGACTTACATACTTGTATATAAATTGCTTCCAACTGACAGAGCATTTTTATGAATGGGCACTTTGATTATCTAGACATTTTAAAATGTAGAAACTTGAAATAAACTTGCTATGCAGAACTAAGCTTTGGTGAGTAGCGGACGCGTTTCGAACTATAAAAGTGATTCATTTTTGGTGCTTGAGCATTAACTGGACTCTGAAACTGAATAGCAAGTTCATTTCAAGTTTTTACATGACAACAGTTGTTAACAATGCAGATCACGACAATGGATAACAACTATTATCATCTAGTACTTGATGATTCAAGAAAAAATTGTAACATTGATTTACTGGTACAGTAGGCCTACTGTACTTGCCTGTAAGTTCCACATTATGTTGTAGTATGTGGAAAGTTGTTTTTGTTTTTTTATTCTATAAATTACGCTAAAGACCTCCGCTACTGTAGACATTAAGAAGTAACTTACTTTAAATGTACAATTTAGTTGATTAATAAAATGGCATACTGGATAAAAAGTTTTAAATAGATCTGTCCCTCAATTTTCCAAATTCCTTTGCTACAAACTATACTGAAGACTTCCATTCAGCAAAGATTGTCAACAATATTAAATAGCTACCTACATCTTCAACTGGGGTCTTCTGAATTAGTTTGTAGCATTGAAATTAATAATTTGTTGAATATACTTTGCAATTAAATAATTATTATTGTAATATGGAATACAATTACTCCATCTACATCAGTCAAATAGACGTCTCTAGCTAATCATATATTATAGAACTGCATATTTGGTTTAGTTATCTTCATGTGCATAATCAATTCTATACGAAAATACACATCTTAGGACTATTGGTTCTAATTCAGTTATTAAAATAACAAAATAGTATGAGTTGTCCACTTTGGTGGCGTAACTAGGTTGAGTATCAGGGGCTATTCCCCCCTCAGAGACCCAGAAACAAAAAAATTGTAACTTTAACAAGCTTAAAGGCAAAGAAGAGGTCTGAAATCGCTAATAATGTGGTTTTGGAAGGATTGTTTTTAGAAATTTCAGGGGAAGCACCCAAAATCCCTTTTAAAATGAATTTTAAGTACCAGTATCGTTCAGTACCCGAATTAAGAAAAGTAGGGATAAAAAATCAATTTTCAATTTTGTTTCAATTTTTTTACTAGAACAATGACACTCTACATTAAGGAATCACTTATTGACAATGATACAAGAGCAACACAAACTTACTTTGATATATTTAACACAGGTTAAAATGGATGAATTCATGTTTAGAATTGCTTCAAAATGTGGTTTAAGAGGGGTCATTTTTCAAAACCTTTCTGGGGAATACTTCAGAAAGGGGGAACTACGCATTTGAGAGAAAAACTTATTTTTAATTTGGTACTGTATTGGTACCCCAATCAGAGAAGTTGAGGGACCAAAAATAGGAAAGTGGAAATAGTTTTAAAAGGCCTGCTTTAATATTGTTTTTACTCAAAAATGAAGCTTCAAATCTCCCGTTGACAATGACACAAGAACTATATAAAATTTATTTTAAACATATCACATAACATTCGTTGAAATGGATAAATTCACGTTTAGAATCGCTTGAAATATGGTTTCAGAGGAATTATTTTTCAAAAACTTCTCAGGGGAGTACCCCCGAAACCCCCCTTTTGGAAATAAATTAGACATGGCCTGAGTGTCTATTGAAGGTCTCTATGTTATTTCCTTTTATAATATACTGCAAGGTCTTCTTTTTCATTGATATACTGCATTAATTCCCCCCTCTCTTTCTCTCTCTCTCTCTCTCTCTCTCTCTCTCTCTCTCTCTTATTCTCTTATTATTATTATTACCATTATATGTAGTCTGCCCCCCCCCCCCCATTCACATTACATCAAATCAATGGTTATCCTGCACCCCCACACCCAAGACTGATCTCCTAGTTACGCCACTGGTTACTTGGTTTTCTGAGCTCTTTTTTTTTAAGAGTTTAGAAATTTCTTCTAGATATGTGATAACAATACCTCAGGTGCTCAATACAGATAAGATAGGTCGTCGAAAAGAGGAAATATGGTAACTCAATCATGGTATACATTAATATATATGAAAGTGATTTTGACTGGGTTACTTTTACTTTGGATTGGTTTCCTTGCTCTTGTCACATTTTCTGCTCTCGCCTGTGATAATTTCCAAAATTTCCAGTATGATGAGAAAACTACCTGTTATTACTTGTTATAATGCTATTCATGTTTTCAGGACAAGATGATTCTGCTTCGTGGCCACATCATAGTTTATTTGCTTCGGTAACAACAGCACTGGCCATCTGCAATTCCAGTCAGTCTTCATCTGAGAGAAAGTATTCCTGTCGCAACTGCGGTAAAAGCTACATGCTGGCGTCTTCGCTCTACACACATGAAAAGTACCAATGCGGCAAAGAACCACAGTTCAAGTGTCCTTACTGTCCTCACAAGACAAAGCTGAAGGGCAATCTTAAGGCTCACATCGGATTTAAACACTCCAACATGCCAAGGAATTTCTGAGTCTCACGGATACTAAATCTAATAATTGAATTAATTTTTTTGTTAAGAAATGGTTCTATAATGAATTCAAACTATATTGTTTAAAGTATTTATTATAAAAAAAAAACTTAAAAAAACACTTCCAAGTGGAAATTAACTCACGTTATGGCGTGACGGCCGTTTCACTCTCTTGTCAAGAGCATCGTCAGCCGACCATATTTACAGTACATATTATACATATTTATTATAGTTTATAATGGAACTGACATATTTTTAAAGCAAATAATGGGATATTACCCATATGTTTTATATTAAATAGATAAAATATTATGACTTTATTTTGTCACAACCACATTTATTATGAACAAATGAGATACAAAGTTTTGACAGTCACGCCATTCTCAATGTCAATCAAACATCGATTTGATTGAGATTGGGAAAGGCGTGACTGCCGAATCTATACTTACTATTAAAGGGTTAAAAATGACTTTGAAGTTACTGTTTTTTCAGATAAAGTGATATTTCCTTGCGTTTCCTACTACGTCTTTCGGCTGTTACGCCATCTTCCTTGGAGTAACAGTCGAAATATCGAATTGGAAACGTAAGGAAAAAGCAAAGTGAATGCAAATAAGTTGTCTTTCAAAACCTATTTATAGTAAAAAAATAAAAGCAGTTCATAATAGAAAAATAAACACAAGAATACTATAGGTACTAACTTCTAGCTCGAGCTTGTTCGGGGAAGTAGTTCCTAATTATTTTCTATACTGTATTTTTAAATTTATCTTATTTTTTATATTCTATTGAATTTTTTATTGTAATGAAAAATAAATAAATAAAACTCAACCTACATCCATCCATAATGCGGTTGTGATGTCGGAAATCATTTTTATTGTAGGTATGTATGTATGTAGTAGACTACCACATCACCATCACCATTAAAAAGAAAATTATTGTTGAAACTGCTTCTTACAACGTTCTACAAGCCGTCAAGTTCTACAAATGCTTTTATGACATTCACTTGTTCCTACTCAAATTAATTAATGTGTGACTATTATTATATTTTTTAATATAAAAAATTATTATTTATTATTAGAGTAAACTTCAAAAAGTGTGAGCTGTAAATATATTAAACAATAATGTAATGGTCAGTGCTAATTTATGAGAATGCTATTGATCTTCCTAGTTAAACACTTTTTGGTAAATGTTGATTGATATTTATATTTATTAGAACTATTATTATTATTATTATTATTCCAAACAGTATTATTTCCAGAATTTTTAAAAATGCTCTGTTTATTGATCATTGGAGGTGGTTTTATTAGTCGCTGCTCTTATCTTTGAATAATGATAGTTGTCTTTCAATCCAGTATTGAAACATTCTCGATAAATTCTTGGATTTCTTGTTCCATAACGACCTGCGTTGTTAATATGTTTCATTATTCTCAATAATGTTAAGGATTGTTTTGTAAATATATCGGCGTTCTAGAATTTTTTACATCAACTGTAAAAACGTCAATAGTATCCTACATTTTATTATTGTTCAAGCATTACAAAATTGTAGATCTGATTGATTTCTATGTGCATTTTATACAATTATAATAAGGTCATTAAATGAAAATAAGATACTTAGACTATATTATGTGCAATAAAATATTATTATTTATTATAAAATTTTCAACAGTTTAAGGTTTCAAATAATATAGAGAGAGTAGTTAATGTCTAAAATAAATTTTTGTAAACAGTATTCTCATTTAAATCTTCTTATGCTTTTTAAAATTTTTGACAGTCAGGTTATTATATTCTGCATGAGAAACATTTTTCTTCATAGCCAATTATTTTAGAAACTTAATTGACAATATTTCAATGAATTTTGTATAATCTTTCTTTACTACCTATTTTTAATATCGCTAGCATAAATGTATTAGAAAACTATTCTTTGAGTTGACTTCATCAATTTAATTGTTAAAGCTATTCACCGAAATTATTCTCAGTATTCATTAAAAGCAATTATAAATGCAACTTTCTCATATTAATCTAGAATATTTCAGAAATCATAATTAATAAATAAGTGAGGAAGAAAGGACATTGAATGTTGTTTCATTGCCGTATTTGAGGTTTCAGTACCAATGATAAATTTATTAGTTTTTATTTGAATGGTAACCGGCTATCCTTGAGATATTTCCATTATTTTAATTTTTTTATTTTGTGTCAGTTATTATAAAGCTATGGTACTCCTTGAGCCTTTTCAACCATGTAACCATACAATAAGCCATAACATTCTAATATAAGATGAGAAAACAGTGGCGCACCCAGGGTTAAGAACCCCGAAGAACCCAAATTCTTAAAATTTGTTGATAATTTTCAAGCAAATTGACTGTAGAGAGTATGTGCTCCAGACTGATTAGTGTTGGTACATTTTATGTTTTCAGTAGTAGAATAATGTTCATAGCAGTCTCAGAGGTAGGTAGAGGTAGCTGGGTCTTCTCCTTCACCCAATAACGCCGGTGGCTTAACATGGGGGCCTCTGGGGCTTAAGCCTTTCCCTCAGGTCCTGAAATCCTTATTAAAATGTTGATAATTTTCTAGCGGATTAACTATGTAATATGAACTCCTGACCATACATTTTACACTTGTTTTTATAGGATAGCGTTTCTAACAATATCGTTACACTGTTTTTTTTTTTTTTTTTTTTTTTTTTTTGTAGATTACGTCTTGGAGACTCCAGTTAAGGAGTATAAGACAAGTCAGATCAACAATATTATACACTAGATACCATAATTACTTCAATTAGTTGAGGTGAGGCTTAATTTTGATGTGAAAGGAACTCTTGTACACTATAAAAAGCTTTATCAACTAAATATTTCTTCAATTGTTTTTTAAATATTTCTATATTTTCAAGACTCTTCAAAAACTGCGGTAGCTTGTTGTAGAATTTCCTACCAATATAACTAGGTTTTTGTTTGAATAAGCTACTATTGTGACTCACCAAGTGATAATCTCCTCGACTTCTTGTATTATAATCATGTACATCAAGATTTTGGTTAATATCATTCGTTTTTACATATAAAGTAGCTTCATACACATATAAGCAGGGTACAGTTAGGAGACCAAGTCTCTTGAACAACGGCCTACATGAATCTAATCTATTTATTTTTTCTATACACCTAACCGCTTTCTTTTGGATCTTAAACACCCTATCAAGATTTTGTTTTGATGAATTACCCCATACTAAGATAGCATACCTAATATGTGACAGTAAGAGCCCATGGTAAGCTGTAAAAAGTAACTTTTTGTCATTCAATCTAGTGAGCTGTCGCAGGACAAATACCCCAGATGAAATTTTACTACATATTTTCTCAATGTATGGAGTCCAGGTCAATCGTCTATCCACCATAACTCCTAGAAATGCAATTTTTTCTTCCTGGTCTAATTGATTATCGTTTACAAACACGTTTATAGCCCTATCTTCATTTAAATTATGTTTGTTTTTGAATTGAAGGTATTGTTGGCATTTTTTACTATTTATAGCTAATTTCAACTGATTTAAAAATTGGACAATGGACTGCACACCTATATGGGCACTTATTTCTAAATTATCTAGAATGGAATTGATGAAAATGAATCGTCAGCAAATAAGAGGGCTCTACCACTAATTAATTCTTTAGGTAAACGGTTGACATATAACAAAAAAAGCAATGGACCTAGTATTGACCCCTGAGGCACTCCAGCTTGCACCTCTAATTTATTAGATTTATTCTTTACTATACTATTACCAACTACTGTAGTTAGTTCTACACATTGTTTTCTCCCAATAAGATATGATTCAAACCATTTCAGTTCAACCCCATTTACACCTACATTTTGCAGTATTTCCAATAAAGTTCTATAAATAACACAATCAAATGCCTTTGATAGATCTAAGAAGATTGCAGTAGCTTTATCAACTGAATCTATTATATCTATTAGTTTTTCAACTAGAGAAACTATGGCTGTCTTTGTTGATCTCCCTTTCTGGAACCCATGCTGTTCATCACAGATAAAGTTAGCCTCTTGAAGGTGCAGAAGTACCTATTTAGAACTACTCTTTCAAAAATTTTACTTATTACATTTAAAATACTAATGGGCCTATAGTTTTCTACCTTTTCTCTATCACCACTTTTGAAGATTGGCAAGATCTTCCCCTCTTTTAAGTTATCTGGAACAACACCTTCTTCTAATGAATGATTGATCAGATGAATCAAAGGGTCTAACAATTGACCTTTACATTCTTTCAGAATTTTACTGGATACCCCATCCATTCCTACAGTTTTTTTATTATTTAAACTATCAATGATATTTGTCAACTCGTCTTGGCATACTGGGTGGAATTTCAATTCGTTCTGAATCCCCTCAGTATTCCTCATGTTTGCATCACTAATACCTGTATTAAGAGAATTTTGAAGATCCTTAGCAACCAGTTGATAATATCTGTTAAAGAAATTACAAATGTCTTCGCTATCATCAATATATTTGTTATTTTGGTTAATTATTCTGGGGACACTAGTATAAGCATCTACATGAGCTACTTGCCTATTTTTGTTTATTACATCCCACACTGCTGTGTTAAAGTACACACTATTATTCAAAATTTCAGCTGTTTTCTTACATTTCGCTTTTTTCACTTCTCTTGTATAATTTTTCTTTAGAGCTTTGTAATTATCTTCACTTAACATATTTCTAGATAGTTTGAATTCATCATATGCATCTTTAACCCTATTTCTTTCTGCAAGGATATCATCAGTTATCCACTCTTCAATCTTGTCTAATTTGTTCTTTACAGGGACTTTTTTAACTGGACAACTCATAGTAATATGAAACCTTAAAATATTAATGAAACTATCATATTTGTCATTTAAACTATTGCTATTGTAAACCCTACTCCAGTTTTCTTGTAGCAGATTCTGCTTCAAACAATCGATATTCCCCTGTTCACATTGTTGAATTTCTTTCATTACTCTACTCTTTTTAATTGATTTATGACCTTGCAACCCCACCTCTAAGATTTGATAGTCATGATCAGATAGTTCCAAGCCGCCTAATCTTGTTTTAGAGTAATCTATATTAGTAAGGATGTTATCAATTATTGTTTGTGATGTTCTTGTGACTCTGGTATATTCATAAACTTTTATTTCCAAGTTATTCATGCATATAATATCCTTTAAATCTTCTGTCATTTTATTCTGTGTTGCAAAGTCTGTATTGAAATCTCCCGCTACAATAACGTTTGTAAAACGAGTAGTAGTAATCTCTAAAAGCCTATTGAATAGTTCACAAAAATTGTTCCATTCCCCATTTGGTGACTTATAAATACCTAACACCGCTACTTCGAAATTATTGTCGATTTTTACTCTCAAACCAGTAACTTCTAAATCCATTTCCACAGCAAATTTCTCTACATATTCTAAATTAAATGTTTGCATATTCTTAGCATTTTTAGTGAAGATAGCTACTCCCCCACTTCGATGAGATGTCCTGCAATACGACGTTTTCAATGAATAGTTTGGAATATTAAGTTGGGACAATTCATCTTCTTTTAAACCATGCTCTGTGAAAATGGCTATATCAGGAGCCTCTTCTTTAAAAAATACTTCGATTCTATCTATTTTGTTACGAATGTATTGAATATTCTGATGGAACACAGTGAGTACCGGTACTTCCCTATCATCCCTTATTACTTTATCGTTGCTTTTGCATATTGAAGTAGATTTACTTAATCTCTTAGAATCTTGAGAGCCTATCAGATTGCTACAAGAGTTCCTTCCACTAATGCTATCCTGATTTTTTGATCGATTAACGTCTTTTAATACAATTGAAGATATGAATTTATCATCTGAAACTAGTTTCCCTTCCCGGTTTTGAGCCACTTTACTAAAAAAGGTTCGTTAGATGATTGTTTAGGAGAATTATTGACAGTAGATTGCAAACGACTTTCAATCAGCTCTGCCAGCCTATTACAAAATATTACTTTGCCAGATTGATTTAGATGTAGACCATGATTAGTGAAGTTTTGTTTTTTCAGCCTTTCATTTAGAAAACAAATCCCCAACTGCTTAGAATTCTTATTTTTTAGGCTGTTGATTGTATTATGAATTGATTTATTTGTTGACTTAATGGCTTCATTTAGCTCTGGCCTATCAAACCTATACGGAATTGTACTTATTATTACATTAGTTTTTTGGCTGAGTGGCACAATCTCTTTAATTTTTCCATTTATTTCAGGAAGATGTTTTAGATTAGGTTCATTTATATTGTTTGAGCCACCCAGTACTATTAGAAAATCGTTTTTTCCAAAATCTTTAGTTTGTTCCTGTGCTGACTCTACGATTGCGTTTATAGGGGCACTTGGTTTGAAAAAGCTCTGAACTTCATACTTATTTTTTAATCTTTTATTTAGTAGGTCACTACAGTCTCGTCCATGACTGGATGTCAAGAGCAGTACTCTACCTTTCCTATCGTTATTTGCCCTTACTTTAGTTTTGGTTGCTGTTTGCAAAACCTGACTATACGTTTTTGTTTGACCATTTCTATTTATTTTTTCCCCATTTGATTTAGGTTCTACTTTTTTTGTATTGATCAGAGGTTCAGATCTTACAGTAGCCAAGTTTATTTTTGATTTTAATATTTCGATTTCCCCTGACATAGACCTACATTGACTCGTGAGATTTAGTATTTCAGTTTTATGGTCTTCCTGCTGCAATTTTACAATAACTCCCAGAGATTTTATGTGATCCACTAACCCTATTCGTTCTTCCTCAGAATTTTTTAGTGATGTTTCCAATTTTGTTTTCAATTTGGTGTGATCACTCAATAGTTTAGCAACCTTTTCTTCTACATCTATAGTAGCTTTAAGAGCTGTTGGAGATTTTTTTGTTAATAATTGCTGAGATCGCGTAGCTACCTGAGTTTTAGTTAAACAATTAGATTTAGATGCCTTGTTTGGACTCATTTTCCTAGCTAAAAATTGTTTTCAATTGATTTTAGTTAAATAATGTTTAATGAAATATTACTTAATTTATTACAATTGTCAATTTGAGACTATTTAATTACAAGAAAATTTATCAATATTGGTACACCTAACCTCGAAAATAGAATTTGACTCTTCATTTAAATACTTTAACTTATATTAGACAAGTTAATGATGTAAATTATTAAGATATTATAAATACTAATAATAATAATAATAAACATAAATACTACTTATCCGTTCGAATTAATATTCTATGCTTCAAAATTCGCAGAGCCAGTTCTGACAACGTATGCACAGTACCACTGCTACCTCGATCTCCTGTTAAGATGTAATTTTCGAGTACCATAGGTAAAAACAGAGTTTGTAGTCTGACAGAATCCAATTCGACTAGGCGTCTGGGTTCAGATAATAAAAATCATTTGTTTCACTCATATCGATCTGACAATCATGTAATGTAATACAGGATCTCTAGCCTCTTGAACCTCCTGGACCTGTAATACATTTAACGTTACAGTAATAATGTCATAATGTCATGCTTTTTGGAAAATGAAGCCCAGATAGGTCTGAGACCTGTGAATGGGTAATGAGTTGGATGATGGTGATTGATGAGTTTGACCTACTGTTTTAGGTGTGGTCCGTATCACTAGGAAGTTATTTTATAGCAGAGAAGTCATTTTGGGTGGCTGACCCAATTGGTCACCTTTACAAAGAGGGCCCATGAATTTGCAACTTATCATATCTGACTGAACAGATTCCTACCATGTTTCACGGCTATCACTTCCCTAAAACGGTACACAGGTGTTTGCGAAAAAATTTCGCAAGGAATCTGCCAGATTGCCAGGGCCGGATTTAGGATCGGTGGGCCCCTAGGCTCAGCTTGTGGCGCGGGCCCCTCCGGGGGGTTTGGAAAACTCCCCAGCCAAGCGGGGGAACGGGGGCCTTCCCTCGGAAAATTTTCTAAACATTAACTTCTAAATTGCGTTTTAAAGGCCTTTTTTTGTGGCCCATTAAATGAGAAAATCCCTTTTTTTTAGTATAAAATATATAAAATATTGATTGATAAAACCAATTCAGTACTAAGTTTAAGATTAAAAATACAAATCGCAAATCCAAGAAAGTTTTAAAAATATTCATGATGATTTATTGAAGACACGTTCACTTTGAGATTGGGAAAATATACAAAATTATACAACTCATTTTTTTAAAGTTACAATCTTTACTTGAAAAGTAAGTTAAATAATTTGAAATAGAGTAACACACATACGTACTACCTGATCTAGTCTAATTATTTAACATTTTTTCAGTCAATGCATATTTTATTTGCCAAAAATCAAAAATAATTTACGATCAACTGCCACTCTCAAACAAAGTATATTTATACAAAATGTAGTACGTTAAATTATTATTGTAACAACGGTAAAATAATAATAGTAATGATGATAATAATAATAATAATAATATGAATGGACATAACCAAATATCATTTACGAATACTGTAGTATTGAAAAACATACAGTAGTAATCGATTACACAAAGAATACAGGTACAAATTGCAATTGAATCAATTTAATAAATTAACAGGATAGAGTCGTTACTTGAAAACTTTCAATCCAAGACAAAAAATTGTTTGTATTATATTGTACAGTGAAAAATAAAATTTTCTACTAATAGATTAAGTAGGCTACTTGGTTTTATGAAAAATAGATAAGTCTTGGAAAAAATATAAAAATCCTATCATTTGTTAAAAAATAGATAAAGAGATACTTTTCAAAATTTACTAGATGACAAAGTTTAAGTCTATTTTAGAATAAATTGAAAAATAAATTATGCAGGTTCTTTAAAATTCAAATATTTTTTGTGGTGCGGGCCCCCATGTGGTGCAAGCCCCTAGGCGCGCGCCTAATTTGCCTGTCCTTAAATCCGGCACTGCAGATTGCAAAAGCGTATTCCTTCAGAAACGCTTCATTACAGAAATAAAGATAGTAGAAGAGTCTATCTTTATCAATAAGTAATCAATAAACTAGTACTCATTCAGAAAACTTTAGGCTTCTAGAGATCTCAATCAGGTGGTGAATTGGTTAATTTTTTGATTCATTGGCTATTAATTTAATTAATACACTAGGCCTACAATGAAAAACGTGTTTTCCTGCCCATTTTGTGAATTTTTGTAAAATATCCCACTATTTCATACATTAGGTGATCTCGATTCACATTCAGACTGGATTTTTTGTTCACTTCATTACCCACGTACAAGTCTCAGAATTCATCATAAAAATCTTGGTAAGAGATCTTGCAGCACGTTTTAGCTAATTTTACATTGATTCAATTGAATTCACACTACTTACATGAAGGCCTTAGAGATTTTTAATGATTGATAGGAATCTTCGCCCTCTTTATTTTTGAAACAAAGACTTTCCGGACATTCATGTGAATTTTATCTTCGTTAGAAGATGCTGATGCAGTCTGGCAGAATCATATTGAACTTTTGAAACACTAAATAAAAAATACATTTGATGGACACATTTTGTTTCCCGATAACTAATCTCATATATATTATATACAGTATGTTTCGGAACTCTCTACCAATACTTCTAGGCAGTGTTTCTGGACCACTAACAAAAGTAAATATCATAATAAAAATTTTCTAAAATCCCCAGTTACTCACACAGCCGCCATTTTGTTTTTTTCACTCATTATTTTTTTATTCGAACACCTCTGAATGTATAATTTTGAAATTTTGCAAACAGCTTTATAACAATTAAAACAATCTTTAAAAATTTAATCAAAATTTTCCGACATCAAAAAACAAAATGGCGGCCATTTAAAATCTTTGAATAGAATTAAATTAATAATGGCTGATGATATCAAAATTTGACTAGTGTAATGTAACACTGTAACAGCATAATTAATTTATTTGCCATGAATTTTCGCAAAAAGAGGAGAGAGCCATTGTTAACTATTAAAAGAAAAATGATGAGGTCAGTGAAAATTCATGACAAGTAAAATTGTGCTGAAAAAACGAGTGGCTCGGGGCAGTCGGTGTCGAGTAAGGGAGCTGGCTACATCTACGGCAGATGACCCGCCCCACTCTTCCCTGTTGAGCGAGTGACCGTTTGTGAGTAAATAAATTCTTCTGTTAATTCTTGATAAGCTCATTAGAATTTTCATTATAACATTAAAATAAACACTTAGATTCTTTTCCTGAACTCAATCTGAAGTTATTTTAATAGTAGCACCTTTTTCTCATGAGATTAGAGTAGTACCGAAAACACCTCTCGTATGCCAAACGTTACCCCATTAGTAAAAATTAACCTTTACTATACCAACTAACCATATTACATCATTATGGTTGAGAACGGGTTGCAGTTTTTCGCTTCCATCAACCGCACACCCTAAGAAGTAGCATATCTCTGTTAATTGTTGGCCAATCTTGGAAAATGAGGTATCGTTGGATTTGCAATAAAAGTATCTAAAAAACTTTATTCCATTCAAATTTTGATATTATTAGCCATTATTAATTTAATCCTGTTCAAAGATTTTAAATGGCCGCCATTTTGTTTTTTGATGTCTAATTTTAATCAATTTTTTAAGATTGTTTTAATTTATTGTTTTATAGCTGTTTGAAAAATTTCAAAATTATACATTCAGAGGTTTTCGAATAAAAATATAATAAGTGAAAAAAACAAAATGGCGGCTGTGTGAGTAAATGGGGATTTTAGAAAGTTTTTATTACAATATTTACTTTTGATAGTAGTCCAGAAACACTGCCTAGGAGTATTGGTAGAGAGTTCCGAAACACCCTGTATATTCTAGCTGGCCCGACGCGCGTTGCTGCGTCCTCATAAGAAAATCTCCTTGATTTTATTATTCGCCACCTCCCACTGAGGTTACATTTCAAATTTCAACCTTCTAGGGCTATTAGGGAAGAAGTTATTCCCATGGCTTTTCCAGCTGATCATAGAGGCCTCCTTCATTGTTTTCTTATCACCTTCTGAGGCTACATTTCAAATCTCTAGCTGCATTGGTTAACAGATGTCATAAACCCGGCATAATTAGATTTCATCATACCCAGTCATATGTTTCCTACATACTGAAAGGCTCCTGCAACATGATACATGCAATGTCTTTGCGTACCAGACAGCGTAAACTATACCGCTAAGGGGTCTGCCATATGATTAAAAACTGTTGACTTCTATCAGCTGTTTCTTTAACAATAGATTTCTCCTTTTTGAGTCCTTCAGCGAGGACTTTTGAACACCCAAACTTCACAGGAACCATCTTGGGACTATTCTACATTGTGCCTGAAAATTTTATGAAAATCGGTTCAGCGGTTTCGGAGTTTACGGGGAACATACATCGACTTTTATATATGTAAGAGATTTATATTTATAAAAGCCGTTGTATTCTAGAAAATTCTAAGTAGAAGAGCAAAAGACCCAAGACCAAATATCACTTTTTCCCTAATAGTCGTAGAAGGTTGAAATTTGAAATTTAACCTCAGTGGGAGGTGGCAAATAATAAAGTCAAGGAGATTTTTTATGAGATTGCAGCAACGTGCGTCGGGCCAGCTAGTACCCTTAAAAAAGTGACGTAATGAACCCCCCTCCCTTAACGTTTGGAACTCTATCAGGCAACAATCTTGTAAAATGAGGTCTACCAATTTCCAATTTAACACCCCCCCCCCCCCATTTTACCTAGTAGGACGGGTAAGCCCCCCTCCAACAAACTAGTAGTGTGGGTGCCCTGTGAGCAAATACGAATATATTCCGCAATTCTTCAACTTATCAGAGGAATAAAGTTTGGAATTATTTATTCTATGAGATACTGCAGTTAGTGATCAATCGAAATTAATTTTACTGATATATTTTTGTTCACTTCAAGTGTTGTTCATATCACGCCTCATCTTGTTTCATTTGTGTATTAGAATTTATACTTTTAATTTGAAGATTTTTTAAACATTTTAGATTCATTTTTATTTCAATTAATTAATTTATTATTTATTTCTGGTTGTGACTATTATTATCATCATTCAATCAAGTAATTTCGGATTCACTTATATAGAAAATTAAGCCTATTGTATTAAAGATTCATGTAATTATTAGTTTTTCAAAAATCTGTTTTATTAGTGTATTGGGTTCTGAGCATGTGGAATTTTTATGTCACTTTGCACTGATTATCTGTTGTATTGTGATAGTATAGTACACCAAATATAACATAAAATGTTTGTATTATTGTCAATCAAAACACTTGTAATAAAAAAATAATGATATAGCCTATTTATTATTTTTATGGTTGACATATGCCCCAAGCACTACATAGGACAAACAGGCAGATCATTCAACACAAGATACAAAGAATACAACAAAGCACTACATTCCAACTCTAACTCAACATTTGCAGATCACTTAATCAATACTGGACACTCACACAATAACATTCAAACTGACTTAGAAATTCTACACACATTCCAAAAAAGCCACAAACTACACTGGAGCAATATGAAATAGTCAAACACCATAAAGAAGATAGAACAAACTCACTCAACGACCAAACATAATTCAAATCAAACGCAATTTTCAACTATACAATGGTCACTCATCCTAACCTTAGCAAAGCAAGACCCCTGGCGCCAGGCTGACGAAACTTCTCTTCAGAAGTGAAATGCATCCCTCAAGCATCTCCAATATATATGAGTAAAATATCATATAAAAGTAGAATAAAGTGTTAGTTTTAATATTAGATTGTTCATTAAGTATTTCGTCATGGAAAACATCCCAGACATTATAGTTTTTCTTCTAAATTTATACGTCAGCCAATATTTCTTGGTACTAGGCATGAGATTTGAGTGCTTAGTAGACTACTAATTGTCCTGTAAGAAACGATATAATGCCTAGCTGATACTGTAGCTTATAGTTTTCCATGGGTAGGCCTACTTTGAAAAAAGGAGTGGAGGCATCCACATGTCGCTGAGGTAAGTTGAAAAAACTTATCAAAAATGGGACTATGGTGCAGGTTGTAATGAAGGACCAAAGGTAAGCTAAGATTCTAATGACTATAACAATTCTCTTATTTTTGTATCTACACATGACAAATAATACAGCACATAATTGAATAATTTTATTGTGAATTACAGATCCCTCGGTCCCTGTCATGCCTCTAATGCGTTGGCCTGTTTTTCTCTTTTAAACGATACTGGAGGTAGCCTATTGCACTAGTCAATGACTTAAGTTCAATGAAAAGGATGTACTAACAGCAAAAATCACAAATATTTTCCCCATTATTCTTTTAGATTCTGGAAAACAATTTCAAAAGAAAAATAATTTGGAAAAATATAACTAGAGATGTTTTCACATAAAAGGTGAATGAGGGGTCCAGTTTAGGAAACCGTTTGGGGGTCCGGTTTGCGCACCTAAACCTAAAGTATACATTTTTAATACGCCATATTCAATAAAAAATACATCACATGGAAATAATTACATGGTCAAATGGTGGAACATTACCATTTAAGAATATATAATAAGGGTTGAAAGGCTTACCAGTCAATTTTCTCGTACAACTTAACAAAATTGAGAACTAACAAAAACTTTCAACTTTGTCAAAAAACGAAATGGCGAACTGCCAGACAACTAGAGCAGGTGATGCCAATGCTCTACTACAGTGTGGTGGAACCTTTGCACTAGTATTTATAATGTTTTCTGCTAAAGTGCCCGAGAAAGTACTTCCTACATGGAATCGGGGAAGCGAACTTCCACCACCACAGATGCTCTGTATCGTAGTCACGTAGATGGGAGAAAGAGTGGAGTCTGACCTGCACACAGCTGAATGCGCAATGTCACTTTCTCTGTCATCCTTGTGATGAACAGAACGACTCTCAGCTAATAATAATAATAATAAAGCCAGCCTGTTAGCAAGACATGCTGGTGGTGAGCGCTGAGAATAAGAGAGAGAGAGTCCAGCGAAGGGGAGTAAATGCTGCTATGTGGTGGGAGTGAATTGTAAGGGATAGAGCATCGGGCCTCTCTCCCTGTCATCTCGGGCTGTGATGGAAGTATTTTCTCGGGGACTTTAGGTTTCAGCTGACAGCAGAGACAATAACCATGGCGGTCCACATTAGGAGACGGGTCCGCTTTTGGGTTCTTTCCTTATTCGTTATGGATAGCTACCACAATATCACCATCTCCAATACTGAGAAGATTAATGTTGAGGGAGCTGAAATTATGATTTAACATGAGAATAGAGTAGGCTTCTAAATAATGTAATCCTTATTATACACTCACATACAATAACGTCCATCCATTACACATCCATCTTTTGCATCTTAGGCTACATATACTTCATACTACTTTGTTCAAATAAAATGAATCATTCTTTCCATTAAGTATTCTGGGTGCTATGGAGCGTATTCCAATCTGTAGGAAATACGCTTTATCCACATTATGCGTATATAAGTATCACGTTTTTATTGGGCAATATGTAGATGTTTCTGTGTAAAGGAAAGAAACAAGCTGAGAGTCGACTAATAAAATTAATAATGTAAAGTATGCAATTTTTTGCATTTGCGAATGCATTTTTGAAAAATGTATTCCTTTTCATCATATAAAAAATATAAAGGAGTGACACACCGCATTTAAAGAAAAGTACTGACCCTACATTATGGAGAATTAGTAAGTATAGCCTCCTATTCAAAAGAACAGGTCGAGCTTGGTTTACTTGAGAAAATCTGAATAAATTTTTAATAAATTACATTTAACAGGAAAATAATTTTTAACACTTCTTGTATGTAATAAAAAATATACTTATTGAATACTTACATTTCTGTGATACAAAAAAACATGAGAGTGTTCATTATAATATAATTGAGTGTTATTCTGTAATTTTCCAGTTCATATTAATTATATTCAGAAAAATCTGAATGAATTCGAAATAAATTGGATACTATATCAAGGAAAGATTTAACAAAAGCACTCAGCTGAAATGAAAACTAAGCTGCTTAATTAAAACTAATGGTAATGCTTAATAGTATTTTTTAAAAAAGTGTAAATGTTCGTTTCCTCTAAAAAGTAAGTTTATTTTATTTTACCAGGGGAAAGGACATGAAAAAACTACATTGGCAAATGAGCACCAAGTGTTAATTACTTTTTTGCAGACATTTGTGGCTCCCAGTAGAATGCCATGTGTGGAATTAAATTTTTAATCCTAATTCAAGAAGTTTCCCAATCACCTTCAAAGTTATCACCACCGATGGTTGACACTGTTGTGTTTCTTTCAGGCTATTTCTTCGGTATGTCGTTTGGGCTAAACTACCACGAGCCGAAGAGCAGAATGCTGATGCAGTCGCGTCGCGGCTGTTTCTATGATCCACTGATGAGAGAGCGCCGTCACGTGTGCTCGTCGTGCGGCAAAAACTATGCACAATACTCCTCGCTGTACACACACCGCAAGTATGAGTGCGGCAAAGCAGCCAACTTCAAATGTCCTTACTGTCCCTACAAGTCAAAGCTGAAAGGCAACCTCAAGGTTCACATACGCAATCAGCATGCCAAGTTCTTGAATTCAACACTAACAGGCCAATCAGAGCCAAGCGACGGTGGTAGCCTTGTGCCAGCCAATGTGTCAACAGAAATCGATGTTCACAGCTTCTTGCTGCAAAATCACGAATTGTCTATGTCACTCGTTCAACCTAGTACTGATCCGGCAGTGATTGAACATGATTGAAATGATATTTTTTATGTTTGCTGAACCAATATAGATGAGACGTTTTTAGAAATGAAAAATGAAAGGTGTCTTGCAGCAATTTATTGCTTAGGTTCATGGGAGCCTGCACCAGTTGCATCACTAGCATCTGATTAGTGCACGAACGTCTATGAATTTAAATAGACCAATCAGATGCTTTTGATGCAACAGGTGCAAGCTCCATTGATCCAACCATAAATTACTGAACAATTTGTGTTTGCACCTTTAGTGGCAATAGAATATAACTAGATTATTGTGCCCGTCCTTCGTACGTATTATGTTTAGAAATAAGACTTAATATGTTTCGGCTTTTTTGATAGCAACGATCATGAAGTTGTTAGCAGCTTAGTAAACAACTTTAGAACGTAAACAATTCAGTGACAGTTATCAGAGAGAATATTTGAGAACAGCTGATTGATATATCATGATAAATTACGTGATTTGTTCTTATGTGGTAATAAAACTTAGAAGAAATGTATCCAAAATTTGTTTTGAAATTGTTTATTGGCAGAAACAAAACTTTTACAAACAATCTTAGAAAATACAAAATGAGCAATATAATAATTATAAATATGACAAGATAAAAAATAATATTACAAAATAAAATGAATTGCCAATCGAGTATTTGCATCTCGAGGTACTGTGTGAGATGGTGACTTAATAATAAATCAAATAAATGAATAGATAAAAATAACTAAAAGTAGATATATATAAATATGAAAAACGCTAAAAAGTGGTTACTGAGGCCGACAATTGCTTATAGAATGACACATAAAAAATTGAAAATACTTGGTTTTTAAAACGTTTATTAGCCTATTCTGTTAAAAAAAGTTAATTTAGTTTTTTATAGCTAAAGACATTGTCAAAAAGGTTTTCAATACTGATAAATAACTTAAATCCCGATCGAAGCTCTCGTTTTTCAGGAGAAGGCCGCGTAAAATGCCTTCGGGTCCGTGACAGACAGACAGACAGAAATTGAGATAAGACTTGTTTCGTTAATGTATAAAACGTAAAAATAACCAAAAAATATATAATTCTGATAAATGTACAGACAAAACTCTAATTGTGAAGTTATCATTCATTTCCAGTGTACATTCAGGAAAAAATAAAATAATAAAAAAATATATCATTGTCGGTTGTACTGATTAATTGCAATGAATAATTATTCCAACCATACTTTGTATGATTGTATTTGCACCTCAAACGGCATTAGATTGATTAGGAGAATTTCCCAACTTGTGTATAATTGTTTTGTAACTTATACGAAAAGCTTACCTCAGAAAAGAACAAGAATACTTTTAAGTGAATAATTCACACATGCTTGAATCTGAATTAGTCAACTTATTGTTTGGTGCAGATAGGTGACTTGGATCTTCCTCTGCAGTAAACGAATAGTAATAATAGGCTATAGATATTGATAGTAGGCTACGGTACATAGTATTATACTCGCATTTCAAAATTTGAATCTGTTGTTGCATCTGATATTTGAAATTGATGAAAACTGTTCTTGAAATTATATCATCATAAAATATATCATGTGAAATAGATTACTTTGATACGGCACAGATTTTTAAAAGATCGAAGTAATGTGCGATAAAAATTCAATAATTATATAAATAATTGAGTTTTATTACTCAAAACAATCTTTAAACAAAACTCGAAGTGTGATAAAAATACAAGATGAATAATTGAGTTTCATTTCTCAAAACAATCTTAATGCAAAACTTTTGTTTGGATCTGCTTTGAGAGCAAAGTGCCTGTGAAACTAAAAATACTCATAAAAATGGAGAGTAAAGTGTACTAAAATAAGTAGATCAACTAATAACATTCAGCCAAATCAAAGTCAATTATTGTAAAAACAGAATTTATTAATTTCCAATTCCTCAAAGTGCTATTGATTTATACTGAAGACTTCCACAATGGCAACAGCATTGAGAAGCTGACGGAAATCGATGAATGCTGCTGTACAAAAATATCTGCCACCACGAGGAATCGAACCGCGGACCTCCAAATTGCCGGTCGGGCGTCTTAACCACTAGACTATAGTGAACCTTCTGCACAGCATCACTCATTTAAAACTTGGCCATATCGGCTCGTGTCTCACAAGTTAGTTTAAAGTAACGGACAATTTAACAATTCGAAATTAATAAATTCTATTTCTGTTTATTTGTCAGTCTGTTAAATTGTCGTTACTTCAAACTAAATTGTGAGATACGAGCTGATAAGGCCAAGTTTAAAATGAGCGCGCCATTGCGGAAGTCTTCAGTATAAATTAATAGCACTTTAGGAATTCGAAATCAATAAATTCTGTTTCTGTTTATTTGTCAGTTTGTTAAATTGTCAGTTACTTTAAACTAACTTGTCAGTTATTGTCATTTATCTATGATATATGTAGATATCAGTATACTGTACTATTGAAAGTATTGGATATTTTACTGATTATATATAGTTTTTAAGTTTGTGATATATTTATTTGCACCTTAATTCATGGGTGAAATATGTTCGGTACCCATTTTATCGCATAATATGAAATTTTTTTACGTAATCCATCACATATAACTTTTTAAAATTTTTAATTTATGCTTTCACTTGTATGTAATTAACCCTTTTATTTATGAAATTCAAAGCTATTTAAAACATTATCAAAAGTCAATTACATTGTTATGTAAATCTATGCACTAATACATTTTTTTACTGGCAAAGCTTTCATCGCCTACATTTTTTTGTATACTATTCCTTACCTAGTAGGGATTGCGATCTTTGCATGCATTAAAAATGTAATTCATTCTAATTGGTATAATGTAGAATGAATTTTGTTCTTTTGGCGTAACCATTGTATTTTTCGTTCGTTTCTTTGTTTTCTTTTTCATTTCGTTTTGCCGGTTTTTTAATCCTCTTCACATTTATCTACTGCACAGTTGTAATATCATGTCCATGGCATACTCATACTTGTTTTCAATTTATAATAAAATCATGATTTTGACTTTTTCTTGCTAACTTTTATCTAAAAATATGATTAATATATTTGTAAGGTTTCTTGTTTGAGATTGGAGCATAATACATTGTATCTTACATTAGCTTATTATTGCAACATAATACGGACTAAATTAAATTTCCAATTCCACAAAAAGTGAATTGCATATAGCTCAGACAATGTGTGCCTTGCGTGATTTTATTTACAATTTCTCAGTCTGTTGAAAAGTGTACAAATTTTTCAAACTACAGTGCTATTAAGTAGGTATATAAGTTATTGTTTCTGATAGATAATTACCAGTACTTAGCATTAAAAAAAATGATGAATAAAAAGTTGGCAAAGTCGCCTGAAATGAAAAAATCTAATGCATTTTTTTCTCCAAAGTTTTTTTTTCCATTCATTTATCACATTCTCTCCATATACGAGAGAGAATTGAATTTTCAGCTAGGAAATGAGTCCAAACAAGTCATCTAAATCTAATTGTTTAAATAAACCCTAATTTATTTACAAATTAATTGTATGAACTGATTGTGAGGATGGATAGAAATCACCATTTTTTTGACTCCACTCTATTCAAGCTCAATCAATATGATTTATGTTTTACATTTTTAGCACAATAGCTTAACAAGAAAAAACTGGGTTTCTGAAAAATGGTTTGTGCAATAGGCTATTCTATTAGTCACTAAAAGTCTTGAGTCTGTTGCCTGCAGACAAACTATTTTCTCCATCTTGAGACAGTTTGGAATTGAGAAAATTAATCATTATTGTACAGTAATAATAATTTGTACTCGAATCGAATAACAATGAAGATTATTTTTATACTCAAATGAACCGGTTTTTGAAGTATTATTGCAAATGATTTATTTAGTAGCCTATGTAAACTCATTTTTCTATAGAAAACGCCAAAACTAATTTATTATCAAATAAAATTTTTCCTGATATTTGTAGTGAAATATGTAGTTGCTGTAGATCTCGATTGTTCAATATGATCATTTTATTAAAAGGTACTTGAATAAATTATCTATTTAATAATATACCATACACCATGTAATATTATAACAACTGAATAGAATATAGATGCATATACTAGAATTCAACTACTAGTGACACTGTACTATCATAGTATTTTCTGTACTACCTATGATAAAAAGTAGTTTTCACAAAACTTTCTCTATATAAAAATAATGTTGACGTTTAAATTGATAATATTAAGAATAGCCTAAAAGAGATTCATACAGTTTAAGAGCACTTCTTGTGCATTAGAACAGCAAATTTAGGCTAGAAACCAAATTTTAATAATGAATATATTATTTTCAATATAACTTAGTATATATATTATTTATTACAGTTCTGAATAAATAGATAATAATAATAGATAAATAATACTTTCACAATTTTTTGTCATCATTATTTACATGGCCTCTGGGTGACTGATGATTGAGAATACTTATCAGAAAACTTGTGTTAAAAAATCTGGAAGGCCAACTGAATGAGCATATGGCCATTGTTATTAATGACCAATAAATAAATGATTTTATTTAAAAATAAAAGCGATGAAATGAGAATTACTGAGTTGGGCTAGCTCTACATGCCTTAGACAAAAGAGAATAATGATGTACTGGTAGTTAGACCACATGGTCTTATTTGGAAGAATTCTTGTTTTCAAGTAAATACTCCTACTTAGACCCTATGCTCTGCTTATGACTTTTTTATATTTATGGAATCTTTACAATCTTTTACTGTTGTAGTTCCACCTTTTCTCTACAGGTGTGATTGAACTGAAATAAGAATGGCTTTCAAGTGGATATTTGAAAGCTTTAAGAACATTTATTATGATTTAGAAGTGATTAGGCTGAAGCCGTGATAGATATATGTTCAGTCAGATAATATGGGTCACAAGTGCTCCGGCTCTCCTTGTACGTGGGTGACCGTTATGTTTAGCCAGAAAGAAAGATTTTGTTCTCTGCTGTAAAATCACTTCCCAGTTGTTCAAAACGCACATAGAACAGCTAATATAACTGTTGTGATTTGAGCTGTAGGACCACTTTTTGTAACATCTTTCACCTCATTACCCATGCAAAAGTCTCAGATTCATTTTGGCTTCATTAGCAAAAAAAAATTACTTCTTACAAGACTTTTCTTGGCTTGAATAATGCCACAAAGTGAAAGTCTGTATTACCATTTGTACCAGGTCTCAAATATGGCGTTTTATCATTGTTTTTTCTGATATCAGATCTATTTGCAGGTTGGATGGAAAATACAATGTCAATACCACTTGACCCCAGTCTGTGGCCGGCTAGTGTGGCCATGATGACCCGTCCTTGGGACCTGGTGCATCCCATCGGTGGACCAGCTTCAAATCAACTGATGCAACTTCAGTCACAGCATCGGTTTGTCTGCAATCGATGCCAAAAGTCCTATGCACAGTATACGTCACTTTATAACCACAAAAAGTTTGAATGCGGCAAGCCCGCATCATTGAAGTGTCCTTACTGCGAGCACAGAACCAAGCTCAAAGGTAACCTTAAGGCGCATATCATGAATAAGCACTCTGATCAGCTATTGGTCGAATATGAACGGGAAAAACAAGCCAATCAGAACGAAGACAGCATTTTGGAAGGCGTTCCCACTGATGCCGCTCCACAACAACAGCCACTACTGGAACAACCTAGCACTTCTTGCTCTAAAGATGTAGCTGTCACTGAGAGCAGCTAATGAGATTTTGGCTTCATTTGACAGCCCAGAAAACTGTGATTTTTAAAAACTTAGATATTATTTCAGACTTTCTTAGCTCATGAGATCTTGGCTTCTGTCATTGAATCTAGTAAACTGTGATTTTCAAAAACTGTATCCAAGTTTTCTAAGCAACAACCACTACATACTTGAAGATGTACTTCTGAAAGAATTTTTGCTCTTACTCTTGGGGTGCAGCTGGCATTAAGAGCAGTTCATGAGATCTTGGCTTCTGTCATTAAATAGCTCAGAAAACTGTGATTTTCAAAAGCTCAGGAAACAGGGTTTTCTAATCAACAACCACTACTGAAAGAATGTAGCCTACTCCTGAAATACTTCTGAATGTACTATTGAAAGAATACTTTTTTGCTCTAGAGGAGTAATTAACAGTCGGAGCAGCTCATGAGATCTTGGCTTTTTATATAAATTAGCTTAGGAAATTGTGATTTACAAAAACTTGGGTAATTTTTCAGTTTTGTTCTTGTAAAATAGTATAATGTATGGGATATGCAAAGCAATATTGTACATTTTAGACTCTAATCATTTTATCAAAGTACAAAATGTGAGGTTAAATTTAATTTAATAGGTAATAATATTGTCAAGCTTCTGTAGAGTTTCAGGTTTAACCAGTCTTCCTTGTTTAAAGTACTGCTTAAATTGGGTATAGCATTGTTAGAAGGGATCCAGAATTTAGTAATAGTCCAATAGTGCCTGGTCATTATCTGCTTTTTTTAGAAATTTTTTTAATTGTCAATTCAAGTGTTGGTGGAAATCGAGAATTTGATGAGATATATCGTTTAATTATATTAATATAATGAAATAACCGATTAGAAAGATAGATAAACCTACGGTTTTTCCACCTGTTTAATTTATTCTCATGTATTTTCCATTATTTCTATCATCTGGTTAGGGTACCCTACCGTATCTAATCAATTGTTTCATTTGGTTCCAATTTTCATAGATCAGCTCTGCTCATCTTTCTTCTTATAATTCAACCAAAATAATTTTATTCATTCATTCATTCATTCATACCAAATAATTTTATCTTCTTCAAATCAAAATAACCACAAACTCAATTTAATGTTTTTTGTTAATTTAAAATATCAATTTCAGGTCAGACATCCAAAAAAGACTTTACTCTCTTTTAAATCCCCCCCATACCTTTCAAGTTATAAGACCATTAAGTTAAATATTTATTTTAATAATTGTGTGGAGTGTGGATAAAATAATCTGTGTTGCCTTACCGCTAATAAACTATTTTTATTAGTTTTTAAAATGAAACGCAATAGATATCATAGAAACCAATTGCAAAATAAGCACCAACTTCAATATTTATTGTGAGACTGATGACGAAATGTTTTGTGAATGTAATGGAATAGAATATCTATAAGTTATTTAATGTGATGGAATCTAAATCTGAGGTTGACCTTGGCTAACATCTGAAATCTGCAGGTAGTTGTTATTCATCTCAATATTGTTCTACTGAAAATGTATAAAAATCTACTAAGATGGAGTTTCAATCTGCTACTACAGCGCAGAATAGATTATTATTATACTTTTTATAATCTAATATCAAAACTGACACTGTATTTCTATTTAAATTATGTTTTTACTCACTTTTACTGGAGATACTGGAGGGATGCATTTCACTTCTAGAGAGAAGCATCAGCAGCCTACCGCCAGCGGTGATGCTTTGTTGAGGTTAGGATGAGCGGCCATTATGTAATTGAAAATTGCGTTGAATTTTAAATGTGTTTGGTCATTGAGTATGTTGGCTCTGTCTTGTTTATGGTGTTTGAATATTTCGTATTGTTCCAGTGAATTTAAGATGTGGCTTTTTTGAAATGTGTGTAGAATTTCCAAGTCAGTTTGGATGTTTTTGTGTGAATGTCCAGTGTTGATTAAGTGATCTGCCAATGTTGAGTCAGTGTTGGAATGTAGTGCTTTGATGTGTACTGTGTACTTTGTATCTTGTATTGAATGATCTGCCTGTTTGTCCTATGTAGTATACTTGGGGCATGATCTGCATTCGAGCTTATATATTCCTGGTTTGTTGAATTTCTCAATTTATGCATCCCTCCTGATCTCCAGAAAAATGAGTAAAAAATTATAATTTAAATATAAATACAGTGCTAGTGGCTAGTTTTGATAATAGATTGTTCATCAAGTATTTCGTCATGGAAAACACCACAGATACTTCTTCTATCACAGGTTGCCTGACACAAAGTATCAATAACTGCATTAGAAATTATAAAAAAATAGAAATTATTATTAATTTATTGACTTGAAATTATGATTCCATTTGATTTGTATATAGCAGCTTATATACTTATGCTGTGTTGCTATAATTTGTATGGAAAGGACATAACAGTATTACCGTGAACTTGTATAATTTATCTTGTACGCAATAAATATTTATTTCGATTTTATTATAAATAATATCGCCCTGTATTGATATATATGTACTATTCCAAATGAAGAAAATGTTGATTGCCTATAATTTTCTAAAATTATCTGAGTCAGATCTAATTGTTATCTATTGTTCTATTGAAAATAAAGAAAAAATCTATTCGAAGATCGAGATTTAATCTATAGCACAGAATAGATAAGTTACAAACGTACTTTAGGATCTATTCTGTGGCTATATAGTCAAACGTCATAACTCTGTTTTAGATTAGAGGCTCGTGTTATCATAACTACTTTTACCTCTTTTGTCTCTCTTGAAAATCCTAGGGCATAACACAAAGGAATAATTCTGCAAGACCTTCCAATTCTGTGATAAGTTATAATTAGTACTGTTACGGGTTCTCAAGCTAAAATAAGGCTGGCAACACTAAAGTTCACACTTGCACTTTATTTACACAAATTATTCTATTTACACACATTAATTGAAAGTTCAATTAATAATGAAAAAACAGATCAACAAATGACAAGCTAATACTTATTTTCAGTAATTATTTACAATAATTAATAATTAATTAATTATAGGCCAATCAATAATAAAAGAAACAAGAGTCCAATAAACTGTACAATAATGTAGAAAGAAACGATAAAAGAACAACTAAACACTTACAAAACACAGTCCAATACGTTATTTGACAGTCCCAAATATTATCACTTGACACAACGTCTTTAAACTATTAATAAACTGCACAAATAGTAAACACTTGTCTTTGCACATGAGACTGGAATCGAGCGCTGTTTACTCCAATGGCACTGGATTGTCTCTCACACAAGATCTGCAACACAATCTGTCACACAAGCTTTTGTAACCCTGATATTCTTAATATCAACAATTTTGTCTGAATGATTACTCTGGGGTCGTAACTCATAGACAACAAAATACTTCTAATTTTATAGTTTATTTATTTATAATATTATATATTATAATATTACAACACATTAAAGAACATATCAAATTTAACTCGCTTGGCTTGCTATTTTAAGACGTGTGTATAATTATGAGTTGGAACTTATATTTAAAACTAACCTGGTACTCCTGCCTCTCCTTTCCTTGATCTCCAGGAGTCTATGGCCACTTCAAACACTTATAACAACTCTCAGAACCCAACCGAACATGCCCTTGTCGCCCAGTAGAAGTTGCCAGCTAACACGCCAAAATTTCGATCCCCCAATAAGTTTTAAACTGCCCGGACTGTAACAGACTTATTGAGTTTTCGAAGATCTTGGTTTTGCAAGCCTAACACTCCACTGGTCGAAAGAAGCGTTCTCCTGGCTTCTCGAGTTGAACTCACGATCATGAATTTTGGTGCTGTATTTAAGTGGTCCATACACTCCTTTCAATGCCAGAAAAGGCCTAACATTCACAAGATTGAATAGTGACACGTTCTTACATACCTTTAATATTTACTAACACATTCAAACAATTCGCATGAACGTGCCACTATCAGACTTGTCGATATCATGAACGTCATCATTGTTTAATAACATTATTCTCCTTGAAAGCCTGAAGTGAAACACCTCGGCTCTCGTTTCTATAATGAATTTAATTTTTAATGAAAATGTCATTTATGACACGTTGTAAAACTAACTCACTGGTTCTCGTCAGCTCCTTTATATAGTTGTCATTCCAAGTACTGGAGACCACTAGATGCTTTTAGAAGGCCATGGAAGGTCATTGAATATAGTAGAACAATAAGGAAGTCTGTAGAAACGAAGAGAAGCTTCGAAGGCTCTCATTGAGTGCGAGAGATGCAGATTTGAAGAATAGAAGTAAGAAGGACATCCAAGGAGAGAGAACGAGAAAAGTCATCTTTCAATGTGCTCTTTCAATGAGTCACGTTCATCTATGAATGGAAACGAGGTACGGTACTCAGAACAAGCGCGTAAACGACTGCCTGTATTGCATTTGTAACAGTACCTTAGAGACCAAACTCTGAATCTTCTCACTTTTCTGTTCAAATACTAAATCATGTATCAACTAGAATTGAAATCAAACTATTCTTTTGCACAAATGTATGTGAGAAGTGCGGTAATAGAGTACTATTTACTGTACTTAGTGAAATGTGCATAAATAAGTAGGAAGTTGAAAAGTTGGAGATTAGTGGGTGAAGATGTTTGTATTCAATGTTTCTGACCCTACTCTAATTAAATTTGTGAAATTATTTTGCAGTTCTCACCAGGAAACGTTGACATCATTATAATCTGTTACATTTGGCTTTTTCAGCTTTGAGCAATCGTATTCCTCTATCAGAAATTAACTGTCAGGTATTTTTTGAAATATCAGGTAACCCACATTTCATAGTAAGTGCATAACTATTTTGAAATAGGTGTCAAGTTCAGGAAGTCTTACACTACACTTCTATCTTATTTGGTTAGAATTATATCCAGAGTAGGCCATAGTATTCCAGAGAAGTATTAGCAATAATTAGTTGTGATTTGTTTATGATTTAAAGGCCCGTATGCTCAATGAGCTTTAAACTGCCATTTGACTGCGATTTAAGGTTCAGTTTAAACTCGACCGCTCGGCATTTCGTCTGTCTGTCTGTACGTTACTCGGTTACAGCCAAACGGCTTGGTCGATTGTCATGAAATTTTGTATAAATGTTCTTTATTCCTAGGCAGTGATGTATGTATAAGGCTTTTTAAAAAAATGCCCCCCATATTTTTTAGGGTGCCCAATTCACCCCCGATTATTGGAGTATCTGATATGGGTGCGGGTGATTTTAAATTAAAATTGAGACGATTTGGGAGGAGGTTGAATGTGTTAAAAAAAATCGAAAAGCTCAACAGAGGACGTTATAGGGGGGGGGGGGGGGGAAGGGGTTCAAAATATTAGAGATCTTCAGTTTTGAGATTTTTCAAATTTCTTTTGTTTTGGTAGGGAGTTTTGAGCTGAGTGGAATAGTAGGCTATGTAGAGATTTTTGATAAACAAGGTTATCCCGGGTCGCACGAATGTGCGACTTTATTAAACTTTGTAAAATACATTCCAAACAACAATACAGTCAAAAGTATCACATGGCTGGCTATCTGAATAAAAAATATAATTTGCAGTATTGTTGAACAGCCGATCAATATAATATTTTTCTAACATACCTGTGCTGGCAAAAATTTCATTTTTCAATTCTTTATCAGCTGATAAATATAAAATTTTCTTAACACACCGTCCTGTGCTAAAGAAATTTTTCAATTCTTCTTCTTATTCTTCTTCTCCTCCTTATTTTTCACAACTTCTTCTACTTCTTCTTTTTCTTCTTCACCATCTTCTTTTTCTTCTTTTTCGTTCCCTATTTCTTCTTCTTTTTCGTTCCCTATTTCTTCTTCTTTTTCGTTCCCTATTTCTTCTTCTTTTTCTTCCTCTTCTTTTTCTTCCTCTTCTTCTTCTTCTTCTTCCACTTCTTCTTTTTCTTCTTTTCTCCTTCTTTTTCTTCTTCTTCTTCCTCTTCTTCTTCTTTTTCTTTTCTCCTTCTTTTTCTTCTTCTTCTTTTTCTTCTTCTTCCTCTTCCTCTACTTCTTCTTCTTCTTCTTCTTCTTCTTCTTCTTCTTCTTCTTCTTCTTCTTCTTCTTCTTCTTCTTCTTCTTCTTCTTCTTCTTCTTCTTCCACTTCATCTTTTTTTCTGCTTCTTCCACTTCTTCTTTTCTATTTCTTCTTCTCCTTCTTCCTTTTCTTCTTCTTCTTCTCCTTCGTCTTTTTCTTCTTCTTCTTCTTTTTCTCCTTGTTTTTATTCTTATTCTTTTTCTTCCTCTTCTTTTTCTTTCTCTTCTTTTTCTCCCTCTTCTTCTTTTTCTTCTTTTAATCCTTCTCTTTTTCCTCTTCTTTTTATTCTTATTGTTTTACTTCCTCTTCTTTTTCTCCCTCTTCTTCTTCTTCTTCTTTTTGTTCTTCTTTTCTTCCTCTTCTTCTTCTTTTCCTTCTTTTTCTCCTTTTTCTTCTTCCTCTTCTTCTTTTTCTTCCTCTTCCTCTATTTCTTCTTTTTCTTCTTTTTCTTCTTCTTCTTCTTTTTATTCTTCTTCTTCTTTTTGTTCTTCTTCTTCTTTTTCTTCTTCTTCTTTTTCTTCTTCTCCAACTTCTTCCTCTTCTTCTTTTTCTTCTGCTTTTTCCACTTCTTCTTTTTCTTTTTCTCCTTCTTTTTCTTCTTCTTTTTCTCCTTCTTCTTTTCATTCTTATTCTTTTTCTCCCTCTTCTTCTTTTTCTACTTCTTTTTCTCCTTCTTCTTTTTCTTCTTCTTCCTCTTCTTTTTCTTCTTAGTCTTTTTCTCCCTCTTCTTCTTCTTCTTCTTTTCCTCCATCTTCTTCTCCATCGTCTTCTTCATCTTCTCCTCTTCCTACTCTTTCTTGTTCCCCTTCTTCTTCTTTTCTCTCTCTTTCCTCTCTCTCACTCTCTCTCTCTCTCTCTCTTCCTCTTTATCCTATCCTCCCACCCTCTCTCTCTGAATGAACAATGAAAAATAAACTTTTTTTCAAAACAGCCGATCATCAAATCATAAGTTGAAATGTG
Organism: Conomelus anceps; assembly: GCA_948455865.1. NCBI lineage: Eukaryota > Metazoa > Arthropoda > Insecta > Hemiptera > Delphacidae > Conomelus > Conomelus anceps. The sequence goes on along the minus strand of OX418220.1, from coordinate 40,855,566 downwards.
AAAATTTTCAGCTCACCGATCCCTATGTTAAAGCAATGGCAAAAATTGAAACTTTGATCGTTCATTGCTCATGTCCACTTTGATGACTTTTTTCAAAATGTAAGACCTTATCAAACATCTACTCGATAAGATCTTTCAAATGAGACGTGAACGAACAAAATCGGTCGAGAAACCACGGAGGAGTTGTCATCACAAAAAAACATGTTCGCCTATTTTATATAAAGATTTAATGTGTGAAAATTAACCTTTTACAAAGAACAAATTTGTGGTTAATTTCTACTTTTTTAATTGGAAGTGGCACATTACTCTATGAGAAGATGTTGACACTGAAATACCCTTTAAATATATATTGAGGGAGTGAAAATAATAAAACTCAAAAATTGAGATATTATATATTAGACTAACTTTTTGTGTTAAATTTAACGACTTGCTGTCAGTTTTATATTTTCAATAATAAATGTACTCACAAGGCCTTGAAGATGAGATTTAATACCTCGAAAACGTTCGGCCGAATGTGAGTACATTTATTATAATTATATTCACAACATAAAACTGACTGCAAGTCTTTAAATTTACAACAAAAAGTTAATATTAGCAACGCAGATCGTTAGGGAACCAGAAATACAAGAATATTATATATCTATCTAACATATAATTGATATTATATATCAAAAATTCGGAAATTCTTCGTCTCATCAGTTAGAGTTACAACATTCTAGCGAATTAATTCGATAAATTTGTAAAAATAATTCCCTTTGGAGCTATGGGAAAGGGGGGTGACAAATTTTGAACTTTTTTGTTAATGGATATAATTTTAGCTTTCTGTGATTGGAGGTTATTGTTGAAAGAACTGCTTAAATGCATAGTAAACCTTTATTGGGTTTAAGGGGTCAAAAAAAAATTTCTACAGGGCGTCAAAAATGTTGAAATTTTTTAATAATTGCAGTTTGCAGTTGAAATTATCAATGAGCAATGAAAATTAAGTCGAAAGTGCTCTTGAACTTTTTTCCAAAATATCGTCCCCTTTTGAGTGGTTTAGGGGTGACGTGACAGGCGACACTCACATGCTGTGAGCTACCGCTGATGATGAGGCTGAGTTGTGGAGAGAGTGAAAGGTGATGTGTGGACACAGGACGCCCAAATGAAATTTTTTAGGAGAGGAGAAGCTAGACGTGAGGATATTGCATATTAAATTTAGTATACTTTGGAAGATAATATATTTTTATTAACCGACTTCCAAAAAGAACAAGGTTCTATATTCGACTTGTTTTTTTTATGTTTGTACATCAATCATTCGAACAATATTGAACCGATTTCGACATCGGTTACCCAAAGCTGGTTCAGTGTGAAACAAGCCTGCTGTAATATCCCGTTTTGACCAATCACGTGAACTTAATTTGAATCGAGAATAAGAATATAATATTTCTGTTCATATGTTCATACGAAAATATTGTCAAGAATTTAGTTGATGTTATGGAGTTGTAGGAATAAGGTTATTTAGTTTCAATCATGAGTGAAAGATGTTTTTGAAATCGTTAATTTCAAAAAAAATAATTGAACAATATTCTTAAAAGTTATTAATTTTTCGTCAAACTCGCCATTTTACCGAAAATTTGGAAAAAACAGCTGATATCAGATTATCAATTTCGAATTCCTTTAATTGCTATTACTTATTTATTCGCTTTATTACTTTAGTGCTATTTACTTAAGGAATTCGAAATTAGTAAATTCTGTTTATGTATATTTGTCAGTTTATTCAATTGTCAGTCACTTCAAACTATTTATTTGAGTTGAACTGGCATGATTATAGCCTACTTATATATAGTAGGTAATGCACAGAGTTGTGTGTTTAACATTCTGGGACACCGGGATGTATACCGGTGCGCCCTCCAGCATGGAAAATTTGGCGCCCTCTGTTCCGAAACTGACAAGTTTTACGACGAGGCTTATCGTTGATATTACCGAGGCGGTTAATTGTTGCAACTGTAGGCTACTACTGAATGACTCTTCCAGTACCCGCCGGTGGAGTGTTAAGTATAAAACTGAGATTAGCATGAACTGAGTTCAGTGAGATATGGAACGTCAGATATGGTGGTGAACTGTTGTTTAAGACGCTAATTACGCATAAAAGTATTCCAGTTGTTTAACAATTAATAAGACTAAAAGTTGTCACAACTACATTTATTGAAAGCAGTGTCTCACTGTTTTCAATAAATGTGGTTGTAACAACTTTAAGTCTTTTTATTCATTATGGATATCTCTGATATATCTTCCACAATATCACCTTCAACAATACAAAGAATGTTTAACAATTGTCAATTTGTTGAGATTATCATGCTAAATCGAAGTAGCTCAGTTTAGTGAAGTGTTTTTAACAAACAATGTTGATTTTTTGCAGTCAAACAAGAGATACGTGCAAGACCAATAGAAGAGTTGATGACCTCATCACTGACAGAGATATTCAATAGGAGAGGGTATGAGTTGTACTCTTCGAGGTTGAGCCAGAAACCAAGTCACCACTGTGAGGCTTGTGGCAGGGTCTACACGCTACTCAGCTCTCTGCTCAATCACAAGCGATTCGAATGTGGCAAAGGACCCAACTTCAAGTGTCCCTTCTGCTCTCACATGACTAAACAGAAAGGAAATATGAAAACACACATCATGAAGAGGCATACTGATGAATATCTCACATACTTGTCGGGTTGTTCTCCTCCCTAGTTAAAGGACTACTGTGTAGTTCTGAATAAATTTTATCAAATGGTTGAGTGCAATTAAATTTGATTATATTAATGCGTATATTTATTTTATGAAGAAGTTATATTATAACTTTTAATACCTTATCATTAATGAATGAATTTTTCAATGAGTAACCACATACTGTATAAAATATAGTGTACTACCTAGTAGGCTCTACTGTGTAGTGTTAACGTTATCTCAAATTGGAGTAAATAAACAAAAGCTAACACTTCCCACTATTAAGAATTTGAAATTCAGTAGAATGCTACAACTTGTTTTTGGGCTCCCCACTCTAACAAATGAACTATGTTGCCCTAGCAACCGTTGCTAGTGTGCATGCATGTGTATGTTCCTTTTCCCACTCACATACTTATTCCTCTCACTCACTCTCTCTTCAAAGGAGGAGATTCTCAATTAGACCTGCTTTTTGCGAAAAATATTGAACCAATTAAAATATATTTTTTCTTTAATGAAAAAGCATCTTTCAGCGGTAGTCCCATTCAAGTTTTGCAAGGGTTTCAGTCCAATACTCAGCCCAATACCAAGCCCAGAGCAGCACTTATTATCAACGTGATTTGTATGTTGTCCAAGTAGGCCCAATACTTAGCCAGCTCCAAGCCAGTCTCATAAAAATTTTTCTTGAGAGTGTTTATTTAGAATTTCATTTCTAATCTCCAAAGTTGTAGACTTTTTAGTGTATGTATAAATAAGGGACCGTATTGAAATGACGAAACAAAAGCAATTTCACTTCAATGAAGCCACTCACTAAAATAATGTTCCTTGGTTTAATATTCTATGTTCAATAAAGAGTTGTAGAATTTTGATAAGGTTAGGTATCTACTTTTCTACAAATTCAAAAATATTATTAATTTTATAGTAACGTTACTTTAATGTTACTATTGTTTAAAGTTACTTCCATGTCATTTATTGCTAAATATTTTCATAATATTTTTTTTCGGAGGATGAAGGCCATACAGGTCTGAGACCTGTGCGTGGGTAATGATGGTGATTGATGAGTTGGACCTACAGTTTTAGGTTGGTTCCGAATATATAAGAACATTCAACATGTACCAATTTTTCATGTTTTCAGAACTTGAATATTTATTTAAAAAGGTTAAAATTTGATTAAAAAAAAACTGAATGATACTCAGTAAATTGAATATACTCACATACCAAAAAAATTAAAACAGAGTACCCACTTCAAACTGAGAATATTTCTTGCCATTAGAAATTGGAAAGTTATTCACTCTAAAAAGAAAAAGTTTGGAAGGTTTTAAATAGCGTGTTGGCTCTGAACAAACAATTTTTTTATTAGTTAATTTGATGCAAGTAACTTTTTGAAGTTAAATACTTTATTCTAGCTATAAACTTTTCAGTGTCAACTCCATTGTCTATTGTTGGGAAACGCAAGGATTCTCTCTTTATGCATTATGTCAGGTCAGGTTAGGTCTGTACTTCCGGTTGCACTAATAAGGGGCACTTGTCGTTTCTCTAACTTTGTCACAAGCACTCTTCAAATCTCATACAAAAAATGGGCTTTTGGTATTTTTGAATTTATTCTTGATAACAGTTTGTCTGTGTAAATATAAAGATTGGGAACTTTCTGGAAACAGTCCCAATATAATTATATATGAAGGGCTATCCTTGTGAGCAGTGAGTCAGTTTCAATTCAGTATTAGGACTCGTGATAAGTTTATGTGATAATTCTTTCTCTGACAGTAGACATTTTTTTTGTGACAGTATAAACAGTACTGTTTCGATTCCCATATCAAATGCCATGACAGACATTGTGCTTAATTTATTATTGAGTTTATTAGACATTTTTTATTGAGCTATTGATCAGTTTATTGGCACTTATTATTGTTGAATTGTTGATCATCCTATTGACAGTTACTAATTACCGTATTATTTTACAGTTATTAATCTTGTAGAAATTCATTATTAGTTGAACATCATTGAACTGTTTATTTCTTTATTGATTTTCTTGTGCAATAATCACTGATTAGTATCTGTTGTAAGTTAATTAGTTAAATAAAGTTCGAGTGTTATTTTTAAGTGTTGTCAGTATTATTTTAGTTATAGAACCTGTAACAATACCTACTTAAGATTTGAGAACACTCAGCTAACTCCATGACAGAATTAAGCTTATCATATTCATTATTTTCATGAGTGATTCATGTTGCTTGAATTTTATAAATGATTGAACTGACTGACCAATATTCGTCAGTACAATTACTGGAAAATTAAGTGGGGCCAGGTGGAACACCCTTCCTGTGAATGAGAGACTGAGGCTGAAAGGCAAACAATGAGCCATATTGTAACAGTGAGCTCTTCCTGGGAGTTTGATAAATCTTCATCATGGTACTGTAACTGCAACTGAATGGCTTAAGGGTCTGGATCTGACTTTGTAGCAATCTTATTAGCTTATTATATTTCAATATTATTATGTTTTCTTTTCTATTCATAAAGTTTTATTGACTTGACTCAGCTACCAAGTAGTCAGATTCTGATTTTAATTATTTGGCTTGAAAAAACTCTGAACTTCATATGGTTTTTAGTCACTTAACTTAGTAGATCACAGCAATCTCATCCATGACTGGATGGCAAGAGCAGAACTCCTCCTTTCCTACTATTATTCTATATCTTTGTTTTCTGTCTGCAGAGCCTGACTGTAACTTTCAATTTGAACATTTTCCACATTGTCCCCACTCTTAATTTCTATTTTTTTTTTTTTTACTCGTCAGAGGCTCAGATCTTTCATTATTTTTATTTTAATCATTCTATTTTCTCTGACATCAATCACTTGAGTTTGAAAATTTCTATTTTATGGTCTCCTTGTTGCATTTTTACAATAATTACCTCCAGAGATTTAATTTCATCCTCCAACCCTATCCTTTCTTTCTCAGCATTTTTCAGTGTTGACTCTAGTTTTGCTTCTAGTTCAATGAGATCACACAGAAATTTAACAACTTTTCTTCTATAGTAGCTTTAGGAGCTGATGATGATTATTTGTTTACTTGGGATTGTATTGATACAAGAACTCTAACCACACTACTAGATTCAGATTATTTGTTTGTACTCATCTTCCTTACTAATTATTGTTTCAAATTGAGTTAACTAGGGAGCCCAACAGGCTGGAGAACTTGCTTGCAAAAAACTAATTTTGGAAAGGAAAACTAATTTGGGAAGTTATTGTAGGGGAATGTGGTAATGAAAAACGGCTATTTTGAAGCTACTGATTTAGATAAAATTCACAAGACATCTATCCCTTGAAGTTCAAGTTCATTGTTGCTCCGATACAAAGATTAATTTTCCACAAAAAAGATCTACCATACCTACCACACCTAAAGATCATGCACAGTAGGAATAATTAGTCTGGGCGCACGGCCGTTTGGTAGTCAGCCATGGTTAGGGGAGTGTTTATCGCTCATTTCTAAAAACATGTGGCCCATGCGACACTGCAGATGTCTTCAAGGTCAACTAGTCATTTTTTAACAGGACGGCTAGTAGTGAAACCAGAGCCATGCGCCCAGACTAATTGTTTCTAGTGTACCTCAGGGCAATGGAAATAGTGTATCTATGATGATGATGATTGGTTTTCTGCTTGTAAGCAGGTCCTTACATGGCAGCTCTCCACTCTTGACAATTCTCTGCCAGTTGCTTCATCACATTATAGTTTCCATCAACCAGGATGTTGTCAATCATTTGAAACCTTCTCCTTCCTCTACCTCTCTTCGCCACCACAGCTCCCTGCAGCACATCCACAAGCAAGCATCTCTGTTTCATCCAATATCCAAGCAATATCTTATTTTTCTGCTTTTCATCACCTCCAATAGATTTCTTCTTTCCCCAGCAACTCTTCCCAAAACCTCTTCATTTGTTATCCTATCCCTCCAATTGATCCCTTCCATCTTCCTCCATATCCACATCTCCAGTGATTTGAGTCTTTTCTTGTCTTCTCTTCTCATTGTCCAGGTTCCTGCTCCATAAAGAGCAACATCCTAAACATAGCATTTCACCAGCCTATCCCTTCAATCCCCTGTCCAGTTTAATGCATAGAATTCTCTGTTTGCTGTAAAAAGCTTCATTGACCATAGCTATCCTGACTCTCATTTCCTTGTTCCTTCTCATGTCCTCTCCTATTATGCTTCCCAAATACTTGAAAGAAGTCACCTGCTCTATTTCCTTGCCACCCAACATTACTCTCTCTCTATCTGTGTGTTCCTTGTACCTATTTTCATGGATTTTGTCTTTTTAACATTAATTTTCATCCCATATGGTTCACAAGCTTCATTTACATCCTGCAGCATTTCACTCATCATGGCCTGACCCTCAGCAAATATCACCATATCATCCACAAATCTGATGCACTCAACATGTCTTCCACCAATGCTTACACCCCCTTCTGCCATCCAAGCACCCCTGCAGTATTTCCTCCAATTATATGTTGAACAAAATTAGGGACATACAACAGCCTAGTCTCACTCCTCTTCCCCTTTTACTCTCCTCACCAATCTCATTCTCTATCCTTATTCTATTGACCTGGTTGGAATATAAGTTCCTAATTAGTCTTCATACCTCCCATTCTACTCCTCTTTTCTTTAAAATGTCCTTGAGCCAATCCCATCTAACTCTATCAAAAGCCTTTTCTAGATCTATAAATGCCACAAAAACTCCTCTTTGTTTTTCCATGCATCTCTCTCCAATAGTTCTCAACAGGCCAATCACTTCTCTTGTGACTCCTTCCCTTCTAAAGCCATAATGTAGTGTATCTATAGAGTAGATATATTTATCACATAAAAAACAGCTATTTATTTATCCATATATCAGGGCAATGAAATTAGTATATCAGCTGATAGAGATTCTATAAAAAGCCTGATCGCATTTATTCACCTACAGCTGATGAATATCATTATGAAATTTATTGCGAATTCTATATGGTGAAAACAGCTATTTTCTATATATAGTTATAATGTTATAATAGTTATAATGGAGGGCTGAGAACCTATCCTTTTGTTTCGCCCCAAAAAGGATGAAGGAGTTGGTCAATTTCATTGGCAAACAAACTTGATGTGTATTAAGGTTCCAAGAATTTGTTTGAAATTTGAAGTTGATTTGCCAATTTGAAGTGTTTGAAAGTTATTGTCAAACTTACAAACAAACACACAGAAAGAGCCGCAAGCCTCCAGTCATGAGTCACAAGTCAAAACTAAGAACTTGATATGCTTGTTCAATTATAAAGTTTAATGAGTATTACTTATTTTCTTATAATTGTCAACTTAAGACTATTCTAATTTCAAGACAAATTTTCAATACCAGTACAACCTAACCTCAAAAATGCTCTTAATAGGGGCACTTCAAATTATACTTGAGAAATTAATATTATAAATGTTTGAGATATTGTCAACATTAATATAAAAAACAAAATGGGAGAATCTAAAACCTTGACCAGTGAAGAGGTTTTTTTTGTAGATTCTTGTAGACTCTAGCTCCAAAAGGTAGACAAGACAAGTCAGATCAATACACATACAATCTTACACACTAGTGACCATAATATTACTGTATCAATTAGTTGAGGTGAGACTTACTTTTGATGCAAAAGGAAGTCTTGCAATCTGTGATGTTTTCCATGACAAAATACTTAATGAACAATCTAATATTAAAACTGACACTGTATTTCACTTTTATATATTGTTTTACTCACTTATATTGGAGATGCTTGAGGGATGTATTCCACTTCTGAAAAGGATGCTGACAAAGCTTCTCTTGAGAAGTGAAATGCATCCCTCAAGCATCTCCAATATAAGTAAGTAAAACAATATATAAAAGTGAAATACAGTGTCAGTTTTAATATTAGAGAAGTCTTGTACACTATAAAAAATATTTTTCAACTGTTCATTAAATATTTCTATATTTTCAGGACTTTAAAAACTGGGGTAGCTTGTTGTATAGTTTCCTACCAATATAACTAGGTTTTTGTTCGAATAAGCTACCATTGTGATTCACCAAGTTATAATCTACTTATCTCCTTGTATTAGAATTGTGTACAAAAATATTTTGGTTAATATCACTCCTTTCTACACATAACGTAGCTTCTTACACATATGAGCAGGGTACAGTTTGAAGACCAAGTCTCCTGAATAACAGCCTACATGAATCTATTGTATTTACTCTTTCCATATACCTAACAGCTTTTTTTGGACCTTAAACACCCTATCAAGGTTTTGTTTTGATGAAATACCCCATACTAAGATAGCATACCTAATATGTGACAGTAGGAGCCCACAGTAAGCTGTAAAAAGTAACTTTTGTCATTTAATCTTGTAAGCTGTTGCAGGACAAATACCCCAAATTAAATTTTACAACATTTATTTTCTCAATGTATGGAGTCCAGGTCAATCGTCTATCCAACATAACTCCTAGAAATGCAATATTTTCTTCCTGGTCTAGTTGATTATCCTTCACAAACACATTTATAACCCTATCTTCATTTGAATTATGTTTGTTTTTGATTTGAAGGTATTGGAATTTTTCACTATTTATTGTTAATCTCAACTGATTTAAGAATTGGACAATAGACTGCACACCTACATGGGCACTTATTTTTAAATTATCTAGAATGGAATTGTCCACAGATGAGACACCATGTCATGAATTTTGTCCTCCTGGTCCAGACACATGGTGTAAATTCAAAGAACTGTGACTGGGTATTATAAAAGAGTACAAACACAGAAACTCTCTGCTAGAAGCTGTGATGAAAGCCATCAAACCCATCTTCAAAGACTTGTCTTAGCCCAGCCTTCTGAAGAAATGCCTTCATGGTAAAATGCAGAACACCAATGATCATTTCAGCAATCTTATTTGGACAAGAATTCCCAAAAATGTCTTTGTCAAGCTGCATACCCTAAGTCCGTGTGTTTTTGATGCAGTAGGAGTCTTCAATAATGGCAATATAGTGAAGTGTAGAGTCTTGGAAAAGTTGGGACTGAATCCAGGATTCTTTACCATGAAAAGTATGCAATGCTTGATTTGGAAAGGATACATAACAGTGAAAAGGAAATAAGTGATGTTGAAAGGGAAAGCAAGAAGGAAGAAAAGAATTTTGAGAAGGCTGCAGGAGGACTATGAATTTGGAATGTTTTGATGTCAGCAAGTACACTTTTGCTGTTTTTCATTGTTTCTTGTACACTGTCTTTGTTTCTCTTTGTTTCCCATAAATTAGGTTTTTGAGTGATTGAGGAACATTTCCTCAAAAACTACTCAACATATGAGATTTTTAGAGGTTACTCATATCATATCTTTACACATTTTGACCTGGGGGTTTTGGGGGAAAATGAGTTGCAAAAATGTTATGGCCATAAATGAACATAATTCTTCAAATTTGAAACTTCTTTAAAAAATATATTTTTCAAAATCTAAGCAATATTTTTCAATTCCCTCAGGTAAAAGTTGTAAATAGAGCTACTTAAGATGTGGTAAAAATTTGGTAGCTATAGGACTATCTTTCAATGAGAAAATGTTCCTTACATTAACATGGGCTTAAATAGCACCTCTGGTTCCACTTAAGTTATATCTTGAAAGTCTCCTTCATCACCCAGCTCATCAAATTCTGAAGCTTGTGCGCTAGTTGGGAGGTTTTTATAGAAACTCTGACATTCCTTGTCAATCAGGTCCAAGATTGACAAGATATCCTTTGTATCTTTGGATTTATTCCTAGCACCCTAGAATATGAGTTTGGAACTTGAATATTTGCTGTAGATTCCTTCAGCCTTTTCTGTCTCTGATGTGGTTGAGTTTCCTAAATGGTGAGCAAGGATTCATTTCATACTTGAAGAACACAATACCAAACTCTTTCGTGTATCTCAACCATTTTATATTAAGCCAGTTAACTGGATTATTGTCAGTGTCTGTGGTTCAATGTACCAAAACATCATTTAGAAGTGCTGAGAATGCTATAAAACCTGTGTAAAACATTTCAATCACCTTGAATCTTTTTTCCCTCTGAGCGATCTCACAAATTGGCATCAATCATGGGTACCATAATCCTCAATTTTTCTTAATTTTCCATTGATGAACCACATGAACCCAAGAGTTTCTTTGAGTGTTCAATCCTGGCATGATTGTTGTCACACTCTAGGCATGTGTGTGTCCTGGCAAAAGGAACTTCTGGTCGACAACTTGAAAATGATATTTTTGAGATAATGCATACAGAAGAAAATTACTGCTATATTGATGTTGCGTTTCTGACTACCACATGTGTCAGAGTATGTGATCAATACTAATATGTAGATGCTCAATACTGTTGGGAAGTTCTAAAATCTTTTTCAAAATGCAGGAGCCAATTTGCTCAGAACCCCTGCCTCCCTGAAGTTCACTCCACATGTAGCACTCTGAAGATTCATCAGAAGAACAATCATGTATTGTAAGATTATACATTGATATTAATCTTTCATAATAGGTTACAATAGTTAACAGATAAGGCACTGATAGTACCTGCTGCAGATCAAATACCAAAACTCATTGACACTCAACAGTTTTGGCATTAGCCTTGTCTTCTTGTTTCCTGTCACACCCTTCCTGCGCTTCTAAAACATGTGCTTTGTGGGATTCATCAATTGCATCACAGTCATTTTAGTTAAAATTAAAAATTCATTGGTTTTTTTTAAATAATAGGTTTAACTCACCTGAGGTATATCACAAAGTTTATTGGATAAAAGTTGATTACATCCAGTAGTCAGTTCCTCCACATTTGTTGATGAAGGAGAAGGTGGTGAAGTCATAAATAAAAAAGAAGGTATGTATGGAACGTTATGAATTTAATGAAGTAATTGAATAAGTAATAATAATAATTATTGGAACAATTGAGAATAAACGAAATTACTAGAATGAATAAGGATGAATTAAGGAGACCAGCAGCTAAGGACAAGTTAGAGGAAGAAAATGTGTAGACTGTACGAGCATTGGAATTGGAACTGGAATGCCTGTTGGCGAACCCCAAAGTCAAGATGCATGATTGCAAGGAGAGAAAGAGGTCAGAGGTGAGTGGCAGAGGAAAAAGCAGAAATAGGGAATTTTAATTGCCAAAAAATACATTGTGAAGGTTGGGTATTTACATTACTCAATTGATTTCGAGTTTTCAATAAAACAAACTTATTTTATTTTTATACATCAACTCAGTATATTTTGAGATATAAAAACACATCAATCTTTAATTATTAATAGCTATGAATTAATATTCCATAATAATCTTAATTTAAATACAAACAAGTTTATATGGTTGGGGGGGTTTAATAAAACAAAATATGAATTGTTTTCGCTTTGCTTTTGCGAGATTAGCAAGAACTTTGTTGTGTTTTCATTATAAGATCTTAAGTTTTTTATAAAAAGAATTTACCTTTTGAAAATATGTATCCTCGCTTAATCTGGCCACGAAATCCCAAATTCTGGCTCTGGCCCCAACATATGAATAACACTCCTAACGTATTATTCCTTGTGCACTTAACTCTGTCAAAGATTTGGAATGAATCTCTAAAATACAAGTTTTAAACTGTCCGGACTGTAACAGTCTTGTATTTTTCGAGAAACAATCCTGAACTCTAACAGCCTTAAGCACACAAGTGGTACTCACACTGGTACCTATTACTGGTTTCATATTACTATGAGTTGTCCAGTTAAAAAAGTCCCTGTAAAGAACAAATTAGACAAGATTGAAGAGTGGATAACTGATGATATTTGCAGAAAGAAATAGGGTTAAAGATGCATATGATGAATTCAAACTATCTAAAAATATGTTAAGTGAAGATAATTACAAAGCTCTAAAGAAAAATTATACAAGAGAAGTGAAAAGAGCGAAATGTAAGGAAACAGCTGAAATTTTGAATAATAGTGTGTACTTTAACACAGCAGTGTGGGATGTAATTAACAAAAATAGGCAAGTAGCTCATGTAGATGCTTATACTAGTGTCCCCAGAATAATTAACGAAAATGACAGATATATTGATGATAGTGTAGACATTTGTAATTCCTTTAACAGATATTATCAACTGGTTGCTAAGGATCTTCAAAAATCTCTTAATACAGGTATTAGTGATGCAAACATGAGGAATACTGAGGGGATTCAGAACGAATTAAAATTCCAACCAGTATGCCAAGACGAGTTGTCAAATATCATTGATAGTTTAAATAATGAAAAAACTGTAGGAATGGATGGGGTATCCAGTAAAATTCTGAAAGAATGTAAAGATCAATTGTTAGACCCTTTGATTCATCTGATCAATCATTCATTAGAACAAGGTGTTTTTCCAGATAACTTAAAAGAGGGGAAGATCTTGCCAATCTTCAAAAGTGGTGATAGAGAAAAGGTAGAAAACTATAGGCCCATTAGTATTTTAAATGTAATAAGTAAAATTTTTGAAAGAGTAGTTCTAAATAGGTTACTTCTGCACCTTCAAGAAGCTAACTTTATCTGTGATGAACAGCATGGCTTCCAGAAAGGGAGATCAACAAAGACAGCCATAGTTTCTCTAGTTGAAAAACTAATAGATATAATAGATTCAGGGGATAAAGCTACTGCAATCTTCTTAGATCTGTCAAAGGCATTTGATTGTGTTAATCATAGAACTTTATTGGAAATACTGCAAAATGTAGGCGTAAATGGGGTTGAACTGAAATGGTTTGAATCATATCTTATTGGGATAAAACAATGTGTAGAACTAACTACAGTAGTTGGTAATAATATAGTAAAGAATAAATCTAATAAATTAGAGGTGCAAGCTGGAGTGCCTCAGTTGTCAATACTAGGTCCATTGCTTTTTTTGTTATATGTCAACCGTTTACCTAAAGAATTAATTAGTGGTAGAGCCCTCTTATTTGCAGACGATACATCACTCATTTCCAGCAATTCCATTCTAGATAATTTAGAAATAAGTGCCAATATAGGTGTGCAGTCCATTGTCCAATTTTTAAATCAGTTGAAATTAACTATAAATAGTCAAAAATGCCAATACCTTCAATTCAAAAACAAACATAATTTAAATGAAGATAGGGCTATAAACGTGTTTGTAAACGATAATCAATTAGACCAGGAAGAAAAAATTGCATTTCTAGGAGTTATGTTGGATAGACGATTGACCTGGACTCCATACATTGAGAAAATATGTAGTAAAATTTCATCTGGGGTATTTGTCCTGCGACAGCTCACTAGATTGAATGACAAAAAGTTACTTTTTACAGCTTACCATGGGCTTACCTTACTGTCACATATTAGGTATGCTATCTTAGTATGGGGTAATTCATCAAAACAAAATCTTGATAGGGTGTTTGAGATCCAAAAGAAAGCGGTTAGGTGTATAGAAAGAGTAAATAGATTAGATTCATGTAGGCCGTTGTTCAAGAGACTTGGTCTCCTAACTGTACCCTGCTTATATGTGTATGAAGCTACTCTATATGTAAAAACGAATGATATTAACCAAAATCTTGATGTACATGATTATAATACAAGAAGCCGAGGAGATTATCACTTGGTGAGTCACAATAGTAGCTTATTCAAACAAAAACCTAGTTATATTGGTAGGAAATTCTACAACAAGCTACCGCAGTTTTTGAAGAGTCTTGAAAATATAGAAATATTTAAAAAACAATTGAAGAAATATTTAGTTGACAAAGCTTTTTATAGTGTACAAGAGTTCCTTTCACATCAAAATTAAGCCTCATCTCAACTAACTGATATAGTAATTATGGTATCTTGTGTATAATTGTTGATCTGACTTGTCAGGTGCGACCTGATAACTCTGACACCAGACCTGAGCCAGCCAGGTCACACGATATTATTATTATTATTATTACTGGAGTCTCCAAGACGTAATCTACAAAAACAAAACCTCAAAAGAATCTCTCCCTCTTAGTAAATTCAATCGGTATTTATATTGAAGCCAGAAACTCAGCCTTGAATTCTTCCTGGCCAAATCAAACTCAGTTTGCAAAGCATTGTTATTGTATCAGTTGAAAAGATTACATTACTAATTCATTAGTAAGCATTGAATACTAAATCAATAACAAGTCAGTTTCCATTCACCTTGGTGTGATCAACAATAGATCTGTTTAATAAATTAATGAACCAACTTCTAATATTATGTTGGTTTGGATATTTTATATATTCATGACAACATAAAACTTTACGAACATGGATTTAACGATAGAGGCTGCTTGCCTGCCCAATAACATAAAACAACAAAAATGTACACTCCACACTACACAGGACACAGCTCACACTACAGTTGACATACGTTCAGAGTGTTCTTCTCAATTCCCAGTCTTGATAATAATCCTATTAGTCCTATTATAATCATCCATCTTGATGCTTCCATCAAGCAAATGCTTCTAAACTAATATCGAGATCAGACACTGGGTCTTATCATTTATCAATTCGAATTCCTCAAAGTGCTATCAATTTTCAATTATACTGAAGACTCCCGCAATTGTGGATATTGACAACAGCAATGAATAGCTGATGAAAATTGATGAACGCTTCTGGACAAAAATATTCAGTCACCGCTGGGAATCGAACCAATTACCTCCCAACTGCCGGTCAGGTGTCTTAACCACCAGACTACACTATTTTTGTGCAAAACTACAATTGCCTGAATGGCAATTCCATCAATTCTATTCAATGCAGCTAACAATATCCGCCATTGCGGAAGTCTTCAGTATAATTTTATTGATAGCACTATGAGGAAATCGAAATTATTAATTAATGTTCTCTGTTTTGTCAGTTTGATAAATTGTTAGTTCTTTTAAATCCAACTTGTTTTTCACGAGCCAATAAGGCCAAGTCCAAAATGAGCGCTGCTGTACAGTAGATTCACTGCAGTCTAGTGGTTGAGACGCCTGGCAATTGGGAGGTCCGTGGTTCGATTCCTGGCGATGACTAAATATTTTTTTGCAGTAGCATTCATCAATTTCCATCAGCTATTCATTTCTGTTGTCAATATCCCCCATTGCAGAAGTCTTCAGTAGAATTAATAGCACTTTCAGGATATCGAAATTAATAAAATAATTATTTTTCTCCCTCATACTGTGTCACATCCAATGCTTCTTTTCTTTCTCTCACATTTCAATAAACTTTCGCATTCACCTTTTTCAATTGATGTTGGACAACAAGTTCTTCAAAATCTTCTCTTTTTTCTCACCCACTCAATTCTCTCATTCTCTCTCCCTTTCTCAAACTCTCTCAATTTCATGAAAATAGATCAAAGGAGAGAAAGGGCTATTAATTTTTCCCAGTATTCCACATTATGTCTTTGTACTAGAGACTTCTTGTTTTCTCTCTCTATTTTACTCCTTGTAACCTAACCTAACCTAAGCTAACAATACGTTTTTGCAGTAACTACTAATACAAAGTTACAAAAAATAAAATAGTTGTGCTCCCTTAAAAACTCATAATATCTAGTGGTTAGCTCCGGTTGCTGAATGCGTCCCCCTTGCGCCCCCCCCCCTCCCCCTCCCAGAGGTGCCGGGTCTCTTGGGTCTACATTACTACGACCAAGTTCCAAAAAAAGAAGCATCTTTAAACCACTGAAAAAAGTTGAAAAAATTTAGTTAGATACTTTGTAGACAAAATTAATAGATACATTTTGTGTTCTGAGTGTTCCCAGTTAGTTGGTGGTTGCCGTAGTGAATGGTTGAATTATTGTCGGAGCTTATTTTTGGCTTGAGATTGCTGCTACATCTGTTTCTACTGGCAATTTTACTTACAAAATCTGTTCCTGCTTGGTGATATATTAAAATTTTTATTAAAGACTAATTGTTAATACTTCTGGTGCTGTTTATTGTTAATTTTGTTTTATTACTGCTATATAATAACCATTTCTTCTGTGATTTAATACATGTTTCTTTAGCGTCTTGCTGTGATATATAGGCTTTACGTAAATTACTTATTCGACTAACAATCAGTAGAGAATATTAATTTGTGGACTTAGCCAAAGATATAGATTTTAATTCTTATTTTTGAACGATACTGTTTCTTATTATAATAACGTAACAACTTATTGCGACTTTCCGACATACATAAGTATACAGTTGATTCATACTAGCCTAATTTTAATTTTAGACTATACTGATTCCTTTTATAATAGAATTACAATCTACACTCACATATATATTTATACAGCTAAATTATAGGACTCATTTCTTAAATCGAATCGAGGTGGAAACACGGTTTTATTTCTCTTGACTCTGTACGGGCTGAAATAGATTTCTGAATCGGCAGGCTGCTTTGTGAGTTCTGTAAACACTGCATCTTGAAACATTTGCTCTTGAACCGGGACTGGACGTACGGGGCACGAGCGACTAGAGAAAAATCTATTTCATGTAATTATTTATTTGCATGTATGTTAGTGAACTAGCATTATTGAATAATAGAATAATAATTTAGAATACTATTATAGCTTCATACACATATAAGCAGGGTACAGTTAGGAGACCAAGTCTCTTGAACAACGGCCTACATGAATCTAATCTATTTACTCTTTCTATACACCTAACCGCTTTCTTTTGGATCTTAAACACCCTATCAAGATTTTGTTTTGATGAATTACCCCATACTAAGATAGCATACCTAATATGTGACAGTAAGAGCCCATGGTAAGCTGTAAAAAGTAACTTTTTGTCATTCAATCTAGCGAGCTGTCGCAGGACAAATACCCCAGATGAAATTTTACTACATATTTTCTCAATGTATGGTGCCCAGGTCAATCTTCTATCCAACAAAACTCCTAGAAATGCAATGTTTTCTTCCTGGTCTAGTTGATTATCATTTACAAACACGTTTATAGCCCTATCTTCATTTGAATTATGTTTGTTTTTGAATTGAAGGTATTGGAATTTTTTACTATTTATTGTTAATTTCAACTGATTTAAGAATTGGACAATGGACTGCACACCTATATGGGCACTTATTTCTAAATTATCTAGAATGGAATTGCTGAAAATGAGTGATGTATCATCTGCGAATAAGAGGGTTCTACCACTAATTAATTCTTTAGGTAAATGGTTGACATATAACAAGAAAAGCAATGGACCTAGTATTGACCCCTGGGGCACTCCAGCTTGGACCTCTAATTTATTAGATTTATTCTAATAATTAACTATTCCCAACTACTGCAGTTAGTTCTACACATTGTTTTCTCCCAATAAGATATGATTCAAACCATTTCAGTTCAACCCCATTTACGCCTACATTTTGCAGTATTTCCAATAAAGTTCTATGATTAACACAATCAAATGCCTTTGATAGATCTAAGAAGATTGCAGTAGCTTTATCCCCTGAATCTATTATATCTATCAGTTTATCAACTAGAGAAACTATGGCTGTCTTTGTTGATCTTCCTTTCTGGAAGCCATGCTGTTCATCACAGATAAAGTTAGCTTCTTGAAGGTGCAGAAGTAACCTATTTAGAACTACTCTTTCAAAAATTTTACTTATTACATTTAAAATACTAATGGGCCTATAGTTTTCTACCTTTCCTCTATCACCACTTTTGAAGATTGGCAAGATCTTCCCCTCTTTCAAATTATCTGGAACAACACCTTCTTCTAATGAATAATTGATCAGATGAATCAAAGGGTCTAACAATTGATCTTTACATTCTTTCAGAATTTTACTGGATACCCCATCCATTCATACAGTTTTTTCATTATTCAAACTATCAATGATATTTGACAACTCATCTTGCGATACAGGGTGGAATTTTAATTTGTTCTGAATCCTGTCAGTATTCCACATGTTTGCATCACTAATACCTGTATTAAGAGATTTTTGAAGATCCTTAGCAACCAGTTGATAATATCTGTTAAAGAAATTACAAATGTCTACACTATCATCAATATATTTGTTATTTTCGTTAATTATTCTGGGGACACTAGTATAAGCATCTACATGAGCTACTTGCCTATTTTTGTTTATTACATCCCACACTGCTGTGTTAAAGTACACACTATTATTCAAAATTTCAGCTGTTTTCTTACATTTCGCTCTTTTCACTTCTTTTGTATAGTTTTTCTTTGGAGCTTTGTAATTATCTTCACTTAACATATTTCTAGATAGTTTGAATTCATCATATGCATCTTTAACCCTATTTCTTTCTGCAAGGATATCATCAGTTATTCACTCTTCAATCTTGTCTAATTTGTTTTTTACAGGGACTTTTTCAACTGGACAACTCATAGTAATATGAAACCTTAAAATATTAATGAAACTATCATAATATTAGACTGTTTAATTAATTTGGATTTTGGTGGATCAACATCCTGTTTGTTCCCAATGAGTCCCTATCAGTACTTCTTGTAATTAATATATAGGATTGCATGCTGATATGTTTTGATAGAATATTGATTAAAAACAAGGATAGAGCATTTTCAATTATTCATAAAACTGTACTTATATACAGAAATAGGTGTATTGCATTTCATATATTAATATTTATATTAATTATATTGATTCATTCAAAACGCCTTGGCATGGGAAAAGTTGAGAGGTTTTTAACCCCTCAGAAAAAGCCTGGTATAATATTGGATGGTTTCAAATATCGAAGAGATGCGTGTCGGGCAGATGGTTGGGTTGTTTGGCGGTGCTTGGTGTGTTCATTCTGTAAAAACTGATTCAGGTGAGTTGAGAGTTTTGGTGGTAGATGGTTTCCATAATCATTCTCCCATGAGTTCACTTAATATGAGTGGCCCATTGAGCGCATCAAAAAATTTGGTTGATTCGTTTATTGATGAATCAAGTCTGGTTGTATGTAGCAGCATGCCTAAAACACCGGAAGGTTGTGGGAAATCTGTCAGGATTGAAACTAAAAATGCAGTGGTTAATACACCGTCATATCGTGCAGTTTCATCTTCGCCTCATACGGTATCATTGGACGAAACTCTGAGAGAGATAGAGTTAAAACAACAAAGAGATGACATAATTTCGCATACTGTGAGTATTGAGGCTAAGTTGGAGGCATTTAAAAAGAACAAAGACGCCCAAATACAGTCCTTTCAAGCAAGAATAAGTGAACTAGAAAAAGCCCTTGAGGAGAATACTGGCTTGAAACAAGAAAATCAAACTCTTAAATTGAATATTAATTAAATGATTACGACAATAGAAGTTCTAGAAGCTGACAATACTCTCTTAAGAACCAAAAATAAATCTTTGAAAATGGAGGTAGAAGACCTCAGTAATTTTTATTCACCGGGTGATACTATAATGGGTACTTCATTGGACTGTAATGGAATGTTAACAAAAAACTCTTTTAATGCTATCACCCAGTTTTCCCGATTGGATAAAGCTACACTAAGCAGGAAATTAGAAAAAATGTCAAAATGATAGTCTCCTTCTATAATAGTGAGAACACAAAATAATAATTAAAAAATGGGATATGATGAGGAAGGAGATAAGGAAAGTTCAAAAGCGAACAAGAAAACAGTTTTAAAACTGAGAACAATGCATAAAAGCATAAAAGTAATAATAAAATTTTGATTCTAGCAGATAGCCATGGTCGGGAAATTTGGGACCATATTGAGGGTAAACTCTCCAATTACGATGTACAGGTGTTTTTTAAACCGAATGCTACTCTTGAACAAGTAGTCAAGGTAAATGAGCAAACAGAGAATTTTGGTCCTAAAGATTACTTGATAATAATTGGAGGTACAAATGATATTGAAGATGTAACATATCAGAGACTGGATCGCTTTGGAAAAATAATGAATGTCTTGGTTCCTATAAGTCTTAAAACGAATTTGATAATAACAACTATTCCTAATCGTTATGACAAACCCGAACTGAATAATTTAATAAATAGGACAAATGATATGATTCATAAATATATAAACAGCTTTAAAGGGAAGGATGTTAAGAAAGTAAGAATTTGTTTTATCAATGAAAGATTGAGTAGGGAGAATTTTATGAAACATGGGCTACACCTCAACAAATTAGGGAAACATATCTTATGTGCCAGGTTGGTAGAGTTAATTGAAAATGTATCACCCATCAAAAAAGTTGTCATCCAGGAGAATTTTTCAATGAAACGGCTGAGAAAGGGAGCAAAGCCATGACTTTTCCAAATAGAATCACTCCTCCCAACATGTCGTCTGTACAGAGAGTGAAAATGAGAATGGAAAAAGAAATTAAAAAATCAAAAATACCAAAACTCTCACCATAATACACCAGAATATACAATACATTAATAACAAGATTGATAGAATAAACATATTTTTAAAGGTTGAAAACCCAGATGTAGTCATTTTCACTGAACATGGTCTCAAGGATATGGAAATATCACAACTGAATTTTGAAGGGTATAAAATAGTTTCAAGTTTCTGTAGAACTTCACACAGAAGTGGCGGTGTCTGTATTTTAGGGGAAAATAAGATTGAAGTACATAAGCTGTCTTACTTGGACAGCTATTCAATTGATATGGATATGGAAATCACTGGAGTATCGATTGGAGAAGGGAAAAATAGGCTTGTAATTGTTGGAGTATACAGATCACCAAATGGAGCTTGGAATAATTTTCATGAGCAGTTTGATACAGTCTTACATGATATAACACAGAAATATTATAGGATTATAATTGCTGGTGATTTCAATGTTGATCTGAATGTAAAGAACCCCACGAGTGAGGCTTTCAACGACCTCTTTGCTGTTAATAACCTCAAAATAAAAGTAAGAGAATTCACAAGAATTACGAGAAACTCGCAAACCATCATTGATAATATTATCACCAGTATAAAAAACAGTGTGGTTACTGTGAAAAGTTCTGAACTGTCCAATCATACTTTCCAGTTGATAGAGGTGTCAAGTGATCTAGTTGGCTCCAAAGAAGGCATAAGAAAGATTACTAAAAATGTGAGAGATGTTATAATGATTGCAACCTGGCTTGTCTAAAGATGCATCTGTCTAGAGAAAGCTGGGAGAAGGTCTATAATGAAAATAATCCTAACGAAAAGTATGCAGAATTTATAAAGATTCTAGATTATCATTATAATGTATGTTGTCCAGTAAAAAAAATTTTTGTGAGTGGTGCAACTTCTAAGAATAAATGGATAACAGATGATCTTCTACGTTTACAAGATGATGTAAGAAATGCCTTTAAACAATTTTCACTTAATAGATTCAGCAAAAGAAAAGGAGTATATCACATTAAAAAAGCTTTATGTGAATAAAGTTAAAACAGCAAAGTGTGATTTTGTAGCAGATACTTTGAGAGAGTCAAATAACTTAAACCAAGCAGTATGGAAAGTCATAAGTCAAGAAAAAGGGGGTCAAGTATCAATAACAAGAACAGATACATCAGAGATATTATAACGGAGGCCGGTACCTTATTGAAGGGTGGAAATGAGGTATGCAATTATTTGAATAAGTTTTTCCAAGAAGTAGGGACAAAGATGAATTACTCACAGGTAAATAATGTAAATTCTTCTTTTCATTCTCTGGATGGCAACTCAAGCAGTGTCAGAAAAATGATTGTTGCCCCTTTTACTGAAATGGAAATTGGTCGAATTTTACAACACTTGAAAAGTAAAAAATCAACTGGACTTGATGGAGTTTCCACAATAGTAGTCAAGTTTTGCAAAGAGTACTTAATTGCTCCACTAACCCATATAGTGAATTCATCTTTGGAGAATGGTGTATATCCCCAGAATTTAAAAGAATCTAAAATTGTACCTATTCACAAGGGTGGAGATGAGGGTTCAGCAAATAGCTTTAGACCAATCACTATAGGTAATACTCTTGAGAAATCTATGTTGATCCACTTTGTTGACCATCTTACACAAAATGAAATATTGGCTAGTGAACAACATGGGTTTCAGGCTGGGAAATCAACCAAGTCAGCAATTGTATCTCTTTATGAGGACATAATAGACATGATGGATGTGGGTGAGAGGCTAGTGGAAGTTTTCTTGGATTTAAGTAAAGCGTTTGACTGTGTAGACCACTCAATCTTGTTGAAAAAATTGGAATTTGTAGGTGTCAGGGGTGCTCAGCTTGAGTGGTTCAGATCCTATTTGGTTGGTAGAACTCAATGTGTTGAGATAACAAGGGAGGAAAAAGGGCAGATAGTAAAATATAAATCAACCAAGGTTCTAGTCAAGACAGGGGTGCCACAGGGTTCGATCCTTGAACCATTGTTGTTCTTATTATATGTGAATGATTTGCCACAAGCAATATCAAGAGGGAGGGTTCTAATGTATGCAGATGATACATCCTACATTTGTGGTGCTCAGGATGAGGATAATTTGGAAATAAACACATCTGTGAATATACATGCTATAGCCCAAAGTCTAAAGCAATCTAAGCTTGAAATAAATGAGTCCAAAACACAGTTTCTACTATTCAAACAAAAAAATAACAACAGGTTAACCAGATATATAAATGTACAAATAAATGTTGAGCAGCCTCCTTGTGTAAAGTTTCTTGGTGTCCTATTGGATCGAAACTTGTCCTGGGATCACTACATTGAGCATCTATGTAGTAGAATTTCTTCGGGAGTTTTTGCACTTAGACAGATCACTAGATTGAATAATAATAAACTGACAATGGCGGTCTACCATGCCCTAATAATGTCTCATGTCCAGTATGCAATTTTAGTGTGGGGTGGTTCTAGTGTGCATAATTTGGAGAGGATTTTTAGAATGCAAAAGAGAGCTGTAAGAGCAATAAAAGGAGTTAAGCCATGTGAGTCATGCAGGGGATATTTTAAAGATCTTAGCATTCTAATTGTGCCATCCCTCTACATCCTTGAAGTCATAATGCACTCTAGGAGTAAAGAATTTGTAAGAAACTGTGACTTACATAAGTATAATATGCAACATAAAGGTAACTATGCTTCACAGTACCACAGGACTGCTCTGTTTGAGAAAAAACCTACATACATGGGTGTTAAATTTATAAGAAAGCTGCCACTAGACATAAAAAATTGTGAAACCCTGGCCACTTTTAAGACAAAATTGAAGAGCTACTTGAAAAATGTGGTATTTTACAGTATACAGGAATTTATAGATAAAAATGGTATGGGGGTTTTATGATGATGATATGTAGATGATAATGAGGATATGATAATATATGTGGGTTGTGTGATTATTATGTGGGTAGTATTTATATATACTAGAGTTTCCATTTTATATGATGTCTATTCTCAATATTGAAGTTGATTACATCTGGCTGTAATCAACTGGTTATTATAATGAACTAGTTAATTTTAAATGTATGATTGTACAATATTGGACGAATCCTATATGCATCATATGTATCTCCAGGATAAAAACAAAACAAAATTGCATTGTATGGGACTAAATGACATCAAAATGGAGGTACTGCAGGGAGGTGGCAAGGTGTGGAAATGCAAAACATGTATACGTTTGCTACGTCTACAAAGAGCTCATTCAGATAGCACTCCTGTAAAACCAAGTTCAGGTGTGAGTGTTGGGGGGTCCCCGGTGGTTTAACCTAACCTAACCTAACTACTCTCGCAAGTCAACCCAACTGCCCATTGGGACTAAGAAGTCCCAATCATTTATTGACTTGTAGTTTTTTATTGAATTGATATTTGTTATGTATAAAACGTTATTTTATATCTATAATAATGACATATCAAGAATATGAAGTGATATGAACTCACCTGTACATAATAAATGTAGATATGAACAAGATAAAAGTCGCCAGTCAACAAGGTGCAATCTGTCATGTACGACTCCAAAGAACAGCTGTTTAGAAATTCAAAACTGCCACCTGGCGAACGAAAACCACACTAAAAATCAGTAAACATGATGACTTTGAAGTCCCAATGGCCAGGAAGACTGTAGTAGACGTGAATGATGAAATATGTAGAGAATTAGTTGCCTGGACTCTGAGGTCCCTATGGTCACTAAAGGGTTTTAAACCAAAAGAAGTGGTGGACAAACCAAAAGAGGTGGACAAAAATTTATTGCTACAAAACTGGATTTTTTTTAATCCACTGTCGGCATCCCAAGAAATATTCATCTGAGTTTGCGAAAGTTTCTGGGCTGTGCGTAACTTTTGGGAGGCCAAAAACCCCCCCGAATTGGCACTTTTTCAGTTTTATGCCTAAAACTCGAAAACTATTCATCACATTAAAAGCATTGTTCTATTCGAAATAAAATAATATAAATATAGCATTTAACTCAGTTCAAAATGCCCTGCGAAAGAAAAAAAGAAATTTGAAAAATTTCAATACTGAGATTTTCAACCCCCCCCTTTCTGTAATTCTCTAAGGCCCCCCATTTGGTTTATCAAATCAGACACTCCAATAATCGGGGGTAAATTGGGCCCCTCAAAAGAGAGGGGAGGGGAATTTTTTGAAAAAAACTTATGCCCATACCTTGTTTGGCCTAGAAATAAGGAACATTTATGTAAAATTTCATGGCAATCGGTCAAATGGTGTAATCCTGTTACATACATGCAGGCAGACGAACAGGCGAAATTCCCAGTGGTCAAGTTAGAACTGAGACCTCACTTCGTTTGGTCAATTGTTACAGGTTCTATATCTAAAATAATGCTGAAAACACTTTAAATTAGCACTTGCACTTTATTGACACCAATTACTTACAACACGCACTAATCAGTTATGTCTCACAAAATAAATCAATCAGAAACGAATGAATCAATAATATTCATCTTATGAAGAATTACTGCTATATTACTGTA
This sequence comes from Conomelus anceps, assembly GCA_948455865.1. Taxonomy (NCBI): domain Eukaryota; kingdom Metazoa; phylum Arthropoda; class Insecta; order Hemiptera; family Delphacidae; genus Conomelus; species Conomelus anceps. The sequence goes on along the minus strand of OX418220.1, from coordinate 40,830,125 downwards.
CAAAAACTAATCACAAACTGTTAATAGGCCGATCAAATAATTAATAATAAATAATATTAATAATAAGATGTTTAGAAACGTCTAAAAATAACAATTAAAACACTTAAAGCACTTACTAGTACGTAGCACAGGTCTGTCACCATATTACAATAATAACAATGAGTATCTGTACACTTGCAAAAACTATAAAGGAAGTCCAAATAACACAGTCACAATATACTGCATTTATCACTAAACTTTAAACATTCTTATAACACATTCTGTAATAGCGCTCACCGGAAACGGCCTGTATTGTCTGTCAGCGGACACTGCCACTCGTTACGAATGTAGAACAACAACTGAACAACTGTTCACAAGAGCTTCCGCTTTATATAAGTTTTTGACATTCCAGAAATACCTAGAGAAAATTAATTGTCTAGTGAATTTTTCTATAAAATACTATGTGCACAGATAAGCGTTTATTAGAACATTCCAGAAGTTTGCAAGGCAAGGAGTGAACAGGGGTGAGTAAAAAAAACATGTTTGTTTACCGCTTCCAGAAGTGATTATGGACACAGCACAGTAATGGAAGAGAAACATTTCTCTCCTCCTTCTGGTGTTACATAACATTATAATTTATTCAACAGTTTTTAAATGATATTGTATGACACTATTGATGATGATATAAATAAATCAATTTTAATTAGAGTTCTGAATCATTTCAAAAATAATTCCATCCAGTCAATTTAATCATTATGATAAGCCTATGATCTTAAACAGATGCCAGTTATGTGTGAAGCGACAGGCTGATCACTGGTAAAAATAATGGAGCTAATGGAGAGTGATTATGATATTCCATTATTTCAATTCATGAAAATTTAAAAGTATTTGAGGTGAAAAAACTGAGGCCGGCTGTTATTCTATATTTGATACAGTTTTCTGTTGAATTATTACTTGAATAAGGCGATGCAACAAGAGTATCCAAGAACCCGACGAATTTGTATAAAATAATAATTTTTATTATTATCAATTGTGCTGATAGGCGCATGCACCATTTATTCTTTGATTTCTGTAAACATCATATGCTATTAAAGGAATTTATTACTTATATTGTTAGGTTTGCTGTGGTCGCATCCTTCATGTCAAAGTTGGCCTACTTCTTATTCTTACTAATTGAAGTTGATTTTAAAAGTTAAAAACTGGTTTAGATTTCATCACAATATGAAATGTTAACAATTGAATGAAGTGAACTTCAGGAACTCAAAAACAACCGAATCCAGCTTCAGATCATTAAAAGGCCGGTACTTGCAGCTTGCAGCCTGCGAGCGCCCCTATCCTTTGACATGATTCTCTGCGATTTGTCTTTCTTTCATCCAAGTTTTTTGTTTGTATGGGTAGTTTTTATTATTTTAAAACCTTATTAAATAACCTTTCAGTTTATTTGTTGGCACTGCTCGATACTGGAGATCTGTCAGTGTTAATTTTTTTAATTTTCATAAATACCCTTTCTGTACCGTACTCTACAAACCAGACTTTTGGATTTCTAATGTGCTTATTTTATTTATATTTTGCTTATTCCATCTAATGAGTGATTCGTTTTTTCAAACTAAGTTCCAATTTTTGGTCTGTCTTGATATTTTTTTATATTTTCAAAAATTGTGTTGAATTTATTCTTAGTTTATATCTTAGCGCTGCTCTTAATTGAAAATATGTCACTGTTTTATCCAATAAATAAATCCTTCTCTGTACTCTGCAAATCACCTTTTTTGGATTATTTATTTTTCTATTTGTTTTTATCATGATTTATTTATTCTATTTATTGAGTGATTCTTGCTTCTTCAAACCAAGCTTCAATTTATGTACTGAGTGGGTAATCTTTCATTTAAAAAACGTTGCGTTTAATTTCTTCATAGTTTATTTCTTGTCACTGCTCTGTGATGAAAATCTGTCTTGTTGAATGTTGTTTTATGCAATGTTTCTATAGGTACTTTATAAGCCAGCCTTTTCTGGTTTGTTAGTTTAATTTTTTTTGTCCATTTTTATATATTTAGTGATTTATTTTATTTCAAACTACGTTTTAATTCTTGGGATGTTGGGGTATTTTTATATTTAAAAAAAATTGTGTTAAATTAAGTTTCAGTCTGTTTCTTAGCACTTCTCTACATTGAAATCTGTCCTATTATATATTTTTTAATATCCTTTCTATAATTTATAAACCACGCTATTTGGATTTTTATCATGTTCATTTCTTTTTTTTATTCTATTATATTTTGTAGCGGTAATTTAATATTGTAGAATATTTCATTAATCTTGATTTGCTTGTTCTGTTACAGGTTTCAATGCAATGGAATGTGTTATTGACGTACTAGAAACAGATAAAGGAAAGCTGTTCATTTGCTCATGCAGCAAAGTGTACAAGACTGAGCAGTTTCTCAAACATCACAAGATGTTCGAGTGCGGAAAAGACCGATTCTACAAGTGTCCCCACTGCACAAGCAAATTCACTAGGAAGTACACGTTAAAAACTCATGTCGTAATGAAACATAAAACTAGAAGTTCAGATTTTAATCTGAATGCTGACGCTTGTGCTGAATAGTAAAGATTGCTTCCAGCAATCACGTTGAAAGGTTGCTTCTCCAATAAGTTACTATTGGTCCAGCATGTAGTAGGTCAAAATGAATATCGTTAGTTATAGGGGTTACCGAAGTAATCTAGATGATTTGTTCTTTCATACAGCAAAATAATTATCATTATTCCGATTCAATCGTTCAATAAATTTGTAACAGATCAAAGTGAAATCTAATAGGCTAGAGAGAAAGAGCTACCAAAGTGATTTATCTAATTTTATCTAGTTTGTAACAATAGGAGAATGATGAATATTATTTCATAATATTACTATTCCAATAACATTAATCCAACATATCAAATTCAATATGATTCATCATATTGATTAAGAAAATGAATTTTCTACTCTCTTACAGCAGAAAAATATTGAATATTATTCCATGACCGTTCAATAAAATTGGAACAGAGCAAAATGAGTTAGTTAGCAATAAGAGCTATAAAGAATCCTAGCTGATTTTTTCTACTTCCGTACTGCAGAAAAATTATAAACATTATATCATATAACATAATATGAATTCCAATCCAGTAGTTCAATAAATTTTTAAATAGGTCGAAAAGAATCCTAGGATTCAATAAAGGTTACCAAAGTTACCAAAGTAATTTTACTGATGTATCTACTACACTACTACATAAGTGATGAACATTATTTCATGTTACTTTTTTCATTATTATCATTGAATATTATTCAGGAAATAAATTTTTTATTCCAATTCAAAGTTGATTATAGTATACAACAAGAGTTACCAAAGTAATTTTATATTGATTGTTTCTACTTTTGTACTAAAAAAAAACATAATGAAAACTTGAATTTAAAAAATTATTGTTGAGATTGGGAACACCTGCATGATGTACTTATACGATTCTCTTAAATTATCAATAAGCAACCATATAGTAATTCCCAGTAATATTATTGTTTATTGTACAAGACTTGAGAGTGTGCCTATGTGCCTCCATAGTTAACATTTGATGAAGGTTAGCATCAGCTTAACAGTAGATCAGATTCTACTAGAGACAATAGGTTCAGCAAATTTTGAATGAGATTGTTAATCGGTAGAACAAATTTCACAATGCTCTCTTGTCTCATGAAACCATGTTTTCAAATTCAATGATTAAATAATTTTTTCTTTTTGAAATACACGTATTTCTCAAATTTATATTTATTGACGAGTCCAATAAAGTTTTATGAATTGACTCATTGTACATTAGACATTAGAGTAATATAATCATGAGAGTAAAAATTACAAATTCAGAATGGCAAATTCTTCTTAAGATTCATTGAAATGTGTCTTAAATTTGGAGATTTGTAACATAAATCTATCACATTTGAATTTGAAATGAAATCCTATCAAGTAATAAAGTAAGTGCTGGCATGATATTTTGACATTTTTGGTGAAATTTCACTATTCTAATGACGCTTACATGAATGTTAATAAGTACAAATTACTACCTCCATAGTAGATCAACTCAAGGTAAACTAAACTCACTAGGACATCAGGTGATTACAAGATTAGTTTTAAAATCTTGAAGCCCATCTATTGTGTAGTTGCTCAGAAGTCTTTAGTGAGGAATTCATTGGATATCAGACCAATTATCAAAATCTAATATATAAAATTCTCGTGTCATAGTGTTTGTTACCATACTCCTCCCAAACGGCTTAACCGATTTTAATGAAATTTTGTATATACATTTGGTAGATTTGCGAATAAGTTTTTATCTATTTTCTATACTCCCAAGTGCTATTGTTTAATAAATATTTAATTTAATAATTTTTTACCTCGGTTTTAACTGCGCAAGTGATTTCAACCAGCTGATACCAGTCTACCCCCACCAGGTGTCAATTTTGTTCGAATAGGACAACCGGACAATAGGACACAACCGGCAGTCGGGTAAAGGGTTCATTACATTGGGATAGTTACTCGCTAAGCGAGTAGCGAGTAGGAATATTGCAGACCGACCATGCTACAGCAGCTCAGCATACCAAGCCAAATTATATAAAAAATGAAACTTCCAGAATTATTACCCCATAGGCCTACTATGGAATTTCAAATACAATAAATAATATTGCAACACAAAATTAAAATATGAAGTTTACCAACAATTATTCAATAAAATTTCCAAAAAACAGTTCATAGAAAATACAATATATCATCTGAAGTGTTATGTTGGCAGCCTGCGCGGTTAAATGTCGGCTTTGGCCACAATAATATTGTATTTTGGTGTTGGCTACTCTGCCAGTTTAACCAAATCCAAAGTTGAGAGCCTGTCTACTTTGGATTTGGTCACATTTGGTGCTTGCTGGCAGAGTAGCCAACACCAAAATATAATATTATTGTGGCCAAAGCGACATTTAACCGCGCAGGCTGCCAACATAGCACTTCAGATGAGATATATTGTATTTTCTGTGAACTGTTTTGATGATTTTTTTGGAATAATTGTTGGTAACCTTCATATTTTAATTTTGTGTTGCAATCTTATTTATTGTCTTTGAAATTCCATAGTATGGGGGTAATTCTGGAAGTTTCATTTTCTTATAATTCGGCTGGGTATGCTGAGCTGTTGTAGCATATTGTCTGTAACGTTCCTACTCGCTACTCGCTTAGCAAGTAACTATCCCAATGTAATCGACCCTTAACCGGTGTAGTTTACCAGACCGATCATTGTATCATATGGAGCACTTCACATCTACCCGATTTTTGAAATCACACGATTCAATCAAGTTATACCGGGATGACGACATCTGTTACCCAAAGCTGGTAATGTATGAAACAAGTCCCGTTTTGGCCAATCATGTGAACTTAATTTGAATTAAGAATAAGAAGAATATCATATTTCTGTTTATATGAACATCATATAAATAAACATATGAAGCGCAAAACTGGAGCCTAGGACTAACCTCTACCCTAATAGTCGTAGGAGGTTTAAATTTGAAATAGTCCTTCATTGAGAGGTGGTGAGTAAGAAAACTAGGAAGAAGGCTTATTCTCTGATCAGCTGGAAGAGCCCTAGGACTAACTTCTTCCCTAATAGTCCTAGAAGGTTGAAATGTAAATTGTAGCCTCAGTGGAAGGGGGCGAATAAAAATGAAAATTTACAAATTAATGTTGTAATTAATTATGCTATTGGGAATGTATATGCAACTGAAGGAATGGTTAATTTATAATGACGGGAGATGTTATAATATAAATTTTTAGACGTTTCTTGTTATAGATCATAAAAATATTATCACATTAATACATTTTGATACTCTACAGTTTCAATCCAGTTTGAGCAACACTTCAGTTTTGAGCAATTTGTGATAATAGAGACATATTTCGGAATACAGTAGTTTAGAGTGTAGAATAATTATACAAATTGATTTAAAGCAATGCTTGAAATTTTTTTTGGAACGTTTCCATTTTACTGAAAAACTTAGAGGATATTTTTTTAATGTTCGACCTTTCAAATAACCTAAATATGCCTTTATATTATATTCATGTTACCAAAATAATATCCTTGAGTATTTTCATCAATTCAAGTATGAAAGTAAATTTTTCTCCTATTCTTGACTGGAGCATAAATTACTCAACTGTTATCAATTAATTATTTTGTTCATTGTTTTAGTTTTTCAATTTCACTATTCTCAAACAAAACTGTTTTCATAGTTAGTAATAATTTTATTTGAGTTGAAGTTTTTCAAATATTTTACCAATATAACCCAATGTTACCCATTTTTTCATTATTATTATTCTTATAGCTAACTTGTTACATCTTGGAATAATTCTTATTATCTTTAAGAATGTTTTAATTATAATAAATTATGTGCCGAAAATTGATTGAAGAAGTATAAATTTTAGGAGTCGCTTTTTCATTGGTGAAAATATCAATGACACAGTTTATCTTGAATGAGATTACTGTAATACTTGTTTGAAATTTCATATTAAAATGGAAGCAAATTGATAAAATTCGTACTGAAACAAGATTTGATATGTTTTTATTACTGTTTCATTCATGGTGTGGGGCTGGGGTTCTAGCAAATTATCATTGAACGTTTTTATTGATTATATCAGATTATTTTTCATGATTTTAATAACATTAGGATTGTAAATAAAGAAGTTTTATATTTTTCAATGCTAGCGTTTTCAAAAATTTATAATTATATGCCTATTAGATAGGAATCCAAAATGTTGTCCATTTACATTATTTACAAAAATAACTCTGTTAATTCTACGTTTTAACTTACCTTTGAATAAAAATGTTTTTATATGAAGCTTCTAATGAACATACGTTTTGCAATAATAGTGCCATTGTATTTTAGTAGCATTGAAGAGAATGCAGATTTATTTTTGTAGTTGGGTATAGTTAAGTGAAGCGTCCAAATATAAATGTGGTTATGGCATGATCAGTCTAATATTATTAGGATGTTGATCATTATAAGTGAATAGGTATAAGTTGAATGCCATCCAGGATGTTGGTTATATTTAGTTATTAGGTATTAAGTTTAAATAATGCTGAATAGTTTACTAACATTTAGGATACAACTCATTTTAGTCTATTGGTTCTAATAAAAAGTTTTTTACTCAAAAAGAAAATTTACTTGCAAGAATCTGTTATTGAAAAATATCACCAATGTATGAATTTCAATTAAGGCATTGACCGATTAAAAATATGATTGTTGAATCATTATATTATGTAGAGAAAAGATTTAGAAGTTATATTCTGTTATTTGAAGAGGAAATTCTCAGAAGATTGAAGAAATAAGCAAACTTTTAGAATGAAACCCATAACATGGTTTAATCAGCGAGGTGGAGCTATCCGAACTGTTCTCCCCACCAATGTGAGCCATTTGTGCTTGTTATTCTTATAACAACGTTTATTATAATTTTTACAATTCATTTACGTTGTGTTTGCTATCGTGACTTATAGACTATAGACTATGATATTTTTGTATAATAAAAATCATATTTTTATACTAGAAGAATATAATAAGATAGATAGACCTATTACAAAGGTAAATTTAAAGATCTAAATATTATTAAAAATAAAAAAATGTCTACTTTAGTCGATAGACGTTGTGTAAAAAAATTAACTCAACAACTTGAAAGCAAACAGTTTACCATAATAAAATAATTATTTTAATTATCTTAATGTGAAATATTAACATTTAGTTTAGTTTAAGATTATTTTAGTCTTTTTGTCGATTTAATCGATTTGAATGCCAGGTGTCTCAGATTACCTACCAAGTAATACATTGTACCAATTATTTTAGCAAATATACCTATAATTTTTAGAATATAAATTCTAATTTTCAGAATTACAGATTAAGCCAAAAGTCCCTACTTTAGTTTATAGAAATTTCGACTAGAAAATAATATAATAATATAGTAGTAGCTCAACTACTTCTAAGTATCCGGTTTACCATAAAATTATTGTGAAATAGTGGTATTAAGTTAATAGTTGGTCGATTTAATCAATTTAAAGGCCAGATTATTTTCAGATTACTGAACCAAGTTTACCAATTATTCAATTATTACACAAGGCGAAATATAAATAGTATTTAAGATTTAAATTTGACAAATGATTCCAAAAGTGCCTACTTTAGTTAGACATCTACTTTAGTAGATATTGTAGTACTTTATCATAAAATGATTGTGAAATATTAGTATCAAGTTAAGACTGTATCAGGCAATTAATCAGTTAAGACCAGATAAGTTTCAGACTTATGTACCAAATAATTTATTTCGCCAAGTCTACCAATTGTTTAATCAACCATATTTTGCCTTTAATGTTATCCGATTATTTACATATTATATCTGTTGAGCGTTGAAATTATTGCTGTTTGTGGATTATTTATTAATACTCCTCATCTCTCATTTGAATATTTTAGTCAAAACTTCCTCCCAAGCATAGTGGAGTAGCACCAAAATGCATTCGAAATCATCTTTTTTAGACTTTTTCAAGTATAGGGCCTAGTTTTAGGCTACGTTCATAATGGACGCACGCTTGCATCACTAAGCAGGTGGTGCACGCGTGCAGTGTGAAAGCGTGCTCGTAAAAACATATACTGAAGCAGAACGTTTTTTTTTTGTAGATTACGTCTTGGAGACTCCAGTTAAGGAGTATAAAGCAAGTCTTAACTGGTCAGTAGTGGTCAAGGCGAGTAGAGTACTCGCCTTGGGTAGTGGTCACATTGCTCTCCACCAGCAAGTGCACGCGTGCGCAAGCTTGCTTATACCAATGAATACAGTTAACTATAGTTTCTGTATTCATTGCTTATATGGGAAATTTGGAATCTGGGAAACAAAATATTTGAATCTACATGCAAGCGCGCACGTCTGATTGTTGGTTTCTGACAATTACCTGTTGCTGCTGATACGGACGTGACTAATTATCTTTTATTCCCACAACAAAAGTGAAAAACAATAAAGTTTCTAATATTTGAATTATTAAAAATTCTATCATTTTTTTTTTTTTTTTTTTTTTTTTTTTGGAGGATGAAGCCCACATAGGTCTGAGACCTGTGCGTGGGTAATGAGGTGGATGATGGTGATTGATGAGTTGGACCTACAGTTTTAGGTGGGTTCCGAACCACCGGGAAGTGATTTTACAGCAGAGAACAGTGTATTTTTTGCTGGCCAATCTAATCGGTCACCGTTACGAACAGGACCTACGAGAACTGAAAAATTTTATTTTAAATATTTTATTTACTCAACTGATTACGTACCAACTTCAATCTTTCTCGTACCTTATAATTAAAGGGATACATGAACGGTATAATTTAAAGCTGAATGAATTTAAAAATTAAGATTCGATTAAATTTTCAAATTTATGCTACGATTAAAATTTAAGCTGCTGAATATGTACTCAGGAAAAGTTGTAAAATATTTTAGAATTTTGACAAATTTGACATTTCATGTTTTTTACCGACTTGAAAAAGGAGGTTTTTAATTTGACTTGTTTTTTTTTCATGTTAGTTCATCAATTACTCAAACACTATTGAACTGATTTTAATAATTGTTTTTTATGATAAAGCATAATTCAAGCTTTGCAAGGTTCGGTTTACGGAAACGTAGCCCAAAGTCACTACGTGTTTATTTGAATTTTGTCCGAATATGCCAAATACTCAGCCAGTGCCATAAAAATGTTTTCGCAATCGTCAACTTTAAAAAAGAAATATTTTAAAATTCTCTAGATGCTAATTTTTTTGTGAAGTTATAACTGTGAAAGGAAATAGTCTACTTGAAATTATTAAAAAAATTCTCTAGAGTTATCAATTTTTCAGTGTTGGTATACTCTGAAAGGGACATAATTATAAAATGACGAAGCAAAAAGCCACTTCATTTTATGAAGCATTTTTCTATTTCAATTTTCCTTAATATTCTACTTTCAATATAAAATTGTAGAGCTATAATAATTATTATTAGTTTATTAACTTATTACCATTTTCTAAATCTAACCAATTTCGCAGTTAGATTTTTAAATAAAAAATAGTGTTCCTGGATTTCTTGTTCCATGACGAACTGCGTTGTTAATATTAACTTTTCATGTGAAATTTAACGACTTGCAGTCAAATATTTGTTAAGAATAAGTATAATAACTCACTTAATCTGGCCGAGTACTTTCGAATCTATGAGATCCATCTTCAGAGGCTCCTAGATCATCATGTCAGTTTTTTTTTCACAACACTTCTAACCAAAAAACTGACATGATGATCTAGGAGCCTCTGAAGATGGATCTCATAGATTCGAAAGTACTCGGCCAGATTAAGTGAGTTATTATACTTATTCTTAACAAATATTTGACTGCAAGTCGTTAAATTTCACATGAAAAGTTAATAAAAAATAGTGTACTTGCTCTAATCAAGCAACTGTTTTTTTTTTAATTTGATACAAGTAATTCCCTTGAAAGAAAGAAATAAATCTCTAACTTCTTGAAAGTGGAACCAAAAATTGGATAAATTTATAAAAAAAAATTCATAAATATATTCACAGACGTCATTGTCCATCTCGAAACTGAACAATAATTCCAACATGTACTATCAGCTGACCTTATTTACTTGCGCAAGCTTACATCCAGTATGAACAGTCAAACACATGCACGCTTGCACACGCGTGCGTCACCAGTTTGGTGGCGCATTCGTGCGTCCAATATGAACGTAGCCTTAGAGCAAAAGCGAACATGTCCATCAACAGTAATGCTAAATAAGCGAAGTCTGCCGACTGCCACATAGCTTAGCTTCATCACTTTTCATTCCATTTGCGCAAAGCTCGCTTTTATCTTTGAGCAAGGGCTAATAGAAGTGTGGGCTTCTCTAGTGAAGATGTCTGACAGATCACTGCAATAAAATATAATAATAATACTGTTGTATTTTTGTCAATCTTCCATTTCAGTGCCTCTAAAACTTTCAAAACATTCATCTATTTCTTAGAAAAATAAGTAACTCAACAAAATAAAATCAGCCATGAATTTTTCCTAAGGAAATGAAGCTTGGTATTTCTACTTGAAATTGAAATAAATTCTATTCCTTCCAGATTTTGGTATAATATGAATTTTGACTTATTGACCTGTTCGTTCCTGAACAATTATTTCTGTTTCAATCGAAAATTTCCAGAAGCAGATGATATGCGGCAAAAACGTCTGCACAAGATGGCTATATCAGTAATCGAACGTCCTCATTTCATTCCTCAGGAATCATTTCATTTGATGAAAAACAGGTCCTAATGGGAAATGTGATAAGTTATTGTGATTGAGTTTTGGTATGAAAGAATATAGGCCTATCATAACACTTCAATTCTTTAAAATTAAATTTCAAGTGTTTGCCACCCTTTTATGACAATATGTAGCCTAATTTATTCTTAACAATAAATAATGTTTTATGAAAATTTACTGGAAATACTGTAGGGCAATATTGAAAAATATAGCCATTCATTAGATTTTCTCTTCATTTAACATAAAACCTCAGATTAACAATTTGATTATTATAATAATAAATTATTGAAACACTAAATATATATAGCCTAACAATAGATTAGGTCTTCTGTTATTAGTACTCCATTTGAAAATCTTGTTTCTTTAATCAATTGTGTTACTATAAAGTAATCAGTTTTAATGCTATAAAATGCAATATACAAATGATTAAATTTTACATTGAAGAAAGTTTTTGACTTCAGTACGAGAGTCAGATTTTCTAAAAGATATATAATTCTCTAATATTCTTTATAAACTTGAAATTAATATGGTAAGTATACTTTTACAAATGTTGTAACAATAGCCAATGTTCTAAATGTCATTACAAAAGGATGGATTTATTGGAACTTGTTTGTTTACAACAATATTGAACTTGGATTTTATAGTTTTTTTTTTAGGATGAAGCCCACATAGGTATGAGACCTGGGCGTGGGTATAATGAGTTGGATGATTGTGATTGATGAGTTAGACCTATAGTTTTAGGTGGGTTCCGAACCACCGGGAAGTGATTTTACAGCAGAGAACAGTGTCTTTTTGCTAGCCAATCTAATCGGTCACCGTTACAAACAGGACCTATGAGAACGCAGCTTATCTCTCTGATTGAACAGATACCTGCTACGGCTCGCGGCTATCACTTCCCTAAGTGTTAATTCAAATATTATTAATACAATTTGAATAATAAACTCACTTCCCTAAGTTGTTTTAGTTGAGATAAGCTTATAGCTAGTTACAATGTCAAGTTAAATTTATTCAAAAATGTATAAATATTTCTTAGTCTGTTATTAACTTGAATCAAGCTTTCTTGAATGTGATGTTTCTTGTATATTTTGAAAGTTATTCTTTTTTATATGTTCCAGATCAAACTCCTGACTCCTGAACAATGTGGATGGAAATGGATTTTCTCAAGCATTGAACAAAATTCAGATGAAAGTAATGGTTGATTATATGACCAGGCAGCTCTTCTTTACACGTGGAAGTTGACAATTTGCAAAATCAAGATTACATTTGCCACTTTGGCAAAGGCAATGTTATCATGTATGTTCTGGATTTTGGGTATGGTATCAATATTAGTGTAGTATAAAGTGGCCTTATGATAATGTTACTATTTTTTAAACTTAGAAAATAAATATAGAAAGCCAAGTGGCCAGAGCAATACATTGCGACATTCCACACTCTGGAGGAGAGTCTGCTTATCAGTCAGTCTTCTTTGGAAAATTGTCAATAATAATTTTCAAGATAGCTAATTTAAAAATAGTCATCATTAGCGGTACCTACAAAGGGGGACGTCAATGGCGTCATAAATTTTATTCGAAGGGGTTATTTTTTAAATCAAGACTTTCTGACACAATGACTGGACAGTTAAAAGATCGCTTTTTGGAACGATCACTGGCCATAATTACCGAAATAGCATTTTTTCACATGATGGGCTCATTAAAATTAATAATAAGTTACAGTCAACTAGGGTTGAATAATTGTGTATGACTTTTATCACTTTGATAGTAATGGAAATCTGCTTGAGCTGGAGAGTTTCTCATTTGTATACAAGACCTCACACAACAGAATTAACATCCCTGATGCGAGAAAAAACATTTCAGGATGTTTCAAGTTTTTTACTATTATTTTAAGAAATACCAGTTATCCGGGAAAATGGGCTACATAATAAGTGATGACATTTGATATTTGATTCTCTGACCAGTGTGGATCCTGAGCCACATAATGGATAAAAAATGCTCTTTTTGGGCTTTTTCAAAATTACCAGAGCCAAAATTCCACCAAATATATTTTGACATGTATGATATTAAAATCTCAATTATCTTATAGAAGAAAAATAATTTTTAACAAATCTTTGATTTTACTATTTATCATGTTCTACAGCCAAAACGCCCCACTGCCACTGTAAGAAATAAACTCGCTGATTTTAGCAGTGATTTTTGGAAAGAGGCTACTACTTAGTCCATTTAAAGCTGGGCATTCACGTTCCGATTTGCAGTACGACTTGTTGTCCAACCTCCAAGGTTGAATCCGATATTGGAACGTGAATGGGCTTGTTGGATAAGTTAGTTGGAAGCATAGAGGGACGACTGGAAGGTCCGACTTCCAACTTTCGACGGAGTTGGAGCGTGAGTGGGGGAGTCGGATCAAAGTCGTCCAACTCACCTCAGTCAGTGCTTGACCTTCGAGCAAGTTCGGGCAACTTCGGTTACATTTTTTGGCTCGAGAGCGATGTTCAAACAGCTGTTAAAACAGACTAGGACTAAAGTTGGATCGCTAGTTGGAGCGTGAGTAGAGTCGACTATCCAACTAGCAGTCCTACTAAGTCGTACTACAAATCGGAACGTGAATGCCCAGCTTTAGGAAATCAAGAAAAGAAGAAAAAAATATCAGCAGAAGCTGGATATTTGGCACATATGTTGTACTAGGCATGCTGAGCTAGGCCAAACTTCATGTATAAAAGAATGATCAAAAACGGCTTATTGAATCGCAAATTTTATGGCATGGGGGTTGAAGATATAAAAAAATGGAAAGGGCAAAAGTTATAGAACTTGAATCAGAAAATATTTTTTATCCAAAACATTTTTCTACATAGTAAATATATAATACACTTAATATTGTGAATTTCTTATATTTGTATTTTTGTATTTTGGCGAAATAAAAAATATTAAAAAAAAATTTCAAGAAAAAAGTGGAAACTGTAGTTGTTTGGCCGCCATTTTCCAAGATGGAGGCTGGAGCACAAAGTTTATTCATGTAGACTTTTGATATGTTATTCAGCATGCCAAGTATGACATAGCTGTATGTGCCAAATATCCAGCTTCTGCTAATTTTTTAACCTTTTTTTTTTATCTAAAATGACTGGATTAACTGAACACTCACTAAAAGTAAATTTAAACAAGGAGTGGAACCACTCTTAGGCCCATAATACACTCTTAAAGACTCTATGAAAGTTGGACACGATCTTTTATAAAAGATTCAATAGTATTTATTTGATAGTTTATATTTTTTTATAAAAGATGCCCTTTCATACTATTTATAGCATTTTTTACAGTATAACATGGGCCTTACGCCCCTCTCCATCACCTTACTATTTATCAATCCACTATTTACAGGTAGGTGTTATGCAAAAACTTCAGTCATGTATGTATGTTCTTTACATGCATAATACAGAACGGTAAAGATCCCCTCTGCCATTATCAACACCCTATTCACCCCTACCAGGCTCCTTGTTTCATCATCTTCAAGCAAAGTGCCTGTATTTTATTATTGTTCATAATAATTATCATGAATATTAGTCTATTTTGTAATCATGTAAGTTATATTTACAGTTAAAACCATAGTTTTTTGGTATCTAAACTCTTGTTAAAAAAGAGTCAAGATGATCTAAAAATGTGTCATTTCATACTTAAATTTTTCTGGAAGAGGGCTCCCAAACCTTACTGTTGGGTGTGGAATATACACCCGAACCCCTCCCGACATCTACTATAGAAGTAGTGGTGTAGCATTTGCTTTTATACAGGGGACGCCAGGATTTATCATAATATTATATACGTATATAATTCCATTAACTTATTGGATTATTTAGTATCTATGTTTTAGTGCGGTAATATATTTTGCAGTGATTTTTAGCAAGAAAAAATTAATTCATTCTCATTGAATATATTGAAAGAGTCATCAATCAATTATTATACAGCCAAGCACACAATCACTCTGAAGCCAGGCGCATGTAAAGACGTAGTTCTTGTAGGTGAGTCACCATAGTGTGCATATTCAAGAGGTTGTGACCAAGGTTACAAGATGTGCTTGAGAAAAAAGGAGACAATTTTCAATCGTTTATACTGTATACTGAAAAAATATATATAACAATAATGTGTTAAAATAAATTGATACCTTAAACAGTCTTGTACACAAATTCCAGTCGTCTTTTCTTTTGCCCCAAACATGATACATACAAAGCAAAACAGTTTACTTTCATGCTATGATTTTATTTATAAATGCTAGTAAAATCTACATTATTATTGATTGTCAATCATTTATCCTGCAGGTGGAATTGAAGAATCTTCAGGCTGTTTCAAATGCGATTGTGGGAAAATTTATCGACACTCTGCTTCACTAAGTAATCACAAAAAATATGATTGTGGTAAAAGGCCTGCCTTCATTTGTCAGCTCTGCCAAAGAAGTTTCCGAACTCCATATAGTCTTAAATTGCATTTCAATATAAAACACTGTAATCTTGATTTATCATTTAACTAGACTCTCATACCTCATACCACACTCACTTAGTTATTATTTTAGGCTTAAACAAGATTCATTTTATTATTTACTAGCATTTTATCCGGTCTTGCCCAGGAATCCAGTTTGGAGTTCTTCTTTTCTGGTAGATGGATTATGGTAGTGGTCTCAAAATTGGAAAATTGGGAAGGGTGAGTGGAATACAGTGTTTATACCATACTGTTCATCTGTTTGAAAAGAGAAGCTCACAAATAAACTGTTTTTTGCAATGTGAATTTTTAGTGTTTTTTTTTAAATTAAGTTACCTTTTTAGCAACTTTTCAGCTCTACCCACCTGCATAGTTATGTGTTCAATTCTTTCGATTAATTTATTACAGGAAAAGCTCAATACACACAAAAAGCTCGCATGATGCTGTTTAATTAGTAGCTGAAATATTGATAATCTGTTGCTTTGGCTTATGAAATATTGGTGTGTTGTATTATGTATGTGTGTATGAAGCTACTTTATATGTAAAAACGAATGATATTAACCAAAATCTTGATGTACATGATTATAATACAAGAAGACGAGGAGATTATCACTTGGTGAGTCACAATAGTAGCTTGTTCAAACAAAAACCTAGTTATATTGGTAGGAAATTCTACAACAAGCTACCGCAGTTTTTGAAGAGTCTTGAAAATATAGAAATATTTAAAAAACAATTGAAGAAATATTTAGTTGATAAAGCTTTTTATAGTGTACAAGAGTTCCTTTCTCATCAAAATTAAGCCTCATCTCAACTAATTGAAGTAATTATGGTATCTAGTGTATAATATTGTTGATCTGACTTGTCTTATACTCCTTAACTGGAGTCTCCAAGACGTAATCTACAAAAAAAAAAAAAAATCACCATAGTGACATATCATGTTAGCAGCAGTTTTTTGAGCTGTCTGCATCCAAACACAATTTGAAACAGTTTTCTTAAGTGAAATTTGAATATTAATTTTGAGTATTCTGAAAGGAAAATAGAATATTGGGTTTCAAAGTGCACTGAATTGAGCTTAGATGTGAACAAGTTAAACATGCTGAACAAGCCCCAGAGTTTTTCTAATCATCTGTAGTCTTTCCAACTGCAAAAAAGTTTCATAAACATTTGGTTTAATAACTTCTCCTAAATATTCAAAACATAGAACTCTGTTGATTTTGCCATACTTAGTTTTCAATTTTTGAATGTCTATTCAGTTGCTTATGAAGACTTTTTTGGAAGAAATTTGTAGACCTACTTTATTTGCACATTCTCTAAGGACTTCTACTTACTCTCTCTTATTATAAAGACATACTCTGTTGTTTTTATGTGTTTGTTATCTTGCATTTTTGAGGTTAGGTCTCTGTGCACTTGTTGGTAATTATTGTCATCTGCGCCCATTAATAAAATATACTAGATTATACTATAGTATAAATAAATATATTAATGGCTGCACCAGATGCTCAAAGTTTACTTGATATAGTTTGATGTTTGAGATGTAATCGGATCCCTTCATACTTGTATGATCATAAAATTATATTTGCAATATAAATATCAATTGTATTTACTATCCCAAGTATGTGTTAGATGCCTATTTTGGTTCTTACCATTTTTAGTACATTTTGCAAGTTGCTATGTCAACCTAATTTGAGTGGCCAGCCTGCTCCAAAGCCTAGCCTGCACACACCTTCACCTTCACCCTTTTTTAATGGCAGACTAAGGTCCATTTTGTCAATAATGATTTAAATCCTTTGAAATCTTCCCATCCTAAATTGTCATACAGGCCTTTATAGGCCTGTCACATAGAATAATGTATCTTTCAATCTCAACGATTTATTGAGCAGCATATTCCATGATCAATTTTCATGTGTAACTCTATTTCAATGTAAATACTTAATGAATTTACTTTAATGTAAATAACTAAATCTTATCAATGTG
The DNA here is from genome assembly GCA_948455865.1 of Conomelus anceps. Taxonomy (NCBI): domain Eukaryota; kingdom Metazoa; phylum Arthropoda; class Insecta; order Hemiptera; family Delphacidae; genus Conomelus; species Conomelus anceps. The sequence goes on along the minus strand of OX418220.1, from coordinate 40,812,408 downwards.
CATAGACTGAAATTTTGTCAAAATTTGCTGTTTTTTTTATGAATAATAAAACGAAGCTGTGGATATCTTCCACTTCACCACTTCAAAGAATGTTTTTTTTTTTTTGTGAACTCTTGAAAAGGTGACTACTGACCATCCTGAATGAAACATCATCTCATAACATGTAATATTGACTTACCTTCACACACATTTTCACAAGTAGTGAACATTAGTGTGCAGAACAGTTTCATATTATTTGCAATACAATATTGAAAGACAGTTGGATTGTTTCATAGAAAGGCTCATATCATAGATTCATTAAGCCTATATTTTTTGGTTAGTTAATTCATGCTCTTATTACATGGCATGCTAACAAATTAAATTATTTGATTAAAAAATGTTGGTGAAAACATAGAAATTCGATTTTCATTCGAGTTTCAATGATGATTAATTTTTTCTGTTCCAGAGCATCAAAGAGCTATTCATTCAACTAATACTGTAGTAGAACAATTTGAATGTTCATGTGGGAAATCATACAAGAGGATGTCTTCTTTAAAAAATCACAAGAAGTTTGAGTGTGGAAAGGAGCCTCAGTACCATTGCACTTACTGTTCTCGATCTTTCAAAACGCCATACAAAATGAAAGTTCATGTTTTAAGTGTGCATGTTCATAAAAACATTATTTAATACAAGCCCAATCAATATATAGGCTAATGTATGGAAGGCTATTAATAGTACACATTTGATATTTTATTGTTTGGTGTACTATAATGAAATTGACACTACTTATTGATCTGAGCTGTATTTTATCATATTTTTTCAGTTATGTTTTGACAAGTTATAATTTCTATGTAACCTATGTTTCAACAAACACAAGTTTGTGGCTTTAGAATCCAATTTTAAACGGTTTTACTTAATGCCTTTCAGTTTCTAGTTCTATATTTTTGAATGAAGTCTTGTATTTTTATTGAGCTTTAAGCTAAAGCTTCAAGTAATATTGATTCATAGAAAAAAAGAAATGGTTTTAGTTCTCTCCCGGAATCAAGTGGAAGAATTTCTAGTGGAAATATTATTCTCTGTATGTTGCAGCCGACCAATACTTTACTACAGTATTGAAATCAGCTTGGGCATTCAAAAAAAATCACTATTAAATTTCAGTAATTGAGAGGGCCGGTAATCAACTGAGCACATTTAAAAACAGGAGGCGATGTTACATAAATTGGCATAGAAAGTATTACAGAAATTGTTTTAGAAAAAATTTCAGTTCTTCTATAAATGAACTCACTCAAGAGGACATTGTGTAGTGCTACAGAGTGTACCCATACTGAACTGAAAACTGTGTATTTTTATAAATAGATTCTAAAATACTTTCTTTATTTTTTCTTAATTGTAGAATTGATCAATCGTATTGATTGATTTTGTGCTTAGTTTGTCCTATTGTTTAAAATAATAATGTATAAAAATTTACTATTTTTTCAGTATTACTCCATATTTTTGTACTTAATTTTTAAATTTGATCATGGTTCTAACTTGTAGCCAATAATAAAAGTTTTAAGTTTAAAATAAGTAGTCAAGCAATAAGTTTCAGTTTTAAAATAAAAATCATAAGGACTTTTTAGTACCGTACTTAGGCTACGTATTATTATGGAGGCCAAAATTTAACAAGCTTAACATAACCTCGCTAGATCATGAATTCCTTGATATCGAATTCAATAATGTAATGCTCTAACCCAAGCAATCTTCAGAACATTCTAATTAACTGGACATCATCACGATCTAGCAAGGTTAGGTTATGCTTGTTGAATAGTGGTATCCATAAATGTAACTAGGACACTCCCTAAGTTTGGGGTGGTGACTTAGTACTAAAAACTTACACTAAATAAATGGTGAGAATTGCGCCCAACCAATACACAGCCTGTAGCAGTGTAGCACCTACTCTCAAGCAAACTTCCCAGAAGGGGAAGGGACGAGACTTGAAGGTGCTCAACGCTTCTCAACGAACCACAGGGTGTGCGGAGCACGGAGGGGGCAGGCTCTCCACCCTTAATCTAATTGGCAACACGGTGATAGAATACAGTATCAACTAGTGGTTGGCAGAAAATCAAATACAATACTGAATAAAAACAAAACACTATGAAATAGAACAAAACCGTATACTTCTCGAATTAATATCAACATCAATAAAATTAATATCTCAAATTAACAACAATAAAAAATAAATTATCGAAATAATGGGGAAGTGATAGCCGAGTGCCGTATAAGGTATATGTTCAATTAGAGATAAGCTACGAAACTCTTCGGCGCACTTTGTAAGAGTGAGCTATTGATTAGCCAGCACAAAAGACTGTAAAATTGAGACTTTCTGTTGTAAAATCACTTCCCCGGTGGTTCAGAACACTAGGTCCAACTCTTCAATCACCATCATCCAATCATTACCCACGCACAGGTCTCAGACCTATGTGGGCTTGATCCTCCGAAAAAAGTTAGCTTCTTGAAGGTGCAGAAGTAACATATTTAGAACTGCTCTTTCAAAAATGTTACTAATTAAATTAAAAATACTAATGAAAATTGGCTAGATCTTCTCCTCTTTCAAATTCTCTGGAAAAACACCTTGTTCTAATGAATGATAGATCAGATGAATCAAAGGCTCTAACAATATTGAACTTTACATTCTTTTAGAATTTACCGGATACCCTATCCATTCCTACAGTTTTTTTATTATTCAAACTATCAATGATAACTTGTTAGTAAAAAATTACAATACCTTCAATTCAAAAACAAACATAATTCAAATGAAGATAGGGCTATGAACGTGTTTGTAAACGATAATCAACTAGACAAGGAATAATACATTGCATTTCCAGGAGTTTTTTTGAATAGACGATTGACCTGGGCTCCACTCATTGAGAAAATAAATGTTGTGGAATTTCATCTGGGGTATTTGTCCTGCAACAGTTTGAAAGATTAAAGGACAAAAGTTACTTTTTACAGCCTACCGTGGACTCTCACTGCCACATATTAGGTATGCTATCTTAGTATGGGGTAATTCATCAAAACAAAACTTTGATAGGGTGTTTAAGATCCAAAAGAAAGCGGTTAGGTATATAGAATGAGTAAATAGATGAGATTCATGTAAGCCATTGTTCAAGAGACTTGGCCTCCGAACTGTAAAATGTGTATAGACCTACTTTAATATATGTAAAAAAGTGATATTAACCAAAACTTTGACATACACGATTATAATACAAGAAGCCGAGGGGATTATCGCTTGGCAAGTCACAATAGTAACTTATTTAAACAAAAACCTAGTTATATTGGTAGGAATTGGTAGGAAACTTTAAAACAAATTACTGAAGTTTTTAAAGAGTCTTGAAAATAAATAAATTATTAAAAAACAATTGAAAAAATATTTAGTTGATAAAGCTTTTTATAGTGTACAAGAGTTCATTTTGCATCAAAATTAAGACTCACCACCAATAATTTATATAGTTATTATGGTAAATAGTGTATAAGATTGTATAATTATTGTTAATCTGACTTGTCTTATACTTCTAAGAGTATAAGACATAATCGACAAGAAAAATCGTTTAAGGATGAAGTTGAAAATGAATTTGATACAAGTCTCAAACAAATTCTTTATTTTCCAGTGAAAGGTTTTCCTTTTAAAATTGTTGAAAATATAACTTTGGGAAGCAAAAGTGAATAAGACAAATATGTGGACAAAACTTAATGAAAGGATAACACTGTTGTTTTTAATTTTGTACTTTGCAATATTTTCTCAAACCAGTCCACTTTTTTGATGTTTCTAAACCGACCACTTAACGCCAGACAATTGCAATATAATAAATCAACTCACTGAGTAAAGAATTCATGTCAGGAAGCACAAGTAGTAAACACACAAATTATTATTTTAGTAGGTATTTTCACTTAAGTATTCGAAATAAATAATAAATTGGAATTTCTCTCTCTTATACTTGAGGCAGAACAGGCCTGAAAACGTGTTCTACCTCAATTAAGAAATAAAACCAATTTCTCATTTTTATTTAAAATAGTTCTGCACGCCATCTATTCGAAAATACGTACACCATCTTGCATTTCATAAATGAAATTTATTTTGTTTCAATTTTTTCGAATAAAGTTACAACAAATTTTTAAGTAAAATAATAGAACTTAAATAATATTTCCTGTCTAAAATAATTCATATTACATTTGAAGACACTCCAAGGCATGGCATACCTGAGAGCCAGCAGTGTGTTCCTTATAAACAACAAAATCCAAATGAAATATAGTGCACACTGCAACTAAACTACATAAACTAACAAATAATTCAAACTAGATCGACAAGTCAGATTAACAATTACATGCATACAATATTTCCAATCTGATACACTTGTTAATTACTATATCAATTAGTTGAGGTGAGGCTTAACTGAAAGGAACTCTTTACACTAAATCTTTTTCTCTTTCAATGTCTCTGGTAAAGCACCTAGTTCTAATGAATGGTTGATCAGATGGATCAAAGAGTCTAACAATAATTTATCTTTATATTATTTTAAAGCTCTACTGTTTACTGCATCCATTCATGCAGTTTTTTTTAATTTAAACTATCAACGATATCATTCTGTCAACTCGTTTTGGGATACTGGATGCAATTTTAATTCATTCTGCATCGCTTCAGCATTCCAAGTGTTTAAATTACTAATACCTGTATTAAGAGATTTTTAAAGGATCTCATCGTAACATATTATTTTCAACTGACTTCCAACAAGGAGGAGGTTCTCAATATTCCACCTGTTTTATTTATTTAAAAAAAATATTTGTACTATGCCGAGTGCTATTGAACCAATTTAAATAAAAAATTTAATGAATTCAGTGGTGGGTGGTCCCATCCAAGTTTTGCAAGAATCAGCTCAATACTAATATCTAGCAAAAAGGAGCATTTATCAATTAGATGTCTTCATTTGAATTTTGTACAGATAGGCTAGTTTCACACATAACCGGCAGACGGATAACCTGTGCCGTATACCAGGCCGATCATTGTAATCATAAGGAGCGCTTCAAACCTACCCGTTTTTTGAAATCATATGATGAAATGTAATTATGCTGGGTAAACCACATCATACACCAAAGCCGTTTATGTGTGAAACGAGCCGGTAATGCCCCGTTTTGGCCAATCAGTGAACTAAACAAATGAAAGGTATCATCTGATCAAAGTTAATAGATATCTATTAACCTTGTCATCTGATAAGGCGGACAAGAAATTGCTGAACAGAGAGCAATATTAACACATCGCAATTTGAATTAAGAATAAGAAAACTTTCTTTTCATATGAATATTTTTATTAATTTAGTTGATGCTATGGAGTTGTAACAATCAGTTTATATGATTTCAATCATAAGTGTAAAAATGTTTTTAAGATCGTTAATTAAAAAAAATCATTAAAGTTACGGTATTAATTTTTCAGTATACTGTGAAAGGGTCTGAATTGAAAAGATGAATCAAATATAATTTCACTTTTATGAAGTCTTTTGATAGTTACTTCACTGATTTGCTGAAAGTATTTCATAATGTATTACAAATTTCTCATGTTTTCAAAGTTTGAATACCGTATTCAACAAAAAAGCTTGAAATTTAAAAAAATTGAAAACAAGAAAAATGCAAGTTTATTAAATAGTGATGATGAAAAATGAAAAATTCACGTACTAATGAGTTTAAAATAACTTATCCACCTTAAACTGAGAAATTTTTTAATTTAATACAAGTAACCTCTTGAAGTCAGCGCCAAATATTTTGAGCTTATAAAAAATCAATGTAATTTTTAGGAGTTTATAATAAACTAGGCACCGACTTTAAAAGATTACTTGATTTGAAATATTTTCAGTTTAAAGTTAATCTAATATTAAAACTGACACTGTATTTCATTTTTTATATTGTTTTGCTCACTTATATTGGAAATGCTTGAGGGATGCATTTCACTTCTAAAAAGAAGCTTCGTCAGCCTTTTCAGAAGTGAAATGCATCCCTCAAGCATCTCCAATATAAGTGAGTAAAACAATTAAAAAAAGTGAAATACTGTGGCAGTTTTAATATTAGATTGTTCATTAAGTATTTCGTCATGGAAAACATCACAGATTAAAGTTAATACTTTATTTTAAATTGTTTAGCACGTTAATATTTAATATTTGATTATCGTTCCATTAAAGACGGTTTCTTCTTTTGTTTAAACAATTTGTAAAGCTTTTTTGTTGAATATTCAAACTGTGTGATACCTCGCCATCTAGTTTCATATAGATGGGTGCTGTACAAGATCAGCTACAAAATTGTTCAATGTGATGATTAAATGGTATTTTAATTAACTAACTATATTTTTATCTAATTTTATTTGCTTTGCTCATGATGCCCACATGAGTCTGAGACTTTAGGGTAAGTTATAAGGTGGATGATTACATAAACTATGATAGGCTGAACAGAAATCGATCCTGTAACCTAAAAAACCGCTGGAGTAGCAGCCAGTTAGAGCCAGATAGAGCCACTCATCATAGATAAGCGCTCAAACCGATTACACCACTGCATATCTTGATTAAATTTCAACTTGCAAATGAATGTATCTCTGGCTTATGAGGAGATCTCCATCTCCAACCAGAGACCATCTGGTTTTGAACCGGTTTATAACTAATATAATTTATTTTCTAGTTACAGTCACACAAGAATCGACGAGAAGATTCTCCTGCAATGTGTGCGGTCGATCATACAGCTATCAAGATACTTTGCAGAGACATCAGCGTTTCGAGTGCAACGTAGCGCCACAATTTTCCTGTCAATTCTGCAGCTACAAAGCTTCACAAAAGGCTAATCTCAAACGGCATATGATTTTCAAGCATTCTGACAAGATTTTCAAATGCGAATAGAAAATCAACACAATGCCAGATATTATTTTTCTAGATTTAATAATTCAGTTAATTCGAAATTTATTTTCCTCACAATAGGCTACTCATCAATATTTACATGCATTAATTAAATCTATGTCAGTTATGTCTCCTGTTTATTGCAAGCTATCAATATTCATGCACTTGAATCATTATTCAAAAAACTTTTCAAGCACTTTCAATTCAAGGAAAATTTAACAAGTTCATGCATTGAGTCGATTGTGTGGTTATTTTGTATACTTTCTATTGTTTTTTTAGATTTAATTTTTTTATTCATTATTTATTAAATAGTTAAATTTATTCAAAACTCATTTTTGCGCTATAAATTATGCCGATGGCTTTTGCTACTGAGAGCATTGACAACTGCATTAATTAGCAATATTGAACATATCAGAAGATGGCGATAACAAGCACGGCAATTAAGAGATCTGTGGCTCAATGCCCAGCGCTGATTGAATTTTTGTGTCATTGATTCATCGATTACCAAGTCTTGCTGTTGTCAATGTCTACAGTAATGAAGGTCTTCAGCATAATTTATTGGCGAAATATCTATTTGAATACCAATACCAAAACGTCAATAACTTGACACAAACACAATAAGGTTCGTCCTAGGGAAGTAAATAGCCTCTAACTGTATCTGTTCAGTAAGATAAGATAAGTCACGAGCGATTGTACTCTTCCTGTAAGGGTTACCGATTTGGTTTGGCCAGCAAAAAAGACTCGGTTCTCTGCTGTTAACTCACTTCCCAGTGGTTTCGAACCCACCCAAAACTCATCCAACTCGTTACCGACGCACAGGTATCATGGGCTTCATCCTCAAAAAAATGAACACTCTTTTCAGTTAATTGAAAACAGCAATGTATCAGACTATAACAAAGAATAAGAGTGAATTAAGGCTGGATTTGAAAAAGGAAATAATGATCTTATTCATAGGAGCTCAGTAGATTGTAACTTCTTACAAAATAGGCTAAATCGAATTGGAAAGCTATCAATTTTTCAAAAATTAAGAGGCTTGATAGTTTTGAATTTTGAACATAATAATTTTACTGCATGCTGTGGCCACAGACACAAGGAACGATTATTAGGCTATATTATTTCAATTTATATGTGCTATAATACCTCATCCATTTTGAAACAAAGTGTTTAAGGAAAGCTGGTGAATGTTGCAAAATGCTGTAATTATTTCTGTATTCCAACTTTAGGAAGTTCAATAAAAATAATTTAATCTTAATTTGTTTATGGCATTCATCGAATCTCAGTCTAAGCTGTTTAATGCAGTGCATTGTGATCTGTGCAGTAATGGAGGTTTCAGTATAATTTATTGGCTGAATATCTATGTCAATACCAATACCAAAACTCCAGTACCTATTAACCTTGACATGTACCAACACAAGGTCCATCCTAGGGACGTTTATGCGGCCATATGCACTCTAATTATTTACTGGGCTACTAATATGCGCTCATGAGTCTTTCAATATTTTCAGATCTGTTCCAGTGTCTCCCAGGTCATGTAAGAAATCACGGATTATTCTTTTTTTCGGAGGATGACGCCCATATAGGTCTGAGACATGTACGTGGGTAAATGAATTGGATGATGGTGATTGATGAGTTGGACCTACAGTTTTAGGTGGTTCCGAACCACCAGGAAGTGATTTTTGCAGTTTATGAAATAACTAGGTATTAGCCTAGACCATTTTTGTAATAATTGAATTGCATATAGGCCACACTTGAACGGTGACGTATTTTATACAAATTCATTGTCATGTAAAATTGCCAAGACTACATTTGCAGCTGAATAATTTAAAATTATTATTTTCCAGCGATCTCACTGAAGAGAGTTATGACAGAATAAAAAAATTCTCTTGTGGCATGTGCAACCTCCAAAGACATCAGCAGGAAGAATGTGGTGTAGAACCGAGAATCCCTTTGCAATATTTGCTTCTATGAATCCACTCAGAAAGCAAATTTGAAACGGGTATGCTCTTCAAGCATCCTGAAAAATGTCTGCCTACTTTCGAAATGAGCATTTGAACACATATTAATATCCAGTGTTTTAGTTACGTATTTGTGCTCTTATTTTTTCTGTATAAACAATAGAATATGTGTGATTTTTTCCATGACGAAATACTTGATGAAATTATAACATGACAAATGATAACAAATACTTGATATCTAATATCAAAAATGAGACTGTATTTCTATTTAATATATGATTTTCCCTCACTTATACTGGAGATAACTTACTGAAGGGATGCATTTCACTACTAAAGAGGCTGATGAAGCTTCTCTTTAGAAGTGAAATGCATCCCTCCAGAAACTCTAGTATAAGTGAGTGAAAATCATATATTAAGTTTGATATTAAGGGTCAGTTTTGATATTAGAATAAAATATGTTTGAGTATAATTTTGTGACAGCCTATAATAAAATAAACTTATTTTACTCATTCCATTTCTGTTTATATTATTATACACGCTTGACAATCAAGAAATAATTGGTGTCATTTTTTCATTGGAGATGGACCTTACTCTTGGCACTGTGGCTCCCACGATATTGGAAGGAAATTAAAATTAATAAATAATAGAGTTTGGGCAAGAATATGTTAACGGTAATGCTAGTGCTAACCTGAATACTCTATGGATCTCCATACTCTATAGCATCTTGCATAGAGTGCTTAGGTTATCATTAGCGTTAACGTAGTTTGCCCAAACTCTATCAATACTATACTAACCCTGCAATTTGATACGTTGGTTTAACTATAGTTTTAATACGCACTACATTTTTTTTTTTATTGTGGGTTAATTGTACATGGACTTGGTGCTTGTGCGTGGGTGATCAGGTTAAATAATGATAGTTCATAAATGCTAGACATAGAACAGGAAGCGATAGCCATAAGTGATCCACTGTCAATTTTACTTCGAATAGTTTGATCCAAATTATTAGACTAATATTGATTATTTTTACTATGACCATGTACCCAATCGATAAAAATAATAATATAAACTTAATAAAACAACTTTTGAATGGAAATTAACTCACGTTATGGCGTGACGGCCGTTTCGCTCTGTTGTCTAGAGCATCGTCAGACGACCCACAGTACACTGACTTAAGGTATGAGTTTGAGGGTTATGTATGTTGGAATGGTGATGGGGTGGGGTGATGAGTAGGCGGGAGGTTTGAAATTGGGATTATTTTGTCAAATAGAGTATGTGAGAAGAAGTTAAGTTGATCATTTAAAATGTTGTCAGGTTCCTGCTTTGCATGTTTGTAAATCTCATATTGTTCTAAAACATTGAGTTTCTGGCTTTTGTGAGTGAAGTGTAGTGTGTCTAAATTAGTGTCAATGTCTGTATAACTGTGGCCTGTTGAATTGATGTGTTCAGCAAAAGTGGAATGTGTGTTTGGGTGTGAGATGGCTCTTGTGTGTTCTTTGAATCTAGTGGTGAATGTCCTGCCAGTTTGTCCTATATAGAACTTGTTGCAGTCATCACATTTCAATTTGTAAATTCCAGATCTGTTGTACTTGTTTTGAGATGTTGTCTGAGAATGCAGGTGTTTTTTGAGTGAATTAGTTGTTCTGTAAGCTATTTTATATTTGAGTTTCCTGAATGAAGCTGCTATTTTATGAGTTTTGTTGTTGAGGTAGGTAAGTGTGATGAATGTATGGGGGTTGTCATTCTGTTTGTTGCTGGTGTGAGTGATTGGTTTTGTTGATATTCTGTGCAGTAGTTTGTCTATTAGTGTGTGTTTGTAACCATTCTGTTGTGCTATGTATTTTATAGTATTCAATTCTATATTGTAATCTTCTTGTGACATAGGAATGTTTGTTAGTCGGTGGAGCATGTGATTGAAAGTGGCATGTTTATGTTGGGTTGGGTGATTTGATGTGTTATGTATTACTGTATCAGTTGTTGTGGGTTTCCTGTAAATTCTAAATGTTTTGAATGCATGTTCCTGCTTTGTTATAGTGATGTCCAAGAAGTTGATACTATTATTGTGTTCAAGTTCTAAGGTGAATTTTAAATTGGGATGGATTTTATTGAGATTGGTGTGGAATATTTCAGTTTGTCTTTTATTGCCTTTGTATAGAATTAGAATGTCATCAACATATCGGTGCTCTAATTCTATACAAAGGCAATAAAAGACAAACTGAAATATTCCACACCAATCTCAATAAAATCCATCCCAATTTAAAATTCACCTTAGAACTTGAACACAATAATAGTATCAACTTCTTGGACATCACTATAACAAAGCAGGAACATGCATTCAAAACATTTAGAATTTACAGGAAACCCACAACAACTGATACAGTAATACATAACACATCAAATCACCCAACCCAACATAAACATGCCACTTTCAATCACATGCTCCACCGACTAACAAACATTCCTATGTCACAAGAAGATTACAATATAGAATTGAATACTATAAAATACATAGCACAACAGAATGGTTACAAACACACACTAATAGACAAACTACTGCACAGAATATCAACAAAACCAATCACTCACACCAGCAACAAACAGAATGACAACCCCCATACATTCATCACACTTACCTACCTCAACAACAAAACTCATAAAATAGCAGCTTCATTCAGGAAACTCAAATATAAAATAGCTTACAGAACAACTAATTCACTCAAAAAACACCTGCATTCTCAGACAACATCTCAAAACAAGTACAACAGATCTGGAATTTACAAATTGAAATGTGATGACTGCAACAAGTTCTATATAGGACAAACTGGCAGGACATTCACCACTAGATTCAAAGAACACACAAGAGCCATCTCACACCCAAACACACATTCCACTTTTGCTGAACACATCAATTCAACAGGCCACAGTTATACAGACATTGACACTAATTTAGACACACTACACTTCACTCACAAAAGCCAGAAACTCAATGTTTTAGAACAATATGAGATTTACAAACATGCAAAGCAGGAACCTGACAACATTTTAAATGATCAACTTAACTTCTTCTCACATACTCTATTTGACAAAATAATCCCAATTTCAAACCTCCCGCCTACTCATCACCCCACCCCATCACCATTCCAACATACATAACCCTCAAACTCATACCTTAAGTCAGTGTACTGTGGGTCGTCTGACGATGCTCTAGACAACAGAGCGAAACGGCCGTCACGCCATAACGTGAGTTAATTTCCATTCAAAAGTTGTTTTATTAAGTTTATATTACATATTAGTGGAAACAAGATGGATCTTCAACATCATCAAAAAAATAATAAACTTGTGTGTGTTGCGTGCTTTTCAGAATTGAATATTTATTTGAGAATACTATATAAATGCTATCTTTGAGACTTGAACAGTTGTGTAGCATTAGACCCAGCAGTTGCCGTGATTGATGGCGGGGGGGCACAAGGGGACTATAAGGGGCGCACTCTGCAACCGGAGCTAAGCACTAGATAATTATATGAGTTTTCCAGGAGCCACAACTATTTTCTAGTAACTTTATATTTGTAGTTAACACAAAATTTTAAAGAAGTTCACTTGTTGAGTAATATTATAATTTTTTATTTTCAATATTGTTCTTCAGGTAAGTCCAAGAGTTAGCCAGGTATATTTTAAGCCATTCACTCAAAAGAGGGAGTGATACGATATTTTAAGCCATTCACTTAAAAGAGGGAGTGATACGATATTTTAAGCCATTCACTCAAAAGAGGGAGTGATACGTTTTTAAGAGGGAGTGACCGGCATGGCATCTCTCGCTCTTTTCTATTTTGAATGGGTGGCTTATGTTAGTAAGTTGTTCTCTGTTCCGCTTCCAAAAGCCCACTAAGTTGCTTAAGATTTTTGGTTTTCCAATATTGGAAAATATTCATGTAATACTATAGATACTCTTACTGTTGAATATTGGCTTTGAATGGCTTTAATAAGGCTTTGAATGTTTCAATATTAATTTTTATAAGGCTATTGATGCCTATTAATTTTTATAAGGCTATTGATGGCTATTAATTTTTATAAGGCTATTTTATTAATGGCTTTAATAAGGCTTTGAATGTTCCAATATTAATTTTTATTGAATGACGAAGAGGAAATTAATGATCAATTTAGCCAAGAAGCTATTACATGCTATTGATGCGAGAAAGCTAAACATTTATTTTGAATTTGTCCTTTTTTGACAAGGACCATAGTTTGATAGAAAATTTTTCCAAAGCCTAGCTCCAAAATGTCTGATGACATTTTGTCAAACAGCTGTAATTTGTGTTGTCTATCTATTGCATATGAGCCAAAAATTAATGTTTATATAGATGAACCGATACAACAGAGTATCCAAGGACCCGATGAATTAAATAATAAATAATTATTATTATCAATTGTGCAGATAGGCATATGTTCCATTCCACCAAGGTGCTTACTAACCTCTCTATATATCAAGATAGACCTCTAACTTCCAGTTTCAAGAAACGTCCTATCATAATGATGGTTCCAGGATTTTATACCAGGCTACTACTATCCAGGCTACCAGGCTACTACTATCCATCAAATCATTCAGCATAAACGTGAGCCATTATTTCATTATTTGGTATGAAAGTGTTCTATTATTTGAGCAATGATAGCTAGATTATAATGCAGCCAATAGAGTCAACTCAAAATTTGAAATTCCGAGATCAGCTTAGCATGAAATATAGTATGTATAAATTAGTTGAATGGTAATTGTGCCGCAGATGTTAGCAAATAAAAAATGACTTGAAACCTTCACCAAATTGTAGTATTATGTCTCCTGATCACAATTATCAAGTTTTTAAGTGTCGGTCTCAATTAAATAATTAATTATTCAATATTAAAAACTCACCTTTTGAACATAAATACGGCTCTGAAAAGCCTTTATAGTACCTTAAGCATAACAACATCATAGACGAACAGATAGTTAGAGCAATGGAGTGCCATCATATCAGTGCCATCTACATCAGAACATCAATGGAAACTGGAATGGAACTGCATAACCAAACCTTTCCTAACCTGGCTAGATGTGACTGAACCACCTCTGTAAATATTTAAAAGGTTTAAAGGTAACTATTTAAAGGTATTTTAAAGGTGTTTTAGTCACATCCAGCCAGGTTAGGAAAGGTTTGGTTATGCAGCTCCATTCCACTTCGTTCCATTCATGCAGACTACGCTTCTGCGCATGCGCGAAATGTTCGCACATGTGTAGATTTAAAAGGTCGTGGCCCAAAAGCCTAAAACCCAGGCTGTGGCTAGCTGGCTACAGGTTATGTATAATTATGTGCGATGCATCAAGTGATGAGATTTTGGAACAAATTGAAAATGCCTTTATTATTAAGTAGATAAATTGCATGAGTAAATAATTAATAAATTAAAATACAAATTATTGTGTTGCAAAGATTCATGCATTCTAAACACTCAATTAAAGTTAATTGCTGAAGATAGTCATTTTGGGGCTCTGTTCGAAAGGTAGGTTTTCAATATTGAATAATTAATTATTTAATTGAGACCGACACTTAAAAACTTGATAATTGTGATCAGGAGACATAATACTACAATTTTGTGAAGTTTCAAGTGATTTTTTATTTGCTAACATCTGCGGCACAATTACCAGTTGAATAATTTGTTATAAATTGAATAATGTGAATAAATCATATTATATTATGGGTTTGAAAGTAGAATTAGCTTTTGGTTCAGCTTTTAAAATTATAAAATGCATGCGTTATTGACTAGTATTTGTCATTAATATAAGGCTTCTTTTAGGTTAAGTTGATTTATGACAAGATGGTGCAAGTGCGTGAATGATTGTACACTTTTATACTTTTTATAGCAAGTATGTGCTCCACCATTCAAGATATATTTATATATATAAAAATGCTAGCATGTATAGGTCATATGCTTTCACATAGCAGCTTGGTATGAAAGTGGAACGAATGAGGGCAAGCCATCAAGTTGCCGTTTGTGCAAATGGGGGATAACATATCATGCATCAATATATTTTCTCTGACAATTTAATAGTTATTTCCGATTAGATAGATAGATAGATAGATAGATAGATATAAACTTGATCTGTGGGCATTCCTATGCATATGATCACGTCAATAAGCTACTTCCTTAACTACTCACTCACAAGTAAAACACAGGCAAAACACAAAAAAAACCCTGTCTGACATAGGATGAGGCTTCATGACAAGGGCGCTAAACAAACTAGTCTATGTCAGAAGTGGGTATACATAGATACTCCTTTACATGATAAAAAGGATTTAAAACAAGCCATTTGGATATCTTCCTTTTAAAGTCATACAGGTTTAGATCCCTTAAATTATTTGGCAACCTGTTAAATAAATGTATACCCATTATAATATGACTGGACCGCAACTTTTCCAACCTAACAAAAGGAACCTCAAGATCATGCCTATGTCTCGTGCCAAAATCATGGACATCCAATCTACACTGATAACCCTTAAGAGACTTGAAGGTGAAAATCAAAATATTACATATATATAAGTTAACCACTGTCAACACTCCAAGCTCCTTGAATAACCATCTACAGGATGCATTTCTCTCTGCTCCATACATAATCCTGACTGCCTTCTTGTGCAGCAGTAAGACATCCTGTGTTTTGGCAGAATTACCCCAGAAAATCAGACCATAACCCATAACCAACTGGAATAAGGCAAAATAAGTAGTTCTTACACAATGAAATGGAACACATGACCTCAAGCGCAGAAGCAAAAAATTTACTTGAGACAACTTAGTCACAACAGCCTCTATGTGTGGAACCCAAGACAGACTTTGATCAAGAATCATACCCAAAAACTTAGCATGATCAACAGTATTGATCACTCCAGCATGTGGTCTCAAACTGAAAACAGCTGATTGAGTCTTGTCACAGTTAAGAAGAAAGCTGTTAGCAGAAAACCATCCTGATGCCTGGACAACTGAGTCTTTAGCCCTCACACCCACAGACACAAAATCATGCCCAGTATTGATTAATGTGGTGTCATCTGCATAAATATATGCACTAGCATCAACACTATTTGGCAAATCATTGATTGAGACCAAAAAAAGTAGGGGACCCAAAATAGAGCCTTGAGGAACACCACAATTCACACTTACAACAGGTAACTATTCGCCATTGACTCCAACAATCTGCCTTCTATTCGCCAGATAAGACTTGAATAAATTCAGAGATGAACCACAGATGCCATAATAGCTCAATTTGTGAAGTAAAATTTTATGGTCAACACAGTCAAATGCTCGACTCAGGTCACAAAAGGTTCCCCAAGCAAACTACCTCCTCTCAAAAGCATTGAGTATATCCGTAATCAGTGCATTTATGGCTCCCATGGTTGAGCTACCCCTGCGAAAACCAAACTGAGAGCATGTGAAAAATCCTGAACTTTCGAAAAAGAAACTCAACTGTTCTGAGATAATACACTCAAAAAACTTAGCCAATATAGGAATAAGAGATATTGGACGATAGTCTGCTGGATCATGTCTATTCCCCCTCTTGAATACTGGACAGACATGGGAGATCTTAATAAAATCCGGAAAAACTCCCTCTCTTAAGCAAGCATTGATGCAAGCAGCAAGTGGCTCAACTATCCATTCACTAATTTCCTTCACCAGAGAATTGGACAAATCATAGTAATCCTTAGAACTTGATGGCTTTAGATCATCAATCACTCTACAAATATATTATGGAGTGATGAATTTCCATTGGAAGTTGCCACTGACAGCTGGAAAGTTTCTCAACAAGTCTTCAGACAAAACAGTACCCTTGACAATCCCCTTTCTTATCTCCTCCACTGATTTCTTGAAGAACTCAGCAAATATATTTGGGCCAATAGGAATTTTTATTTCTTTGCCTTTGCCATTCCCTGGTCTCATCTTATTTATTATGGACCATGCTGCTTTACATTTGTTTGTTGAGCCATCAATAACCCTGCAGCTGAAATTCACTTTTGCTGCCTTTATAGTCTCTCTGTACTTCTGCTTCAAAATCCTATACCTAACGTTAGCACAATCAGTACCCAGCAGCTTATATGAATCATAGACTGACATTACATTTTCACGCATTGCAGCAAGCTCCATACTAAACCACAAGTTCTTATTCTTTCTACCAGGTTTAGGGTTAGGTACTCTGGAATGCTTTCTTGGACAAGTAACCTCAAAATGATGTAGTAAGGTAGTGAAAAATCTCTCAAAGACACTGGTAGCAGAGAGGTTCTGGAAAGGGCTTGCACTATGATCCTGTGTCAGGCCCAACTCTAATTTCCAATTAATGTTGGATAAGCAGTATTTAAAGTATCTGATGTTGCCAGTAGAAAGACATCTGCAAGTCTGGAATTGGTTATTCCCAATACCTTTCAAGTTGGGCACTGCTGGCGATTCCCTCAACTTAAACCTCACAGCATCATGGTCTGAAAAAAGGAATGGAATTACATCAGTATTGGTATCCTCTCCATGAGCATTGGAAAATACATTGTCCAAACAAGCCAGTTTGCGTGTGGGTTTCATGTTATGACAGTAGAAGTCAAATTGATGAAGCAAATTAACAAAGTCTCTGGTCGATTGTTGGTCCTTTAAAATGTCAAATTGTGCATTCAGATCTCCCCCAAACACAACCCTATACTTCCTCCACTTAGAAATATAATACAAAATCTCCTCCAGTTTTTCCGAAAAGATATATGGATCACTATCTGGAGTACGATACAGAGAAACTACTATTAACTTATAAGACTCTACATGCACCGCACATGCCTCCATATGACCTTCAAAACAGAATTCAGTTAGATCTATCTGCTGACAAATAATATGATTAGCCACAAAAATCAGAGCTCCCCCATGGATTCTTTCCTCTCTTGCATAAAATGCAGCCAAGTTATAACCAGGGAGAATACAATGGTCACTGTAAGAACTGTTGAGCCAATGCTCCGATAAACAGATGAATTCACTGCCATCATTCTTCATGCTAAACTCTTCAAGCACATCAAATTTACCTGTAATCCCCTGAACATTCAAGAATATAAAGAGATTGGATTGGCCAGCAAAAAGACACTGTTCTCTGCTGTAAAATCACTTCCCGGTAGTTCGGAACCCACCGAAAACTGTAGGTCCAACTCATCAATCACCATCATCCAACTCATTACCCACGCACAGGTCTAAGACCTATATGTGGGCCTCATTCTCAAAAAAAATTGTGAAAGCGTTGTCATTTTCATGCTTGATTGTGTTTTAATACTTCTGTACCATTCAAAATTCATCATGTTGTATTGTACGTGTTTTAATAAGAAATGATGTAAATAAGAAAAAATATTTTGAATTTTTCTAATATAGTGTGCAAAGTAGCTCTTTGCTGCACGGGAGAAATGTATTACATACGTGCTGCAGGCGTGTGGAATATTATTTTGAGTGCAGCAAAGATACTTTCAGCATGAGTATTAGTGTATTACATTTTTTACAGTTTTCCTGGAGTGTTTCAAAGTAAAATAAGTGCGGCAAAGAAGCTAAAGTTTTGCATGCTATAATGAATTCATAAATATAGCCACTTTGTTAGGTACCGGTAGGAAAAATAATTTAAGAAAAGATTTCATCTCAATCAAAAATGAACTATCTATAAAAAAAAGTTGATAATTAATTGGGCTAAACATCAGCCTTTGTAATTTCCAATGTTTTGATTTTTAAATGTAAACAACAACAGCTGCAAGTGTTTTGATTTTCACTAGCCTAAATCAACCTAGAGCCTATAGTGTAAATCGTTTTTACATCATACTTATTTTTATATTCGACCCCCAATCTCCAAAATCAATAGTAATCTCACTTGGACTATGAGCAAGCTATATACCAAGTTTCAAGAGTCTAGAATCTTTTTTTCAAGCGCTAGGCACAGTCGGACGGACAACGTCACAATTTAAATAGGGCCCTGTTGGGTCCTTAATGAATCAATGATAGTGATGAGATTTTCAAGTTTACAGATAAGCCTAATATGTGTAAATTATAAGTGTGAATGATTCATTGAACTCATATCTTTTTTTATGTAAATAATTTAAAAAAAGTTTAAACCAGCAATGCCATCTCACAACGTCATAGCATAAAATAAGACATTCCTGGATTATGATGTTGAAGATCCATCTTGTTTCCACTAATATGTATTATAAACTTAAAAAACACTTTTGAATGGAAATTGACTCACGTTATGGCGTGCAAAGTACAATACATTGTACAAAGTATAATACATTCCTGGAACTGTTAAGATCACTGTTTCTTACCATGGATAAACCTCTTCTCACATATTTATAGCTTGCCTTGTCCTTTATAAATGAGAAATCTATTTGAAGATTTCAGATCAAGCAATTCTCCTAAATCTTTTCTATTGATAGGAAAGTAGAAAATCTATTGAGTATCTTTTCTATTGCGCGATAGCGGGCTATGCCTGTTATATCTTTACTTGATTGTGTTTTGTATAATAAATGAATAATTGAATTAATAAATAAATTATTTTTAATGTCCAAGTACAGTGTATAATTGTGGCTTGGTAGTATTATGTCTAAGGTTAAAATATTTAGAAGCCTACTTTATTGCAGATTCTGTTCTTTTGTTATTATGTATCTGGTATCTACAATAAATTAATGTTCCAGATTAATATTTATCACATTGATCAATTTACATATATCCATATACCCATAAAATTTCTGGAATTATTACTCGAATCACTGAGATAGGACAAATTATCTGGGTGTGCTATCGGAGATGAAAGACAGATGAAAAGCATTTACAAAATCATTTAGGGCGGGTGTCCACGGGCGACTATCGCATGTGGTATGTGGGTACTATTACTGACCGGGAATGCGAAGAATGCGTATCACAAATCGCGCTCACTGGTGCCCACGATGTGGTATGTGGCGGCTGCTGCTCTGCTATTATAAGATATACATTAGATTTGTAAGATGGGGTGGCATTATTCCTTATAAGACAACCTCTCAATAACAAATACCCCCCAACAGCGAATTTTATCTCAGAATAATCCACTTAGTTATACAGAGGTTCAACTGTACTTTGTCCAATCGTGATAAGTAAGTTATCGTTGAAAGTTGCATAAAATATGCTAACTATGTTTTCTCTTGACAAGTTTTTGTAAAATTTGGCAGTAAATAATTGAAACGGCCACCACTTTGGAACAATTTAAGATTTTTAAGAGAATTTTGTATGAAAATTTGTTTCTTATAACAAAAATATTTATGCAAAATTTCAACGTTGTATCTCAAACAGTTATTGAGTTACGAATTTTTTTGTAAACAATAAAATACAGACAAACAGAAAACCAAGCATCGTAGATCCATGTTTATATTGTAAAAATCATTTGTCTCGACCTAGGGAACAATTTATAATAAAATTTTCCAGAGAGTTCCAGGACGCTTTGTATATTTTATAATATGATTAGGCCTTTCAAATGATAAAATAGTAAAGTTTTACTCTACTGTTTTTGTTTCGTTAATTTAACTTGTGTTTATATTTCACCACAAAGGCCTACTACTATCATTATTCCATTTTGCTTAGAAATAAGTAATCTCACAACAATGTTTTACATAAATTTCTCCACCTACTCTCCACTTTTTAGCGACTCATATCCCGGGACCATGATAGTGAAGAGATCTTTCCATGCTTGTTGTTTAGAATGTTTATTAGAATATTCCGGTGAATGAAAATTCCAAAGCGCCGGCCTACACTCAATTTCTATAATGAGACGTTCTGTGTCAAATTCAATCATATTTATAACATCAAATATAATATAAACGCACAAACACTGGGACAGAACGCAGAAAAAATCGTCCAGAAGACAAGGGAAACAGCCTGCGACTACCACAAAAGCTAGGGGACAGTGGTATGCACGGCGAGTCGGTACCACTAGCGCACCTCATAGCCGTCGGTCCCGGTTGCATATAAAAAAAACAGTCGTTAAAAAAGCGGCGAGGTGGAACTACCCGTAAGGGTCTCCCCACCACGAAAAGCCATACGAATTTACTTTACCTCATAAAAAACCGACGACAAAACGCGTGGTCCGTGGACACCGATAGACGCGACTGCCATTGTTTCAAATGTACTGACCGGAGCTGCGATTCCGGACCGACAATTTCAAGAATTGTGGTCACTACGCACTTCTGCGATTGTCGTCCGTGGATACCCGGCCTACTAAAATACTTACTAGTATGTAAAAAACACTTATATTTACAAGTACTTATAATACATTGAAACTATTTGCACGAAAAATAAGAAAAGAGTATCTTATATCTCGATAGCCAATTCTGCTATTAGAAAGCGCTAACCCGCTTGCCAACCAGCTATACCGACGCTATGAGGATAAATTGCGCGATCTATACCTTTGAGGGGAGCGCAAGGCTGACTTGCTACGCTACTGATCTTGAAACTAATGAGCAAATGTTCCAACCTAATCTTACACTGAAACTAAATTAGAAAATTCTCATCCAATTCGGATCTCTAACTGAGTTACTTATGTAGACTAAACATGATAACTGCACTAGAAGGTAGATTTCACTCATTCACTCATTCACTGCTTTTCTTCTTCATTGAAATAGCCTACTCTCTAAACTAGCTTCATACTATAGTTAAAAAATGGTACCTTCCTTTTCAATCTCATCTGGACCACAAAATGCTTCATTATCTGTAGCAGTTGGATTGCCTCGACATTGAAAGGATTGAAAGTGATGAAATATATTACTAGCCTATTGTTATTAGTAGAATAACCATAAAAATTGCATGAGAAAATATAAATATTGATAAATAGTTGATTAATAGTACTGCTGCTTGTGCATGATTTGATTTTTCTTTTTGTATTTCATTTTTTTCTAATTTCTTCACAGATTTTACACCTGAAAAGCATTTGAAACCAGAAAACATTTTTCCCTGTGATCGTTGTGGGCGACTATACGTGAACCATGACAGTCTTTTAAGACATAAACAACGGGAATGTGGTATTGATCCTCAGTTTTTTTGTCATTATTGTGAATACAAGACAAAAAGAAAAGCTAATTTAGACAGACACATCAATAACCGGCATCTATCACCGAAAACAAACATGGTTTATTCTCGTAAACTGTCTTGAATCGGAATGCAGAATTATTCATCCAGACAGTTTCTTATTATTTAGTACCATAAGTATGACTTGTCGGGGATGAATACTAATGTGCAAATGCTGTACATACCTGTAGCATACCTGCTCTTATAATCTCGAAAACTAGAAATTCATGACATCACTAGTAAGCATGAATTGATTTGTGACTTAATGCATATTGAATTAACATTAAAAAATAAGAACTGATTCTATGATTTGTGATTTAGGAATAATTTTCTACAAAATTATTGAACTTGGGGGGCAGCTCTAGTAAAACTGTTTGAGAACATGCTTCAGTTTTTTCCCCAAGTAAACTCGAGTTTGTCATATTTCTCATCAATTATTCATTGCATTTCTTAAAATTTATAGTTTTTCATTATAATCCTTCCTGTAATTTGAACCCACTGTTCAGTTGAAAATACTTTGAAGATTTTGAGTATGTTCTTTTCATTAGATTTATGGCCTGGATCTGGTTCGGGAATACTGAGTTATTTTATTATATAGTTGAGTTCTAATAAAATCCATTTGCTACACGTCAAAACCAAAGAAAATCGTTTTTCTGTTCTTACATTTTCTAACAAAACCATAATTTAAAAACTGCCTTATCGCCTATACGTTGTTATTTATCAACTCATAAGGGGACAAGACAGTCTAGAAAGGCTAAATAGGAAGAATTTGATAGAGGTTAAACAAAAAATGAGTTGTGATGTTGAAGATCCATCTTGTTTCCACTAATACGTATTATAAACTTAAAAAACACTTTTGAATGGAAATTGACTCACGTTATGGCGTGACGGCTGTTTCGCTCTGTTGTCTAGAGCATCATCAGACGATGTTTATAAAAGTTTATTAAGTTTAAGTTTTTGAGTTTTTAAAATGAGTTGGTTATTTTTATGAAACGTCATAAAGATTGGATCTTCTTTTGGTACATGAGATTTTTAGCATCAACCAATTTAATTTTAAACCCATTTTATCAGATGAAGCTAGTTACATAAGATGCAGAAATTGTGATTTTTCTTGGTAAAATGAACGAAAAAAATTGAAAGTACGAATTTCTGCAACAATGAAGCCTTTCCTTTTTATCAAATACTGGATAAACCAATAAAGATAGTAAGATATTGTCTAATCACTTGAATAAATAGTTTTTATTAATACATTTCTGAATAGATACCTTCTACAATATCTCTTAAAATCAATAAAAATACTGATATAATTAATAGAGTTAAGAAATATATTCATACTATGGTCTGAATATAAATATAAGAAATATATTCATGCATGGTCTGTCTGAAATTTATACATGGTCATGGTCTAGAGTTAAAATTTTGTATTATTTTTTATTTCAATATGTATTAAAAATACTAAATTTTATCATCAAAATGAAACTGTATTTCTCAATGTTTTTTTTATTCACTTTACTGGGAGGGATGAATTTCGTTGTGAGGGAAGTTCATGTTAAATTAAAGAAACCTCTTTAATTTTAGGTTGTTCAATAAGTATTTCGTCATGGAGATCATCACAAATTATTGTATTTCTACCTATTTCAATGAAAAGGAACGGGTTTCAACAAATACGTCTCCTTTAAAAAAAATGATATGTATATGAATTATATATAAAATAAAAAGATAACAATAGTAAAGAAGTAGTGTTTTAACACATTCCCAGAATCATTCATAAGAGAAAAAACTATCGTTCATATCGTAGTGCATTATTTTAAATTTACGTATTTTTCATTAATTATTTCTAATACTTGTTTTATACATAGAAATGAATTTCCCGCAGTAGGCTGCACGACATGGTTAATCTCATAAAATTATATCATTCATCAGAAATGATGTAATGTAACTTTCAGTTTTGATATTTTTCCAGATAAAGCCTGCAATTATTTGATAAATGATCGCAAATTTCCATGCAGAATCTGCGATCAATCATATATGATTCCAGAGAGTTTGACCAGACCCATGAAAATATGTGGAAAAGAACTACAGTTCCCGTTTACTGCCTGAGCAACTGCAATGCCACTAATAAATCTAATTTGATGAGGCATAGCAGTAGGCTGAAGCATCTCAATCACAATTATGATTAGACTTTTACGTTGGTTTCTTCTACTACAAAAATATGATTTTCTGTTTGAATGGGATTGCACACAATAATAAATTCAGATTTCTGATCATAACACATACCGTAATTGATGGTGCATTTCTTAGAAAAAAATAGAAAAGAATGTAAAAGTAAGATGCTTTAATATTGTGCCTTATTAGTTGTATTTTCTAGTAGACTAAGCTTTTGATTTTTACTAAAGACAGACTTCTTCCATGTTACTTTTTTTATGCAGTAATATATACACTAAATATTGTCATATGTCAAATCAAAAATTTTACATTCAGAATGGTGTTTGCCGCTTCAATATGCAATGATAAATTAGAAATTTCAAATCAGCAATACAGTATTTTCAATATTTCATTCACTGTTCATTATTTTATCTTTACTATATCACTTTTAACAGCACGCTAAATAGAACATCTTCAGTTAGATTCCAGACTTGGGTGATTTTACTGTGTTTTCTTGTAAATCCATTTTTTTCCACTGATAAATTTGAATTTGATAATGTAATACTTTCTTAATGAATATTAACACATAGTGATTTCACTTGGCCAAATACCTACAACTGAGGTCCAACTCCTACTGTTGAGGGCAAAATAAACCAAGATTGAGCTTATTCATGAGTATTGATCATTTTTTCTAATTATCACATGAAATCTAGGACCATAGAGATTAGTTAAATCAGTGGATTTTAGACAAGTTTTCTAATCCAATTCATCAAGTGTGGTGATGAAAGTACATGTAATAAACCGATACAATGGAGTATCCAAGGACCCGACGAATTTGCATAAAATAATTGTTATTGACCGAACTAAGAGGAGAGGTCTCTGTTTCAAGTCGACCGTTTTGCATCTGTCTGTCTGTTTGTAATGCATTTATGCTTAAACGCGTGGACCGAATTCAATGAAACTTTGCATGGATCTTCCTTCAAGGAATGCCCAGAAATGTATGTGTGAGGATTTTTGAAATTTGCTTGCATTTAAAGGATATTTAAAATGGGAAAAAGTAAGGCTCTTAAGCCTATTTCTATAGGAACATATATGCTTTTTAAAATGAGCTTCTCCATCATATGTCCAATTGGAATAAGATTCAGATTGCCCTTGGGCTTCCAGATTCATCTGGTTGAGCCTTATTCATAAGAATTACGTATTTGTTCAAGAGAAACAAATCATTTCTAATATTTTTATAAAGTGCAATAACAAGTGATTACTAAGTGAATGATAATTATACAAATTTAATTAGTATTGCTCTAAATTCATTCATCAGACATGCAAAATCGAAACTTATTTTAGGAATCAGCTGTCTAGAACAACATAAGTTAGTACTGTAGTATTCATATAACTTGGCAGCGTGTAGAAGATGGGAGGACTTGCTAGATCTGAACCTAACTGCTGCCAAGTTATATTTTTTTTTTTTTTTTTTGTAGATTACGTCTTGGAGACTCCAGTTAAGGAGTATAAGACAAGTCAAATCAGCAATATTATACACTATATTACATAATTACTTCAATTAGTTGAGGTGAGGCTTAATTTTGATGTGAACGGAACTCTTGTACACTATAAAAAGCTTTATCAACTAAATATTTCTTCAATTGTTTTTTAAATATTTCTATATTTTCAAGACTCTTCAAAAACTGCGGTAGCTTGTTGTAGAATTTCCTACCAATATAACTAGGTTTTTGTTTGAATAAGCTACTATTGTGACTCACCAAGTGATAATCTCCTCGGCTTCTTGTATTATAATCATGTACATCAAGATTTTGGTTAATATCATTCGTTTTTACATATAAAGTAGCTTCATACACATATAAGCAGGGTACAGTTAGGAGACCAAGTCTCTTGAACAACGGCCTACATGAATCTAATCTATTTACTCTTTCTATACACCTAACCGCTTTCTTTTGGATCTTAAACACCCTATCAAAATTTTGTTTTGATGAATTACCCCATACTAAGATAGCATACCTAATATGTGACAGTAAGAGCCCATGGTAAGCTGTAAAAAGTAACTTTTTGTCATTCAATCTAGCGAGCTGTCGCAGGACAAATACCCCAGATGAAATTTTACTACATATTTTCTCAATGTATGGAGTCCAGGTCAATCGTCTATCCAACGTAACTCCTAGAAATGCAATTTTTTCTTCCTGGTCTAATTGATTATCGTTTACAAACACGTTTATAGCCCTATCTTCATTTAAATTATGTTTGTTTTTGAATTGAAGGTATTGGCATTTTTTACTATTTATAGTTAATTTCAACTGATTTAAAAATTGGACAATGGACTGCACACCTATATGGGCACTTATTTCTAAATTATCTAGAATGGAATTGCTGAAAATGAGTGATGTATCATCAGCAAATAAGAGGGCTCTACCACTAATTAATTCTTTAGGTAAATGGTTGACATATAACAAAAAAAAGCAATGGACCTAGTATTGACCCCTGAGGCACTCCAGCTTGCACCTCTAATTTATTAGATTTATTCTTTACTATACTATTTCCAACTACTGTAGTTAGTTCTACACATTGTTTTCTCCCAATAAGATATGATTCAAACCATTTCAGTTCAACCCCATTTACACCTACATTTTGCAGTATTTCCAATAAAGTTCTATGATTAACACAGTCAAATGCCTTTGACAGATCTAAGAAGATTGCAGTAGCTTTATCACCTGAATCTATTATATCTATTAGTTTTTCAACTAGAGAAACTATGGCTGTTTTTGTTGATCTCCCTTTCTGGAAGCCATGTTGTTCATCACAGATAAAGTTAGCTTCTTGAAGGTGCAGAAGTAACCTATTTAGAACTACTCTTTCAAAAATTTTACTTATTACATTTAAAATACTAATGGGCCTATAGTTTTCTACCTTTTCTCTATCACCACTTTTGAAGATTGGCAAGATCTTCCCCTCTTTTAAGTTATCTGGAAAAACACCTTGTTCTAATGAATGATTGATCAGATGAATCAAAGGGTCTAACAATTGATCTTTACATTCTTTCAGAATTTTACTGGATACCCCATCCATTCCTACAGTTTTTTTATTATTTAAACTATCAATGATATTTGACAACTCGTCTTGGCATACTGGGTGGAATTTTAATTCGTTCTGAATCCCCTCAGTATTCCTCATGTTTGCATCACTAATACCTGTATTGAGAGATTTTTGAAGATCCTTAGCAACCAGTTGATAATATCTGTTAAAGAAATTACAAATGTCTACACTATCATCAATATATTTGTTATTTTCGTTAATTATTCTGGGGACACTAGTATAAGCATCTACATGAGCTACTTGCCTATTTTTGTTTATTACATCCCACACTGCTGTGTTAAAGTACACACTATTATTCAAAATTTCAGCTGTTTTCTTACATTTCGCTCTTTTCACTTCTCTTGTATAATTTTTCTTTAGAGCTTTGTAATTATCTTTACTTAACATATTTCTAGATAGTTTGAATTCATCATATGCATCTTTAACCCTATTTCTTTCTGCAAGGATATCATCAGTTATCCACTCTTCAATCTTGTCTAATTTGTTCTTTACAGGGACTTTTTTAACTGGACAACTCATAGTAATATGAAACCTTAAAATATTAATGAAACTATCATATTTGTCATTTAAACTATTGCTATTGTAAACCCTACTCCAGTTTTCTTGTAGCAGATTCTGCTTCAAACAATCGATATTCCCCTGTTCACATTGTTGAATTTCTTTCATTACTCTACTCTTTTTAATTGATTTATAACCTTGCAACCCCACCTCTAAGATTTGATAGTCATGATCAGATAGTTCTGAGCCGCCTAATCTTGTTTTAGAGTAATCTATATTAGTAAGGATGTTATCAATTATTGTTTGTGATGTTCTTGTGACTCTGGTATATTCATGAACTTTTATTTCCAAGTTATTCATGCATATAATATCCTTTAAATCTTCTGTCATTTTATTCTGTGTTGCAAAGTCTGTATTGAAATCTCCCGCTACAATAACGTTTGTAAAACGAGTAGTAGTAATCTCTAAAAGCCTATTGAATAGTTCACAAAAATTGTTCCATTCCCCATTTGGTGACCTGTAAATACCTAACACCGCTACTTCGAAATTATTGTCGATTTTTACTCTCAAACCAGTAACTTCTATATCCATTTCCACAGCAAATTTCTCTACATATTCTAGATTAAATATTTGCATATTCTTAGCATTTTTAGTGAAGATAGCTACTCCCCCACTTCGATGAGATGTCCTGCAATACGACGTTTTCAATGAATAGTTTGGAATATTAAGTTGTGACAATTCATCTTCTTTTAAACCATGCTCTGTGAAAATAGCTATATCAGGAGCCTCTTCTTTAAAAAATACTTCGATTCTATCTATTTTGTTACGAATGTATTGAATATTCTGATGGAACACAGTGAGTACCGGTACTTCCCTATCATCCCTTATTACTTTATCGTTGCTTTTGCATATTGAAGTAGATTTACTTATTCTCTTAGAATCTTGAGAGCCTATCAGATTGCTACAAGAGTTCCTTCCACTAATGCTATCCTGATTTTTTGATCGATTAACGTCTTTTAATACAATTGAAGATATAAATTTATCATCTGAAACTAGTTTCCCTTCCCGGTTTTGAGCCACTTTACTAAAAAAGGTTCGTTAGATGATTGTTTAGGAGAATTATTGACAGTAGATTGCAAACGACTTTCAATCAGCTCTGCCAGCCTATTACAAAATATTACTTTGCCAGATTGATTTAGATGTAGACCATGATTAGTGAAGTTTTGTTTTTTCAGCCTTTCATTTAGAAAACAAATCCCCAACTGCTTAGAATTCTTATTTTTTAGGCTGTTGATTGTATTATGAATTGATTTATTTGTTGACTTAATGGCTTCATTTAGCTCTGGCCTATCAAACCTATACGGAATTGTACTTATTATTACATTAGTTTTTTGGCTGAGTGGCACAATCTCTTTAATTTTTTCATTTATTTCAGGAAGATGTTTTAGATTAGGTTCATTTATATTGTTTGAGCCACCCAGTACTATTAGAAAATCGTTTTTTCCAAAATCTTTAGTTTGTTCCTGTGCTGACTCTACGATAGCGTTTATAGGGGCACTTGGTTTGAAAAAGCTCTGAACTTCATACTTATTTTTTAATCTTTTATTTAGTAGGTCACTACAGTCTCGTCCATGACTGGATGTCAAGAGCAGTACTCTACCTTTCCTATCGTTATTTGCCCTTACTTTAGTTTTGGTTGCTGTTTGCAAAACCTGACTATACGTTTTTGTTTGACCATTTCTATTAATTTTTTCCCCATTTGATTTAGGTTCTACTTTTTTTGTATTGATCAGAGGTTCAGATCTTACATTAGCCAAGTTTATTTTTGATTTTAATATTTCGATGAAAATTATTAAAAAATATTTCGATGATATGAAAACTACAGTACAAAAATGATTGACTGGATGAAAATAGAACTGCAGCCTTGGTGATGTGTTATAGAATGACTTTTTGTGAAATACAGACATGAAATAGACTACGCGAATTGAATCAAGGGTTAGGTCTAATTCATCTCAGTGTTCTATGAAGATTCATCCTGCATCACATTACTAATCTCAATGTTAGAACAACTTGTATGGAACAGTCGACATAAATTCGATGTTATAGACTGGGTTGTGGTTAATTTTGATATGAAAAACTCTTGTACTCTATAAAAAGCTTTATCAACTAAATATTTTTTCAATTGTTTTTTTAATATTTCTATATTTTCAAGCCTCTTTGAAAACTGCGTTAGCTTGCTGTGAGTTTCCTACCAATATAACTAGGTTTTTGTCTGAATAAGCTACTATTGTGACTCACCAAGTGATTATCTCCTTGGCATCTTGTTTTATAATCGTGTACGTTATAATTTTGGTTAATATCACTCTTTTTTACATTTAAAGTAGTTTCATACACATGTAAGCAGGGTACAGCTATAGGAGACCAAGTCTCTTGAACAACAGTCTACATGAATCTATTCTATTTACTCTTTCCATACACCTAGCCGCTTCATTTTGGATCTTAAACACCCTATCAAGGTTTTGTTTTGATGAATTACCCCATACTAATACACAGGAGTGCCCACAGGGGGGGGGGCTATGCTGCGTCATTGAAATTCTTGGGGGGGGGGGGGGGTTCCAAAAACCGTTTTGGGGGGGGGGGGTTAAAGTTGATTGAAACCGTGTTTAACGTGACGACATTCAACAATATATTACGAAGTCACCAGATAGAATGTCAATTAATGACAATTGATTTATAATTATTATTATACTATTGAATATGAATTAGATAAAATAGTTATGTTTAGGATTTGTGCAGGAAGTTATTATTCAAGCTTAGCGAGACGCTAAGCGAGTGCTCTGAAAGTGGTTCATACAACTTTACTCTCCTTCTAAGATTTACTAGTTGATCAGCGGAAAGAGCAATGAGTCAAGTTAAAATTATCAAAAACAGACTCAGATCAGATATGGGCCTATGGGAGACTCATAGTTGTCCAATCTAGTGGTTCTAGCTGCAGAAAAAGATGTACTTGAGTCTATTTGTAACGAAGAAATAATTGAAAGGTTTTCTCTTTCCTCATCACAAGACAAAAACTGCTATGCAGGGCTTAAAATTTAAAGAGATAGATTTAACAAGCTTAGAAGGCGCCTAGCTAACTTTTAGATGGTCACAGCCTACAAATTTAAAATGATTGACTTCAAACTGTTGATGTTTTTCATGCATTTTACGATAACTAACTTACTTACTATTAAGTAAGAACTGCTATAGCAAAATTTACTAAGTAAATACTAAAAATTCAGTAATTTTTCATAACTATGTTTCATTTTTTTTTTTTGAAAGACACTTCTTTATTAGCATAAATGACTTAGTATTTTGAATTTTTTGTGTTTTACAAATGAAGTCATCAACTCATTGTTTTCACTTCCTTTAAAGGAACAACTTTGTAGAATTATTTAACCTTAATTTAATTTGTACATCGAACATAAACTTATAGGTATTTCATTCTTATTGAACCATTGTGTATTTGTAATAGTATTTGTTTAAAAACCATTTAGGCTCAAATTCTTATTTAGCTATTTTGCGATTAAGTTTATTGAGCATTAGTTCATATTCATTTCATTGATATTTCTTTTTTACCTTTACAAAAAAATGTTACCTATGTAAAGAATCTCAAGAAATATACATACATTTTGTATATTATCGACTGGGTTTGAATTTTTTTAATTCCTATATAAATCTTCTTTTAGTTTTAGAAAGAATACGGGGGGCTTTTTTCAGCATTTTTTTGGGGGGCCTAATTTATGAGGGGGAGGTTGGTGCTAAATTTAGGGGGGTGCCTAATTTATGGGGGGGGGGCTGGTGCTAAATTTAGGGGGGTGCGTCATGAGGCTTAGGGGGGTGGGCACCCCTGTTAATATAGCATACCTATTATGTGACAGTAAGAGCCCATGGTAAGCTCTAAAAAGTAACCTTTTGTGATTTAATTTATAGAGCAGGGAGATGCATAGAGTGTTCAGGTTAGCATTAGCATAATCTTAAAAAAAATACCGTAGTGATTGTTCTTGAATTTTTAAATTTCATAATTATTGTGTAAAGGTTCATGAAGTACACTACGGTAGAAAATTCATACACAAATACTTATGAAAATGGTATAAATTATCAATGAAGCTATAATAAGTTTTTGTTTTGCTTAGCTAACTGGTCTACACTGAAAGCAGGGTCAATTATTGCTGTTGTGTTGCAAACGAAATACTCTATCGCGTAGAGTATAAATTGATATTTTTATGTTTCTTCACGAAGTTAATCGATTCTGCGACGACTCTATACTATCAAAGTTCTAAGCTCAATTTATTTATACTCATGCTAGAAAAAAAGGCTATGGTGGGGAAATCTTACAATACAGTAAATAATAAGCTTTAATCAAGATCGAGACATCATATAAATTCAAATTCAGTACACTTGTTTTCTATTGGTTGCTTTACGCGCTGTTTGGAAAAATCAGTTTGCATTTGTGCGGCTAGGTAGCGCGAGTGTCTTCATTTGTTATTTTTGTCCCTAGGAAGAGAGGATGCTTCCTGTTCCTTTGAACATCGTTGAGGTTGGTGCTCCGTGCTTGTTCGGGCGTCCATGTTCTTCGTGATAGGTTGTGTTGTGTTAAAATAATTTATTAATTTTATTGTTTATTTCGTTCGTCTAATGTAGCGTACAATATTTTTAAAAGGCTGCAGCATGGCAACTGACCAGCATTTCTGTTTAAGGTGGAATAACCATCAAAGTACATTGATATCTGTATTTGACACACTTCTCGAAAGTGGAACTCTAGTGGATTGTACATTAGCTGCTGATGGACAACAGTTGAAAGCTCATAAGGTCGTTCTTTCGGCTTGCAGTCCATATTTAGAGGTAAGTCATTATTTTATTATTAAAATCGAATTATTGATGTGTTTTGTGTTAATTCAATTCGTTTGGGAACTCGTGGTTCACATTCAGCATTGTAGGGGTTAGCTATGTAGGTCTTGAGCCGAGCTTATAATTGAACGTCGTAAGCATCGTTGTTTTCCATAGGTTGGTTCTTAATTTAGAATTTTCACGTCTTGTCCCCAGACATTTTGTTGACTCGCCGCAAAGAATCTCGTTCGAGCCGAATAGTCCAGATTATTCATGGCGAATCGCCTAATAACGGAACAATCTGCGATTTTCATGACCTTATTTTACAACATCGGTTCAGACTTCAGAACCGATCAACCTAACACCATTATTTCTCTGACGGACAAACGCATACCTCAGAAATGTTTGGCCTAATTTCACTTTGAAAACAAAAATCAACCATCATAAAATTCAGTCATTCATTCTTAGTTTATAAATAAATAGGTTTTTGCGATACCGTACTGAATTATTTTGAATATTAATTTGGGTATGAGAAGTGAATATTTTTAGAAAAATTGAAAATAATAGATATGGTGCCAATTTTTAGAAAAACCTGAAATAATGGATGATTGTTTCATAACCAATGTCAATAGCCTATTTATATTCTATTATCTTTTTCATCATTCAATGAAACTAAGAATCCTCATTCTGATTAAATAATGTCCTTATTGCTATTCCAGTCCAACATTTTGACAATATTGATTTCTGCGCCTTTTTACTCATACCATTTATACAGAGGTAGGTTATATTTGATTGAACTGCAGTTCGTGTTTGAAACTTCATTCATAACAAGATAAAGATGAAAAAGATAATACGTGAACGCATGACTATTTTCGTACAGTTTCATTATTTCTTTATCTTACAGGAATAAAACCATAGGTTAGACAGAAATTATCAGCATACCATCTACGTTGATTAGATGAACTTATTTGAAAAGGAAACTTGAATAGACAAAAAAAGTGAATGCGTATGGCTTCTATTTGTGGGGAGACACCATGGAAACGGGTAGTTTCACCTCGCCGCTTGAGCCATGTTATTGAAAACATGGTGGACCTACAGATTTTAGTTGGGTTCCGAACCACCGGGAAGTGATTTTACAGCAAATACAGTAACAAAGTATTTTTTGCTGGCCAATCCAATCGGTTACCCTTACAGAGAGGGCTCTGTAGAGCGTTGCCTATCTAATCTGATGGAACAGATACCTGCTACGGCTCACGGCTATCACTTCCCATACTTGAATAGATGAGTTCATTTCATCTCGCAATTCCTATATAAGCGATTGCATTTGTTTATACATTAGTGTTGTATTAACATGAAATAAAAAAAGATTTCGAAACTTGGCCATGTTGTGTCAGGGATAAGCAAGTGTTTGTCACCCTGATAACAGGGATTGATTATTAAACGTAATAGTCTTATGTTCATGTTTTTTAATAATTTGAAATCCAAATGAATGAATAACTGGATTCTGTTTAAATGTAATTTATATATGTGTGTGTGAACTCTCACTGTAAGCAAAGTTAGGTTAGTGCATACTGCTTCTGCTAGGTTACAAAAGCTGCCAATGTAACGTTAATCTAATTTATAGTTGATGTATTCTCAACTTTCACTAACTTATAAATGAGTGCCCAGTAAATAAGCAATCTTAATTTGAAAGTATTGAATAGAAGCTTGGTCTAGAATGTGCTATGATATGGAGTTCGAGCTCTATAGGTATATTTTTTTTATTTGTAAGCTTTAATAATTTAATTCTCATTTTGTAATTAGCTTATTAGTTGGGTGTGGGTGTTGTTCAATTTCAAGAATGTTGATCGCTCTCCTCATAATTGTTCCTTTATTGCTGGAGGGCTTTAACTGCATAGTACAGTAGTTATTTTTGTGCTGTAAGACTTGAGTCCAAAAGTACAAAGAGATGAACTGAAACTGACATGAATTACTCAAAATAAATTTAGGATATCGTATTCGAATAATTATTAACTCAAATTAAATCAAAATATTGCTCTATCCTTTGATTAAGTGTTGAAATCGAGCTAGGTCGTTGGTTAGTTGTTGGAAACCGAGGCTTTAAGAACTGAAATGCAAAAGACTGCTATTTTATGATTGCAGTTAAACTATGTAAAGTTATAGTAATTTAACTATCATATATAGGTGCTATATCAGAATTTATTAGATTATGTCAAATCACTTCATATTTCGACTCCCTTTCGAGAAAAGTTGAGAATCAGGACCAAGTGTTTGGACATCTCAGTTTAAAACAATTAAATCTAACCCTAACCTATATTAAAAGCATAAGTGCGTTGAATACTCCATTTGTATCAATTTATAAACCAGTATTAACATTTTTTTTTTGTATTTTGATCATGGGCTAACTTAGAATTTTTTGGGAACAGATATGATATCAACTGAGGAAATATTTTGGGGAAGGCTATGAAAGAGGTCCTCATCTCCCATGAAAAGAATGAAGCTTTTTTAGTGTTTGTTGAGAACCAACTGTACTTACAGAAGGGGATTCTTACATCCCCTTCATTCCCCTTTGTTTATGATAGATTATAATGATTTTAAAATTGAACATTTAATGAATTTTTGTCAAAATGAATTATTTGAAGTGTAGTGTACCCCGGCCTTGTTCGTTGCCATGTATCCTTTTTGTTGAGTACATCAGCCTTAGTTGTTCCAGACATAAACGAAATTCAATAATAAATTATTAAAGTGACATATTGTTCTGGAGAACAATACTTTTCCGAACGGGCTACTAGCTTTTTTATACCGTCTGCAAAGACCTGTTTACCTTGGTGTCAAAGTCTATTTTCCATAAATTTCTTGACATCCTCGTTGTCCTGAATTTTTTTCTAACTTAGGCCTAATGCCTCTTTCAGTGAATTAAACAAATGAAAATCAGAGGGTTCCAGAACAGGGCGCTAAAGAGAAGGAGGCGTTGAGGACATTCGTTGCTTTGCTAGAGAATCATACCTTTCATTTGAGATGAATGATGTTACTCTTACTCTCTTCTATGGCTGGTTTCACAATGTACTAAAGTTTATCTGAGTATTATTCTGTGTTCATTGTATACTGTTTACTGTTCTTCGAGATAATTACAATATACTAAACCTTCAATATCTTGAAATGTCTTTCCTGCTACTGCTTTAGTTATGAATTTTGTCCTGGCAGATGAGTCCATGATTCTCGACAACTTTGTATTGTTCTACCCACCTGTAAAAATGTTTTTTGATCATGAAACTTTCATCATACCTTGTTACCTTGAGTTATTTTAAAATATGTATTTCAAAGTTTTTCATATTTGAAAATATAAAAATCTCGGGAGTGTTGTTAAATCTGACATCATTAAACTTAGTTTCACATTTCCAAACAGAACAAGATCGATCCATTATCTTGATAGAACACATCTAGAAGTTGCAGACTTGAAATCCTAAAAGTATCAAACTTGTACTACCTACTGTTTTCCCCCACACCAATTTGTCTCTTTAATTTATTATTGAATTTCTACGTAGATGAATGAATTTAGATGAATGTAGACAGCTAAATGACATTTAAAATTTTTTGTGGTTGAGCAATGTACACGAACTTATTCATACGCACACATATATTTTTATATTTGCAGGCACTCCTCAGTCAGCACTATGACAAGCATCCGATAATAATCTTGCGAGACGTGAAGTTTCCCGAGCTGAAGGCGATGCTGGACTACATGTACAGGGGCGAGGTGAACATCACACAGGAGCAGCTGGGCACCTTCCTTAAGGCGGCCGAATCACTACAAATTAAAGGGCTAACGGATAGCGGCGGCGGAGGGGGAATGGGGGGCGAGTCAAAGCGGCACGATATTCGGAAACAGTTGACAATGCCGCCGGCGGCTGTTACACCGCAAACGCGTCCGCGTACGTCGGGTCTAGGCGGTGGAAACGGAGGCGAAATAGCGGCTAGGAAGAGTGCGGCGGGCACGCATATTCCGGCGCATATCATGGATGTGGCGCCGAGTAGTCCGTTGAAGGCTCGCGAGGGCAGCGTATCGCCCGTCGTCAAAAAACGCCGTAAACCCGATCATCCCCAACACAACGACGATGCTCGTCTAGTCCAAACCTCTCTTGCCACTGATAACGGTGGCTCGCCCTCCTCTGATCCCTCCGACGAACCACTCATCAACAACACCCCCAACAACAACAACTCGTGGCCGCCCAAGATCGACAACAACAAAGTTGTTGATAACAATACCAACTCCACTAACAACAACAATAACAGCAGCAGCAAGGATAAGACTGCTGCCGCTGCTCTAGCTGCAGTCAAGTGTGAACAGAGCGCCGAAGACCTGCTGCAGCCGAAGGCCGAGTACATTGACGCCGATGACACCAACGACAACGAGAACAGTGCCGATGATGACGATGACGACGATGATGGTGCTAATAAAATGGACGCCTCAAAGCCGGGGCCGTCGCACAGTGCCAACACTCAGGGTGAGCATTTCCACCTTTCTATCTAATGCTATGGGGCCTGTTGCATAACAATTTACTTGTAAAAACTTACATAAGATTTGGCAACCGAATTAGTGTAGTCGGTTAAAGCGCTTGTCTCTGATAAGATAAAACTAAGATAATGAAAGAAGTAACTGCAAGTAGGCTACTAATAAAATTGGTTTGCAATGTGTCATGCAACAGGCCCCTGTATTTGTCTTTTGCAGCAGTGGCGTTTACTTTATGTAAGCAAGGAAAACACACTGCTTGGTGCTTGCTCTGTTAGAATTCCGTTTTTGGGAAAGATATCTCTTCAAAAATTATTTGCGTTCATTCACTTTGGTTAGTTTTCATGGCCTTAAGGACAACACGTCAGCTTACATGGCTATGCAGAAACCAGCAAAAGTAGAGTACTTGTGGAGAATATTTTTATTTTTATTTTAATGATAGTTTTATCGTTTAATAGGTAATTATATTAACCGCTATAAATTCCAACTACTGGAATGTTGCATTGTTTATTTGGGTTGTTTGGAAATATAGAATAGCAAATGAATGCCACTATCTGTCAGTGTTCAGATCGCCTGTATAAGGGGTCCATACACTAGTATGGCCAGTTGGGCTCGGAAGAAAATCATCACTAATGTGTTGTGAAGAACTTCCCGAGTCCGGCACGTCTACTTTTCAAGGTCGGCTGGAGTGCGCCCATGTTAATTCATAACCATATAACTCATCCGATTTTAAAATTGCAATCAATGGTCTGTTTCTGCTCTAGAGTCTAGAGTATTGGGTTTGCTAAAATTGCATACTTCTTGAGAATTCGGTTTTATTAATTATTAACACAGTTTATGATTTTTTCTGATATTAGAGATATAGCTAGGAACCTCAAAAATAAATTGTTACTGGCTTTGCAAAAGCCCTAGCCAGCCCCTAAAGTATAAATAAGTAAAGATTTGTACAATTAATTTGAATAAGAGGTTCTTAAATAATTGATTGATTTGGAATTCCACGATCATTCTTAATAACCAGCAGGCCTTTATTCACAATCTTGAGCATGATTAATTATATAAACTTCAATAGATCAGTTTTAGAAACTCAGTTTTACTTATTTTTCGTCTTGTAAACAGCGCAAATCCTTGCTTTGTGCTATGTTATAATGAGGGGACGAGCCCGGCTCGGCTCGGGAGGCGTCCTCTAACTTGCGAGTCCCAGGCGAGCCGAGCCGCGCCGGTAGCACTGCGCGAGCCCAGCTCGGCTCGGCTCGGCTCGGCTCGGGAGAAAATAG
This sequence comes from Conomelus anceps, assembly GCA_948455865.1. Classification (NCBI taxonomy): domain Eukaryota; kingdom Metazoa; phylum Arthropoda; class Insecta; order Hemiptera; family Delphacidae; genus Conomelus; species Conomelus anceps. The sequence goes on along the minus strand of OX418220.1, from coordinate 40,774,079 downwards.
CCCACAAACTGGTGATTTTCTTCAAAGTCCCACTCGCCGAGCCGGAATCGCGAGTGTATGGGCCCCTTAAGAGTCTTGTCACCTTGAACCACGAATCGAATAATTCTGCTCCATCCGTATTCTAACATCTGTAAACATAGCTCATCTACCAACAGTTTAAGATAAATTGACAATATTCACTTCAACCAAATTCTGCTGCTAATTTTTGATGTATGTATATATTTGATATACACATGGTTTTTGTACTATAGATACTTAGAATGACTGAGGTATTTGACAGAAATAGACTACTGATGAGTTGCTATGTTTATGTCGTATTTTAGTAATAGTATACTGATAAAGCTAGAGACACATATATCCGCACCGCGCCCGCACAGTGCCACGGCCGTGTGTAGGCCATCGCACGGCCTGCGATTTGAACAAAGGAATTGAACCTGCTAGTCTCCACTACTCCGCACTGTCGCCGCAACTACATCACCGCACCGAGTGCAACTAGTTCAGACTACTTTTTGACGGGCACGGTGCGGTGTCGGTGACAATTATCTAACCTTTTCCTAGCCTGTTTCTAATCTCTTTCTACATGGATATAGGGAAGTTGTTTGAATCAGTATGTAACTTTCCTGTGTTGTATGATCAATCACATTAGTGATGATGAGGATCGCAGTTGCGGATCTAGAGGGGGGGGGGGGGGGGTATGTGCCTTGACAAACTGCTGAACACACCAGATTCAGCCATAATTCAACCAAAATTTTCTAATAGACTTTAAATGAAAATCAATTTTATCGCTGATACGGTTCAAAGCACTATTCAATTCAATTCATTTAACACACTAAAAACGTACACAAAAAATTTAAATAACAAACGGACAATTACAAATAAGTGGCTCCATTGTGGTGTGTGTAGGAAAACGAAACTTATATCCAACTATGGCAAAGCCATGTATTAGGATAAGTGAAATAGGAGATGAAAAAGGAAGGGGAGTTTGAAAAAGGAGAAAGAAATTGGTATGAGGAAGCAATTTTAATTTCAACTATTTTTTTTTATATTTCATTTTTATTATAAAAAAATAAAACTTCGCCATTTGGGTGTTGTTTTTCAAATTTTCCATCACTCCAAATATCATTTTCTATCCACTCTTTATAAAAATCCTCAGTAAAAATCTCTCGGTCATACGAGGATCGAACCCGAGGCATTTGGGTTAGCAAGTCAGCGCTAACCCTCTAGGCCACGGCCACTCCAATCAGGTTAACTATACATATTGAAAGGTATCATCTTAAAGAGTCGGCTGATAAGAGAGGGATATTAACATATGGCAATTTGAATTAAGAATAAGAGAAATATAATATTTCTGTTCATATGAATATTGTAAATTATTTAGTTGTTGTAATGGAGTAACAATAATAAGGTTATATAGTTTCAATTATGAGTTTGAGTGAAAAATGTTTTTGAGATAATTAATTTCAAAAAAATAATTGAGCAATATTCTTCAAAGTTATTAATTTTTCAGTGTAGGTGTGTTCTGAAAGGGACTGCATTAAAATGGCGATTTAAAAGCTATTTCACTTTCAAGAAGCCTTCCACTATTATAATTTTCCTAAATACAAAATTTTACATTAAATAGAGAGTTGTAGAATTTTACCTAGGTTATGAACTTTTCTTATAGGTAGATTTTTAGTTACTTTAATTTATATGCTTCATTTATCATGTTGATTTGCTAAGTTGTCAAGTAGGTACTTAGTAGAAATAGTAAAATATGATATCATTGTAAAAAATGCAAATAACCGAAATAAATTTGACGATAAATTTGATCAAAACTTCGTGGTTTTAATCGACTTCAAAAAAGGAGGAAGTTTTTAATTTGACCTGTTTTTTTTTTGTTTTTTACATCAATTTTTACTCGAACACTACTGAACTGATTTGAATAATTTTTCCAGTGAAAATGCATCATTCAGCGGTGGTCCTATTTAAGTTTTGCAAGTGTCGGCCCAATAAATATGAGCTCCAAAAATGCCTCGTCAACCTCCTCATTTTAATTTTGTCCGAATGGGCCAAATAAATATATTTTTTTTATTTAACCAATCAAAATGTTCAATACATTTTCATATAAGACACAATGACACTCCAAGATGCAAAATATATAAGTATAAAATAAAACCAATCCTTTTATTTTTTTTTTAAATTAATAAGCAAATAAAGTATCCCATAAATAGATGAAACAAATGAAATTATAGAATATTCAAGACAAAATAAATATAAGATATTAAACTAATAATGATTTTAGAATGAAAAAAAAAAATGGTTCATCCCTCTCTAAGCCAAGCTTGTGCTGAGGGGTGGAAAATGTTTCCTCAGCCAATTCCAAGCCAGGGCCATAAAAAATGTTTTCGAGATCGTTAACTACCAAGTAATAGTTATCATTGTAAAATATCCAAAGTTATTGATTTTTAGTGTGGGTATACTTAGAAAACGACCGAATTATAAAATGACGAAACAAATGCCATTTCACTTTTATGATTGAAATTTATTCGCATGAGCTATAGAATTGAAGAATTTTAATTAGTTTATCAACTTTCTGCCAAGTCCCAATCGTCATCATTGACGGACATTAGAGGGACAACTCTATCATGGCGTATCAGTATGTTCTTGGAAACCACTCTCATAACAACAACATGCTTTGATTGTCATATAAACCTAGCTCTATGTGAGTGTTGAAATAATTTGTCAACTGCACAAAACATGGAATAATTCAGTTTCAAAATGATAATACTGCATATTATAGTTCTTTAAACACTTACATCTAAAGCAAATCGGGGTATATATTGTGTAGGGTCTTCTGGCCTGGTCCACTGTCCATTTTGTCCAATCCGCGTAGATTGAAACCAAGGCTCTAGTATTATAATAAGGATTTATTGATGAAGTTCCTGTTCAATATTATCGATTGTTAATACACTAAAACCTCGTTTATCCGGTTTTGATGGGACCAGGGTCATTACGGATAATCGAATTACCGGATAAACCGTTTTTACCAATTTTTGAGAGAAAAAGCTAAATAAACGCCTTCAGTTTTTTCAATACTGTTACAGTATTGTGATGGCAGATACCTGACTGAGTGACTCCCTGTACAGTCGGCCGAAAACGGCGCGCAGTGCCGTGCCGAGTACAGTCCGTGCCACCAAAACTGCCGGGCTGTTCAGATAGTCGCAAATCGCGCTGTACTTTTACTGCAACATTTTTTTTTATTTTTTCTCTCGGAACCATCGCGGATAGACCGGAATATCGGATAAGAGAGTACCGGATGAACGAGGTTTTAGTGTAGTAGAAATAACATATCGACTTGTATTTATTACTCTTGAAAGTATTTTCAAATTTAAGTTTATACTTTCTTGTATTAGAGATACAATGACTAATGCATTTCAATATCCCAAAAATATTTAGTTGAATATTCGAGGAAAAATGCAAGTCCAATTATTTAGTTCAATAAATTGAAATCAATTTAATTTAGAGGGTAATCTTACATTCTGACAACGTTGATGATTATTAAGTAAAAGTTGATAACGTTCTCTTAAAGTTATTTTATAACCAAGGTTATTAGATAAATGGTTGAATGGTAACAGATGATAATTCAAAATGGTTGTGGGGGGGGGGGTTAATAAAAATGTGACATCACTGCGGGGAAATTACAAAAAATTTAACTCACGTTCTTATGGAGAATCAATACAAAATCTTTCACAATTATTGTTGAAACGTAAATAACTACAATTTCTAGTAGAGGCAGCTTCGGAATATCAATTCTTTCTAAATAGAGCAAGATTAATACAATACTTATCAATTATAACACTACTTATTTGCATAAAACTGTGGTGGTGATCTACCTTACGGAAGGCAGCATGATGTGAAACTCTTTATCCACTCAAATCTTGTCTTCCACTCGAGTTGTAAACAAGAGAACATTAACAATCCTATTTATAATTACAATTTATATTTCATTTTCAATTAGGCCTACATTTTATTCTAAAATCATGTTGGCCTAAATGAAATACAGTTATATTATAGGTTTAGTGGAGTTGCCTAGTTTCCAACTCAAGTAAAAATTCCTGAGTTAGACAAGATTTAAATGAATTTATTTCGCGTTTCACATATAATAATTTTTTGGCCCATAGTTAATTTGTCAAGTAATATAGTAGAATATAGTTAATACAACAATTAGGACAATCAATACAAAATCTCTAATAATTATTGGAAAAACGTAAATATTGTATTAATCAGGGTCAATCCAAAGAGAATAAGTTGAGAGAATTCGTCGAATAAGTCAAAGAGAATTCCGAGGCTACCTCCAGTAAAAATGAGTTGTTGACGTTTTTCTGATAATTATTAGAGATTTTGTATTAATTTTCCTTGGAGCGTGTGTTGAAAATTTCAAAATTTCCTCTAAGCGACGTCACAACTCCATTAAACCCCACTCTAACGACTTTTCATCAGAAATAACATATACAATATGTGAGCATTCAAGCTTATATCTACTAGCCTTGCTCGATAACATCCTTGAAGAAAGTAAGAAGGCAACTTGAAGTTATGAACGTTGTCTGTTTCAAATAAATCTGGCATACATTTATAGGCTATTCATAGATCTCATTTAATTATTAGCTGTTTACTTGAAGCTTTGAAGCATAACTTTCTCTTCACCGATTTCATCTATATTCTCGCATTTTCTTGTTCTATGCATTTTCAAGGTGAACATAGTTGATGGTGGTCTCATACTTTCCTCTTGAAAGGCGTGTTTATTGAATGGGTCTCTTCTGACTTATTCAATGTTCATTACGTGTAATCAAGATAATTGTATGAAAATCGCGAGTATTTTTTATTTACATTTTGAATTCACTAGTATGTTGTAAAAATTAGAAGAAAATTTATATTTTTAGGATACCAATCTTGGATGGAAGATGACAGCTCTAACGAGGAATCGGGGGCCAGTAACAACCAGCAGAACTCTCAGGGTGAGTATCAAATTCAAAAATTTCAAAAAATAAATATTTCTGAAACTGATGTCAGTTGCGGGGAAATAAAAAGCTATTGCACTGTAATTTTAATTTTATTAAATGTTTTTTCTCAGGCATGGACGACACTACTCAGTTCAACATAAAGGGGTCCATTAGAATTTATTTTTCATGTTCTTAGAAAATAATTTTTTAGAAGTGCAGTAGATAGTCCACTGCTTGAAAGTGATGTTTTCAACAAACTATAAAATGTAAATAATTAAAGTAATGTACTTCTAAACATTCATACTAATACGATTTTGTCTGTTTAAAGAATAATGCTATTACAATTAATTCGCCGTTAATGCTTAAATGCATGATATGAATGAATAACTGGGCTTAAATAAACATGTATATGTCACAATTTTTTTATTGTTTATTTAAATTCAACAACACCACAATGATGGCTACAGATGATTTCGGTTGGAAGAATTCAGTAATTTTCAGTCTCAAGATGGTTGCAATAGTTTTCGTTTAAAGATTTTCAAATATTAATTACTAATAGAACACATAGTATTCTCAATGATCTCACGAATAGCATTTGTTAAAAGAAGAATAAATTTAGAATGCATTATTGTAATAACAAAATGCAGTCGATGTCTGATAAAAATGAAACTTAACTAGATAAAGACAAAAATTATTGAGAATCAAGTGCAAGCAAGGAAATCGTAAAATTTAATTCAAGACTACTTGCTAATAATTCTCATAACTCATCAATTTGATTGTCTTGTAAAACAACTAAAATTAAGCCTAATATTTTTGTTGATATCGAATATCACTATTTTAGATTAAACGAATAATTGAATGTTTCACCTACAGAATTGATTTTCTATTATTTGAAACAGGAAGTATCGTTGGCACGAAGTTGAATGGACCGTGGGAAATTGAAGTGATGAAGTGAAACTGTCTAATTAGTAAAAAGTACAATGCTCTAAATTGGAGCAAAGTTGATGAATTCTCAATGTGCACTGAATTCAACTTTTTTTAATCGTCTTAATTAGCATTTTTGTGAGAATCAATGTTCTATTTGAAGTTGCAACCTTGCATAAAGCGCTCAAGTTACGATGCAGCCGAAATTGTTTTTAAGAGCTTAAAAATATATTGATTACACTGAAATACGTTCCTTCTGTTTGAGTTTTTCATGACAGTTATCTGAATTGTCAGAACAGTTTTTGATCGAAATTATTTTTATTAACGGAATATTGAAAGATAATAAATATTATTGACCTTTTTATTAGCTTCATTAAATTTGATGATATCAGTTCTGTTGTTAGGTAGGCCTGATCAACCCCGGATATTGTTAGTCATCTCGGCTCGTTCAAAATTGAATCAAGTCAACTAAACTTGATTTTTTCTAATCTTCAACTAGTGTTCTATCAGTTACTTACAATCAGAGAATGAATTCTACAATTTTCGGCTCAAGTTGAACATACTGTGTCTACCCAATTTAATACCTTCATTAGATTTCTCATGTTGCGTAATTTGCTCACTAATTTTGCTGGTAGTTTTTATTCAATAATATGTTTAATTCTATTTTTAAAAGTGTTGCTGTATTTTGCTATGCTACACTCTTTCATTCTTAGGTTAGAATAAGAAGCATATTATTTAATAAAAATGATAATAGTCATTTTTTCTTGTTCATAGCCGTCTGACGTCTTTCATCCTAAGAATTTTTATTGTCAACTAACTTATTACATAATTTATCAATTTGTCCCTATATTCTTGCATCAAGTTAGTTGGGATGCTATGCATAATGGGAAGTGTATAATATTGATTACTCCTCTATTTTTCCCGCTACATAAAAATTGTTATTTGTGTAACTAATTGACAAAGTAGCTCTTTGCTACATAAGAGAAATGAATTACGTACGAGCTGAAGGCGAGTGCGGAATAGTTTATCGAGTGCAGCAAAGATACTTTCAGCACGAGTTACACATTGAATTTTTCCTACAGTTGGCACACCTGGAGTGCGACAAAGTAAAATGAGTTCGGCAAAGTCAGCTGGAGTGCGGCAAAGTGAAATAGTGCAGGAATTAGCTCTTTTGCGTACTATAACGAGTGCATAAATAGCTGCTTTGTTGGGTAACTGTAGGAAATAATTATTTGTGTAACTAGTGCGCAAAGTAGCTCTTAGGTTCTCGAGTGCAGCAAAGATACTTTCAGCACGAGTCACACATTGAATTTTTCCTACAGTTCGCACACCTTGAATGCGGCAAAGTAAAATGAGTACAGCTAAGTCAGCAGGAGTGCGGAAAAGTGAAATAGTGCAGGAATCAGCTGTTTTGGAAAATACTGTTTTCTTTATTTAATAAGTGCTAATACAATTTTGTCCGTAATTAAGTTTTCAGCTTGAGCTACGTTTTCACAGCAGCCAGAAACAGAACGGGAACTGATATTATTTAAGGTCCGACTACCGATCAATAAAATACATTGTTGCGTCAATAGACGGCAAGAGCTCTATTGTAATAGAACCTTTTATCTAGCGGCTTGAAAAAAGTAACTTGAATTGCAACTAGAGTATGTCTGTACTAAATTAAAGGAACAATTTTGAAAACTATATTTTGCGGGCAAAATTGAGGAGTAATTAATTTGTGATGCATACTGCTGGAAAATTAGACAAGTCGATAAATTGTACAAAAAGTACATACCGTATTGAATATGGATTGGAGAGCAGCAGCATTGTGTGTAAATTGTCAACAAGTTAATCATAGTTATCATTATACATTCCCTCCCTACTCTTAGGGAATTAAAGTTAGCCATGAGTTAAATATGTAGTAGCCTATAGCAAAATACAAGGGCAATACTGTTGTGTCGCTCAACTTAAATATTAGTTCTTCTAGTGGCCGAAAAGCAACTGATCATCGATCTCCTGACCCGAGATCAATCTGATTCAAGATTTTCGTTGCAGAAAGGCCAATGGGTTTTGAGGTAATGGTTTGATTGGTGCGTTTTATGAAACGCTGCAACGTGCGTAACTTCCGATAATACGGAGCCTAACACCCTCCTATTGTATTTCAATGGAACCGGTTTGAATTGTGCGTGATAGAGGCACTTGATTTCGAGTCTTGAGTGAGTTACGCTGCGTAATAGGACCTTGAAACATGGATTTTAGTGTTGCTGTTTCGGTTCCCAATAGTTCTGCGAAAGACTTAAGTTCGCCAGATACGAAAATTGTTCTCTAGTGAACTTGAAATACTTTTTAAATTTCTGGTCTTTGCCTTTGAGGTATTTTTTCTATTGAAATATTATAAGTCTCTTCAGCTTATCTTTTCTTATTTGGAACTCTGTTTCCTGATCTTCAGAGCCAGTTCAGTTAAAATGTTTGTCACTATCGATTTCATTGTATAGAATTAATGCCACTGCTAATTGTGACTGAGCATATATGCTAATGCTATGAAGAAAACAATAGACATAAACTGCGTAAAATTATAAACCTGAAACGGCTGTATCGAGATTTGTACAGTACACATTTTCAGAATCAACTGAGAATGAAAGAAAATGAAACAACTGGCCAAAACGCAGCGGTGCGTGCTAGACAAAAAAATCCCTGCTTTGACTGGATGCTTGATAGCTGCATATATTCGGCAGCGTTTTATGATACGCACGACGCAGTGTATCGTGAAACGCACCAATCAAACCTTAGCCTTAGCCGACTGTTACGATTTGACTAGAGATGTGGACAGTGTTCAATTACTCAACTTTGTTTTTTTTTTTCATAAAAAGCTGTGATTATAGTTGTAAGTTATATAAGTAAGTTGTAAGTTGACATTATTGTGGAAAAATCATTAAAATTGTTTAGTTTCAAATGTAAACTCGTTTGCAACCAATGTGTCGCAAGAGCGCAGAATTAGGGATTGGGTGTCGATCAGTGATTTGATTTTCTAAAATTGGTCGGTCAAAAAGTCATCGAAGATTATTTTTCACCCCTTGATGATACTTGGTAACGAAATTCTTCTGATCTAACATCAGTGATCGGGGATCAAATTTTGATTGGCGTTTGTAAAACCTATCAATCTATTTTCCCTAATTTTAAGCAACTAAATTCCTGAACTAAATAGATTTAACTAGATTTCTGCTTATTCCTTTGCTTGAATAGTTTAACATCTATGCTTTTTAATGCGTTGTATTTGCAGTGTAAATAATTATTATTGAGTCATGATAGTTATTGGATTTTTTTAGGATATGGGCAGTGGCACGTCTCTACCGATGGTTCAGCCGACGAGACTATGATGACTGCGCCACCGCAGGACTCTCAAGGTAGGATTCATCATTAACCTACTTTCAATCGCTATTTTGGCAATCAAGCCATTTTGAGGCAACTGGAGTAACTAACTTGAAGTAATTTGAAATTTTGTCAACTATTTATTTTCTCTTACATCTTCCTATTTGTTTCATTCCGCTATGCCTACACATTCCTCCAGTCTGTAGTGAGTTCATTAACAGTGGTACGAAAAGTGATAAAGAGTGATGTGCAAAGTCAATGACTGAAAGTGATAATTGTCAGTCATTTGATTCGGATCGTGGGTGCAATTTACGGGAGAAGGTTTCAGCAATTTCTAATGGTCTTGAGTAAGGTTATTCAAGTAAGAAGTATGGTGTGTTATGTAGGATAAAAAATTGTTGAAAAGTTTTAAACTGGTTTTAAGTAATTCAATAATTGAATTTAATGCCCATATTCATTTGGTCTCCATTTGGTTTTTAACGAATCCTCAAGATGGGTTTATGAATATAGGCATTAAATTCAATTATTGCCAGTATTATAAATTTTGTGTTATATATTTATGTGATAGTTCAGAAAAACGAACGATTTAGACATCTGAGTTGAACGAAGTAAATTGAAATTCAATTAATTACTTTGATTTCGAACTTGAAAACTAGTTTTAGAACTTGTACATTCAGGCTAATATTTATAAACTTTCAGGTTTATAAATTCAGGTTCAGAACATTCAGGTTCATACTTATAAACTTACCTTGAGGGAAACTTGAAAAAACCTCATCAATCAATGCTTTTAGGTCTCCATTTAGTGTTAACGAATCCTCAAGATGGGTTTATGAATATGGGCATTAATCATCGTTCTTTGTTGAATATTAATGCCAGTGTTCGTTACTTTGAATGTATAAGGTCGCTTTTCAACCGTGCAGTGTCATGTTTTTAGTGCAGCATAGCCCTGGAATTCGGCGTAGAATCTTTTTGTTTTGTTGGAGAAATCGATCAGTTATATATTTTTAATAGAGGTGGTCCATTTCCAATGTCTGTTGAATCTCCTATTTGTAAATGCTCTTACTGTATCTAGATTTGCTCTGAAAAATAAATAATGTTCTGTAGTAGAGTGCCTGCCTCAATAAATATCCCTGAATTCCGCGCTAGCAAAACCTTCACTATCGCTTATTGCCAGTTGATATTAAAGCTTATAGAACTTGTATATTATAAGTGTCCAATTCTCATTTATCCTAGACGTGCCTCATTTTTTAAATGTAAGAAGTTTCTAAATCATCTAAATCTATTATTTTATCGCCACTTATGTCTGTTTCTGGATGTAATAATGAGTGATTTCAGTTGAACTGCTACTAGCCTTTTATAAACTTTAAACGTCCTTCACTTATTGCTACCCTAGCCTTGCATACTTGGTCCCTTGTCCTTCCTCCTACTCTTTGTCTCTTTCGGTATCTTTAGCTTACTTCTCTTTTCCATCTCTTCGTTCGACACTGCTACTTATTTGCTAGTCTTCCTAGAGGTATTTTGTGTGATGTATCAAAATATCTATTATGATTATTAATATTACTATTTATTAATACAAATAAATTATATTCGTAGATATTCTTGCTTAAGATATTAATATCTTCTTTTCTGAGTGCCTATCCTTTCCGGATGTTGGCTATCCAATATAGCCAAGAATATATCCAATATAGCATGGCTATCTTGATCCTGTTGGTAGCGATTCGAAAAAGTTCAGCTTATGTTCTTCCGAACCATTTCCTTAGATTTTCCAACTGAGATGTTCTCTGTGTTTGTGACTTTTGTGTCAAAGATATTCTCAAAATTCTTCTGTAAACACAACTTTCAAATGCCTCTAGTTTCTTGATAATTTCTTTGCTAAGCGTCCAGGAGAACCATACAGAGGAACTGAAAACACGTAGCAACGCAGGTCAAATGATTGGCTTTAAAAAGAGAACTCATTTTCACAAACACTGAACGGGCTTTTTCAATGCAACACCGTGTTTGTTGTGAGTTATCCAATCTTTCATTAATTATTGTTTCCAAGTAATTATATTGTTTAACCCTCTACTTTCAGTTGATTTATGTAGAGTTTAGTTCATGCAATGATCACTATATAGACAGTTTCAGACCCTGATATAAACCTTTCTCCTAATTATCCGATTTCAATTTCACTTTTTAAACTTTAATTTTCAAGGATATCTTGAATGAGTTTACCATTGACATATTTCATCGCGCATAGACCTGCGAGTTGTCATTATCTCCGAGCGTTCATTACTAATTCAATTTCTATAGAATAATTTGGACAGAAAACAGCCCAAAAACGTTATTTTAGTGATATTGAGTATTTAAATGTGCTGTCCTTGCCTTGAACATTTAACAGTTGTTAAAGTTTAGCTGTCTTTTCCTTCAACCGAAATCTCACACAGAACTGAGTTGAATTAGATTACAGTATTAGTTTCGCTGTTGAATTGTCTGGTGTTTAAAACCAGCATTCAACTGCCTTTGGAAATCTTTGATCTGAATAGTTGAGCAGGGTAGAGAAACAGTTTATGATAATTGATAAATGGAAAATGAGTTTCTTAAAAAATTATTTTTTTTTCCAAAATGGTACAAACGTGCAAACTCAGGTTCATAAATAATATATGCAACAAAATCTTTAATCTTTTGCTTATAATTGACATATTTATTAAATAGCTCTGTACAGGTGATTAAAATCACGTATGATGATTTGATCATAGATCCAAATCTGCTATTACTGTGAGATACCTTTCAAATTGACAATAACTACTGCATCAATTAATAATCAAATTTAATTGGCTCTTACAACTAATGATAGAATATTTTGATGTTGAAGATCCATCTTGTTTCCACTAATATAATTAAAACTTTTAAAACACAGTTTTAAGTGGAAATTATGACTCACGTTATGGCGTGACTGCCGTTTCACTCTGTTGTCAAGAGCATCGTCAGACAACCCAGTACACTCCGAGTACTGTGGGTCGTCTGATGATGCTCTTGAAAACAGAGTGAAACGGCCGTCACGACATAACGTGAGTCATAATTTCCACTTGAAAGTGTTTTTTTTTTTGTTGTTTTTAATAGAATATCTGTTGGCATAATTAAATTTTGAACTCAAATTACATTCTACCCTAATAATTGAAAAGTTAAAGAGTTAGTTGAAAAGTTAGCAAAACCTTGTTGTCGACAACGTTGCTGCTAACCGCCTGTTATGCACCTGCCTGCTCTAAAAGCAAGATGCCATAGAGAAAGCAGTTGCATAGAATGTTCAGGTGAGCATTAGCGTTATCATTAATGTAGTTTTGCCCCAACTCTTGAAGTAAATTTCATAATTTACAAGTAAATCATGTAAGTTATTTTACGTACCACCCACTGCTTTTTCCTAAAAAAGTAACATTTTATAATAATAATAAGACAGTAATAATAATGATAGTGACAGCGCATGGAACATCAACAAAATAAGAATAACTGATTTAGCGTACTCCAAAGTGAGAGATACGAAAAAAATTATAATGATTATCATTATAATAATGTATTCATTTTGATTAAAGTGATAATTAAGAGGCTTAGCTTGTTATCCATACTTATATGTCATGATCAGTTTAGTATTATTGAAAAATTTATATTCGTTTTCGTCTTTTCTTCATGCACCTTTAATTCACAAGTCATGACACAATTTATTGAACAATTGCTGTGGTCTGGTAGTAAGCACTTGAGTGGTGAATAAAGTAACTTGAAAGTAACTTAAGTAACTTCAGTAACTTGAAATTCCTTTTCATTAATGATTCCAATTACTTTGATGAGAATTTTTGATCTATCGTCATTTGCTGTATTCGTCATAGCAAACAAACCAGGTCATCTAGCGTATTGAAAATATGTCAAAAATAAGCTTCCAACTTTCAATGTAACTGTGTGCATAGAACTTTTCAACTTGTCATAAAGCATAAACGCTTTTTAATGGCTAATCGGAATAGTTGTTATCAATAGTTCCCTTTGTTTATACATTTGATTTGCAGGTCATGTCCTCGTTTTATTTTGTTTATTATTTGTTAATCCCAAACTTGGCCTTCCTCTTACTACTTGTTATTCTCAACGATTGATAAGTCCGCTCAATGATAGTACGATCTCAAAGTCCTCAGTTTTTTTTCTAATAGTGAACAAGAATTCGTTACTTCCTACTATTAAACAAGGCTGCTCAATTGCTCCAGTCCGCTCCTATTTTTAGAATTAAATGAATTTAGTCACGATCTTCAGATTATTCTTCTAAAAATATATTGAAACTACTAATATTTATAAGTGTAACACAAATATTTTCAAGTGAGATGCTCTGACCAATACTATGAAAACTTATTTCTATCGGAATATTTTTACCTTTTAGAATAGACCAATGTTGACCCTAAAGAGGTGAATGTGGCTAGCATTTTAAAGATATCAATCTCTTGACAATTATTGACATACAATTGAAAATCAATTATCAGGAAATATTGACATATTTATTTAAATGCGAATGTAAGTCATAACCATCCAGTGTAGTTGGTGATTTGTTTCAAAAGCAGTGCAGTCCATAACGGTTTATCTCTTTTGCACATGGTTTCAAATAAACTTAGATCAGTCTTTTATCTGTATAAAACAATGGAAAAATGCTCAAAATTAATCTGTTTCAAGTTGTAAGAAAACGAAATATTCAAACAACTTGAAAATGAGTGGACAAAACATTACATTAATGTCAATGCAATTAAAAGTGAATTGAATACTTTTCAAAACCTTTGTATCAGAGCTCTTTTAATTGCCTTAAATTTGAGTTGAATTATGATGAATGTTTCTTAAAAAAAAAGAAAAAAAAAACACTAAAAAAATCCGAATTATTAAGCTTTCATTAATTTAGTATTTACGATCCACCTTGTGATCCTTTCCTTAGAAATTATTTACGCAGCTTGAGACATTTGGAATAAACTCTTGTTCGTTCATACTACATTGTAATCCAATGCTATTGTTATGTACTGTCAATTCAAAATCGAGCATTAATGAAGCATTGGATTATTTGAATACATAGTATACAGTCTTGCGCGTCTGTGAGTGCTTAGGCATGGGAAATTCAACTTCAAACAATGTGTTTGCCAATAAGCCTTCTGTTGAATTATAATTTTAATATTCATGATAGTAAAAGATGTCCCAAATTTATAATGAACTCGGTTTTGAAATGCTGCTATTACAGTCCGTCTTTGTTTATGCACAGTTTATAACTGTAAGTTCTTCCTTTGGATAACTTTAAATTTAATATTTTAAAGCCAGTGAAGGATGAATAGATAAATAGCTGTACACATTTCGTGGTTAGTTATCAAGTAAATTATGCATTTATGTAACTGTTTTCATTGATGGATTTTCAAGTCTGTGATTATTTCATAAAATATCATTTCTTTATGGCCTTTAGATAGATATGTAGTATCAAGTAATGCTATTATCATTAGAGTCTATGATATATTACAGGGTGATTTAAAAGATAAACTTTATTGGTAGATAAAAAGATGTGTAGTTATATGATTTTGAAAATTATGCGACAGCACACTACTTAATATCGTTTCTACATTTTTATTTAGTCCTTGATAAAAATTCTTGTTTTTACATTATCATGACATCATCTAATTACTTATTACATTATGATTAAATAAAATATGTTTAAGAAATATTTTTAATTTATTTGTTATTATTTGATAATTTATTATTTTTATTTAATTTACTTATTACATTATGATTAAATAAAAAATGTTTATGAAATATTTTTAATTTTTTTACAGTATTATGAAGTTTAATTAGGATTTCAAGTAAAAATCAAAGTTTTCAACTAATTCGTTTGACATTTATGTTACAATGTCAATGTCAAATAAGTGTAAAGTATTTGAATAATATTAATAATAATTCCACAGTCTGATTATTTTAAAAGTTTCATCTGTTGTACTCAAACCAGATTGTTCGTTAAACGTTTTCATTTTCATCGAAACTGTAATTCTACATTCAAAATAATCTTTGTATCGTCATTCACCCTGTTAACTACGAACAAATTAGAGAATCTTGTGGGCATCATCAGAAAAAATCTAACATTTAACAGGATTTTTCTTCCTTGAAGTGCTGTACCTCTAATTTTTTCTGGCTATCAAATTAAAACTGGAGTTTTACTTCATCTTTTGAAATAATACGTTTACTGGTATTCAAAGTTTGAAATTTTCGTTAAATTTAATTGCTATAAGGTGAAAAATAGTAATATTATTGGTAAAGAAAATGTTACTATAGTGATATTACTAATATGGGACGGGACCAGGATAAAATATGTATTTTACAGTTTCGAGTACGGTGTGGTCGTTTATTTTTAGTAAAGGATTAGGCTTGGCACAGGGGGAGTAGTAATCAACACAGTTGAAATTTTGACAGGTGTCTGATATAGCCATGAGTTTTTCTGTGATTGCAGTTGGCCAAATTGGATTTAATTATGATAATTTGTCTTCTTTTTAGTTTGCTATAATCAAGGTGATGAGATACTTATATTGGGAATATGTATTATGCTTGTGGAATTATATTAATTTTCAACAGCCATTTTAAATGTCTATAATCAGTTAGAAAAACCCAAATGAAAGGCACACTGTTAGTTTGCGATTTACTAGAAAATAATATCTATTCACAAAGTGTGAAATGAAGCGAAATTTTTCCTCTGTAGGTTTAAGACTAAGTAAGGTTTTTTCTAATCATCGAGCGCGGCTATGAAACGTGATAGTGCAATCAATTCAAAATATCTGCCAATGCGACAGTGATACTTACTTTTGATTGAAAATATGTTCTTGGATTGAAATAATGCCTTCAACTGTGATCTCGAAATCCTGTATCCTTTAAATCCTTTTCCTATTGAGATGTAAGCATGAACAGAATATAAATTTACACTAATCCTAAAAATTAATGATCTCACACGAAAATACAAGATGATTCTTGTCAGCACCAAGTTGAGGAATGAGCAGATTCATTCATCTTGACTATTGCCTCAAAATGACTTTTTTGCTTGTCTTATGTTCTAAACCAGGAGACAACGTATATAAATGTATCATTTTTACCTCAACAAAATGTCAAATAAAGGATAAGCATCAGGGAATTTATACTCAGTCTTTGTGCTGATCTTTTTACTTATCTGTTCATAAATTTGATTCTTTGTGGTTTATCTTTTAACACATTTAACATTTCTACATAATTTTTTTACATTTTATTGAGGTACTTCTATTTCGTTCATTACCAAAAAAAATTACTATGCATATATTTTTATGTTTCCATTTTCAAATTGATTTTCATTTTTAAAGTTGATAATGATTACCTATATTTAGTGACATATTGCTCGTTTTATTCTTCAATTTTATTTGGGACTTCATATCAAAGGGAGCAGCTGAGCTGCTCTATTTGAAAATGGTGAATTGAAATAAATTCACTGTCTATTAAGTTGAATTTAGCAGAATTTTATATTTTTAGTTTTTTTTTTCGATACTGCATTGAAAGAGCTCTCAATATGAAGCTGACTTTGAAATGTAATTTATTAATTTAATACGCTGAAATTGCAAGGCATGGCTATATTTTCATCTATTCATGCACTTTTTCAACACCTGTCCTGATTGTGCTAAATAATCATAAATCATTTTCAATGGCTCTATGTCCCAATGGAGCTTAGCTAACTAATAATAGTAGGCCTAATCGCAGTAAAATTTATGAATAATATAGTCCTAAGATCTTATGTATTTCATTTTTGCAATGTTATCTAGTAACATATTTGAAATACAGAGTGTCCCATAAGTAAAGTGCTAAACTCCGGTAAATGGTTCTATGGCAAAATGAAGAGAAAATTAAGAATAACGTTTTTTACAAATCGTTTTTATCTTCGACCGATCTTTATGAAATGAGGTATGTATGTCAAGGTAGAAAAAATCTGTTCTAGGAAAAAATTCAATTTGCTCAATTTAAAATTTCAATATGGCGTCCATTTTTTGTTCAAAAATTTAAAATGGTCATTTTTGAAATTATTAATTGGGTAAGTTGTTTTGTAAGTTTTTCTAGAATAGATCTCTTACGTCAACAAACAATTCGAGTTTTATAGAAATCAGTTTGAACAATTCGAAGATGAAAAAGTTTTCTTGAAAAATATTATTCTTGACTTTCTCTTTGTGTTGACTATGACCATTTCCCGGAGTTTGGCGCTTAATTTTGGGATACTCTGTATATTGTTTTAAAAGTGTTGAAATTGGGAGAAATTGGCAAATCAATTTCATGGCTACAAATTGATTTCAATAGTTGAAAATTGATTTTAGAATTATTAAATATTCTCCTTCTTAGTTCAAACTATTATTGTTTCTTCCAATATAACATCATAATTTTAGTAAATGCTACTGAGTAGTTGCCAGACGAACATGTCATCAATTTTGGGCGCTCTGAGGCCTCACCATAGTTTAGTAGAATAGACTAATATTTTAAACAGTTAAGAATAGTAGGCTGTCTCTTTGAAAGTAAATGAATGAAGTTATTATTGACTGTAAATATATACAAAAGATAAGGTCTCAACGCTATGAACTATGATTCTGTCCTATTATTATTATTATTTATCAAGTTTGTTTTTCTTGTTCACTGGGGATCGTTTAAGTAGTTGAATTTATAAGCAATTTACTTGTTTATTATTGAGGTGTGAGTGGACTTGAGACCAAACTTCAGTTAGTGTCTTTTTGGCGATTTTATACAGAAAATAATCTTATCAATTACTTGGATTATTCCTGCCTTTAACTTTGAGGAAAGCCAGACTGTTCTCATTTCTAAAAGATCACGCTTTTCTAAATCTGTGTCAAGAGAGGACGATGTCAGATGTCAGGCTCAATAATAACAGTGCTGCTTCATTTTAGTATTAATGGGGCATTTTAATGCATAGCCAAATTGATGGCTTTAGTAAAACCATTTAGAATAAGTTGTTGAGGTCCTTGTACTTGATCAAATAGAAATACTCCAGGAAGTGGCTATTTACTTGAAAATACTGGGTATTAGAATGTCGCATAAACATCTGCTAGCCAAATTGGATCATTATTGCAACTGCAATATATTTAATACTAGCATTTTACCCGGTCTTGTCCAGGAATCCAGTCAAGAATTTTTATTTTCTAGTAGATAACTTATGGTAGCGGTCAAAAATTTCGAAATTGGGAAGGGTGAGTGAGATACCATACAGTCCATCTGTTTGAACAGAGAAGTTCACTAAGTAACTGTATTTTTTGGCATTGAAGATGTTAATTTTTAATGTTTTTATAAGTAAACTACCTGTTAAGCAACTTAGCTGCTCTACCCACCTGCCTAGTTTTATATTTAGTTATTAAGATTAATATATTACAGGGAAAGCTCAATATAATGAGTAAGCTGCATGACGCTGGATAAATAGCAGCTGCAACATTGATACAGAACTAATCTGTTGCTTTGGCTTACGACATATCGTCGTATCATCTATATTAGCACATAGTGACGTATCATGTTATCATTGGCTCTGTGAGTATCCTGCATCTAACACATTGAAAAAATTGGAGTTTAAACATTATTTTTGAAAAATTCAGATAGGAAATTATTAAACGGGCTTCGAGGTGCACTGAACTGATTTTAAGAGGAAGCTTTACTTCTTATTTAGTGTTTCTAATCGTTATTGTTTTTGTTAAATTCACAAGAATGGCACACACGTGCGCGCGCGCGCACACAAATTAATATTTAGAAAAAAGAGCAAGAGGTCAATATTTTACATGACCCAACTAGTCAATTGAAGTTTTTCGGGGTGTATAGAGTATGGACATGGGGTGAGGGTGAAGTTAATTCACTAGTTTTTGAATCTGTCATTGGATAGGTGATCATGACAAGGTCACCTTTGTCATCAGGGTGGTTCGGATTCCATTTAGGATATTCGATTTACCATATTCCAATAAAATGGTTTAATCTAAGAGGTATAGCACAAGTAATTTTATAGTTGACAGTAAAGCAGTCCACCCATGGAACGTTTGTCAAGCTTGGACTTTCAAGCCAATGGCAACAATTTATTTGAAGCGTGGAGTCGTCTCCACGCTTAGCAAACGATCCTGTGCGGATGTCCTAAGATGGTCATCTTAAAAATTAATAATTCTAACATTGATTTTTTACCTTTTTACTAGACTTACCT
Organism: Conomelus anceps; assembly: GCA_948455865.1. Classification (NCBI taxonomy): domain Eukaryota; kingdom Metazoa; phylum Arthropoda; class Insecta; order Hemiptera; family Delphacidae; genus Conomelus; species Conomelus anceps. Next base: position 40,754,609 of record OX418220.1, on the reverse strand, counting down.
TCACTAGTCTTGGAGTTCAACTACTTGGCACAGAAGACGATTAATTCTAACATTGATTTTTTACCTTTTTACTAGACTTACCTTCACTAGTCTTGGAGTTCAACTACTTGGCACAGAAGACGATTTGATCTTAATTTGACATATTGACTGTATAAATAGCAAATTCGACTTGCTCAAGATAAGATAATAAGATAACAATAATAATTAGATTTGAGTATGGATGATAGTTTGTCAATTCCGCGTTTTTATTAGAGCGCTGGGCCGCTCTACTGTCACATTTTCAACAGTAGAAATGTGGCAGACAAGTAAAGTCACGAAACCGGTCCAGTTCTATTATAAAAACGTGGAATTGACAAACTGTCATCGTTGTTTAATTTTGTTATGGAGTTCCAAAACATCAATAAGAAATCTATTGATGAGCTAAATTTTTAATAGTTATTATGATACTCTATTCTGATGGATTTAGCTGTGGATGGTGAACTTGAATATAGTTACATGAAAATAGTTAACAGACTTCTTTTAGGAAAGATACAATATTGATATAGTTAAGATATTAGTTACTTGACTGTGTAGTTGAGAAGTAGCCGTGATTTGAAAGTTCAGTCAATCAATTTAGTTTTTAAAATTAGTACAAGGATCCTCCTAAACAGCTAAAACCCTTATGTTTTTGAGAAGGTGCCTATACGTATTCTATAATGAAAAACAAAATTACACCAGAATATGTACATCAAAAGAAAGTAATTAAATATGTAAATACCTTTTACTTATTTGTTGAAAAAGTGCATTGAATATTTTCCAAGTCATGCCTATTTCCCCCATATTTATAATTCTCACATGATATAAAATGCAGGTATTAATCTGTGTACAACACTCAGATATCATTACGTTTATATTACGTAGGGTCTAGCTAGAGAATTGCAAGTATATTTGTTTTACAGGTCTTCTATAGTTTATAAGCATTAAGGTAAGGGTTTATTGAAATTATTATGCTTGCATATGACAATGTTCGTCATATTTGTACATTTGTATGATAGAATAGGTGTGTGTTCAAAGTTGTATAGATTTAACAATATTGTCAATTGAATTTGTGTACATTGTATGTTGTCTCCTGGTGGGTTATTTCTTTAATTGTTCACTATAATATGATCATCTACTTAGATCGTTGATCGCCTACTGGAACACAAGTTTCTTTTACTTTTTTTTTCAAAAATAGGCATTCATAGCTTATTCTAATCGCACTAGTTTCTCAAACCGTATAAAATACCTTGACAAAATAACAATATCAAACATTATTTAGTTTTGAGAAACTTTTTGATTGAAAGTTGAAAAATTGAGACATGTTTAGAAAAGTTTTTGGCAACGTTCAAACACAAGAAACGTTTTTCCTTGTATGATCATGCCTTTTAATTACTTTTTCACTTCCTTACAATTTTCATAAAAGAAAGCAGAAACTTGACAGTAGGTTTTCAAATCCATCTAGGTAACCACCTAACATAGAAATGTGTAATATTTGTATGTTATGTTTTTAATAATTTGCTTGGTTTGTTGGAATAATCGGGTTCTGTTCTCACTTCTATCTAGCTGTCCTTGTCTATTCAACTCTCTGAGTTCTGTTATTGCATGCGCTTTTTGTTGAGTATATAGCACTTTGTTAGTTTTCATATACAATATATATACATGTAAGATATCTTACTGTTGAGGGATGATGATCATAGCTCGCCTATCTAACAACATCTACTTGTTATGTCTTAATTATTGAGTATCTTATAAAAAAGTGTACTACGTTGATATTCAAAGTACATCAAATGCATTTTGTAACGAAAATGTTCCATTCCCTTGCCACAATACAGTAGTTTTTAGGGCCCCATGATTCAATAATTATCCTTAATAACATGTTTCCCTTAATTTGGTTTTCCCGCGTTATTTTTTAATATAAACAACATGACTGTTGTCCCTGTGGATTAGATAGATCTCATCGATAAAATTAGTTGAGAATCTTTGGTGATAAATATGACTACGACGAAAGTTTATGCCAAGTATTCAGGTTTTGAAAAATAGTTTTAAGGATAATATGTTGGTCATATGTCATCTTGTCACCTATAGTGATGTATAAGAAAATGAATAAATTGGTTTTTGGACTAATTATCTCAGCTACTGTTTATTCTAACATTGTAACGTATGGAATTGAACAAATGAGAAACATAAAAACGTAATAACGCCATATTATGTATTCATTGTATACGTATTCAATGGCAATACATTATTGAAAGCAGTTATTGAATTATGTGTAAAAAATAACAAGGTATGGTACTTCTAATCTATTTTTTATAAATCGATATTATTTCGCTGTATGTTTGAAATCAATGTACAAAACGAAACCCTAGTAATAAGTCGTCTATCACCACCTTTATTTCTGTAATGATTATTTTTAAGTTATTTATTGCTTATATTGATTTTATCTATGTCACTGAAATAGATTGTAACGTATTCTTTTAATGTTATTAAGTCTATATTTAATTTCGCCATCATTTTCGTCTTTTGATTAATCTATTCCTCAATGGAATTATTCGGCTTTGATGTTCTGTTGAGTCGGCTTCACTAGATTAAAATTGTAGGTGAACATTTTACTCTGATGCACACATTCCATGAAGCATTAACGCGAGTAGTTTCTTTGTAGAGCTCTGTCACACAAGAAAATTATAAATTTAATGACAGCAGATTTTCAATCTACGTTTGCATTCCTTGAGATCCGCGTCCATCAATTATCCTGACTGTATTGAATGTTAATAAAATTTTTAAATTCCACTGAACTATCATTATTTTCTGAAAAGCCTCAATTTTGGCTCTCGCTGGTTATCGATCTCTAGTTCTTGCAACCTACTGTTTTGTTGCTAACTTCATTTGCTTTTAGAGGTAAGAGTATCAGAATACATTTTTTAAATATTTCTTTTGATGGGTGTTTCATGTTTTCTTGACTTGGCCCATCTTTTAGAGAAGGTGGGACTGTCAATTATATTGATTATAGTTTAATGATTATATTGCTAAGAAATCTTTTCAAATTGTTTTATTGTTGCATATTGTTTTGTTTTTTTTGTTACTAATATTCTATTTCAGTCCGAGATAGTCCACCAAGGAAATCCCAGTATTAGTATGTGTTGATATGGAGCTGAATAGAATTTCTCAGCTTCTGAAAGTATTGCATGGTAAAACTATTACAATAAACGAAAGAAATTTATTTTGCTGTGGAATCGCATCTAATTTATTTGTAATTTTACGCTACACTACACTTTCTGGCCATTGGGCTGGAGATATCAAAATTATTTTTATGTTGCATTAGTATAGTAGGCATTATTTGTGGCAATCCACCATTGTGAATTGTTCATGTGAGTACTCTTTTTTTTCAATCGGAATTCAAATTTAGCACATCCAAATGGAATCATGATTGAAGTCTATACATTGCAGTCTTTTATAATTTGGAGTGTCTGCCAAACCTTGAAGACTTGGATTTAGACGCAATTTGGAATTCAGTGCATAATTAATCTTTATATTCTCTGTATTAGGTATTTAAAATCTAATAATACCTTCTAGTTGCATCAAATATGAGTTTTATCAATGCTATTCTTGCCCATATATGTTACTGAAGTATTTGAATTTATTTCATTGTAGAGAGAATATTCAAATTTCTATTCTGTGAATGAAATATGAAACGTTTCAAAGCTGTTGCGAATTAGAAAATCTGTTGAGAGTGCTCAACCATTAAAATATATTGAAAATATCAATTTCCTCATTATGCAGTATGGATTAGTTGTAGTTCAGTGGGCACCTCTCAGATACTAAAGTAAAATTTTTAGAAAAGTGAATTTTAATTTTCAATAGAATTGCTTAGTTAGTTATTATTGCACTAATATTTTTGATCGATTTATCAAAGTAAGAAGGCCAAACCTCTAAAATTTTAAAATAATATTTTTAGAAAGTGAATTTCAATTTTCAAAAGTATTGCTTAGTTATGTATTGTTGCACTAAAATTTTCACTCGATTTATCAAAGTAAGAAGGCCAAGAATCTTATTAGAAGCTTTTAAAAGTTAAATTTAATGAATGATTTCATTGGGTTTAACCAGCGTTCAACTATCTCATGAATACTATCTTAGTATTTATAGTTTCCTAAATTGGACTTATGAGTAAAAAAGCAAAATCTCCTCCGTTTTTTTTTTTTGTAATTAACCATTTGAGAGCTTCTGATTATTCAAATTGAATATTTTGTTACTTTTGCTTTCTTTTGATAGATGCATAGTGACTTGTTTTCGACTATATCAGGATAGTCTTATTTGACTTACTTAGAGTAAAATCTAAATCATTTACTAAAAAAATATATTCTCCCCTTATTGCTGTAAGAAATATTTATAGTTCTAAATATTTGATAGTTTTGTGATATTGTTGAACCTTTTTTACTATACAATCGGACCTACTTTTGAAATAGTAGCTGAAATAAGCTTCTTGGACTGGGTGGAGGCGGGCTATTTTTAAATTATTGGCTTAGAATGTATTCATGTGTGCTTACTTGCTTAAACATTGAATTGAATGATAAAACTAATCTCAAAGCAGTTTTGATATGTTGGACGTCATTGTAAAATCTACTTTTTTGAAATATAAAAGATAAAGCTTAAGCTAAACTTTAATTATTGATCACTGACACAAGAATTCATCAGAAATATATGGGCTATTTTACATTAATAAGACTGTTAATGTTTGAACACCGTGTATACTATCATTAAATACAATTTTAAAAAGTTTTAAGTGCTTCTAGCGTCATTGGTATAATTGTATAAAAAACAATAATTATTATTCTTGTCTAAGTTGTGTATGTTTTCAGTCCTATTAAGGCTGTGGTTACACTGCATGCGAATTCTGACCAACACCGTTCTGATGAATCCGTCAGAACAATCAAACTGTGCAGTTCCAATGAAATTGGTTACACTAGATGCGACTGCTTCTTCAGAACACGAACGAATACGTCAGAACTTTTCCACCATTCAAACTAGTTTGTTTTTTTGCATCTGTTCTGAAGAACAGTTCTGACCAACACCGTTCTGACGAATCGTAACCGTAGCCTAAGATGCTCATATTATTAATCCTGTAGCCAAGTATCATAAGTAGGAGACTCCAGAAAAAACGTATAGTAGTTTTCCTACAACTGCTTGTAAAGTCGTTCTTTAAGTACTGAAAACTAATTGTAAAATACCTCTTTACTGCTCTGCAAACGGTAAAGTACTTTACGCTGGCCAGCTGTTTTCTTTACGCTTCTGTTTTCATTTTGATGTCTTCTCATTGGTGGATCACGGAATCCGTGAATTCTCATAATCTCAAAAATGGCGCACGCTAACCAAATCCGCGCATGGTCTGTGATGTTACAAACTACAAGCTTTTATTGTGTTGGAATCCAGAACTGCAGTTGTAGGAACTGTATTGTATGCAATTCGCGCGTGAAGCTTCTTTATCGCTCTCGCAAAATTACTGCGCTCCGCTATGCGTCGCGCAGTAAATGTTTTGGTTCGAGCGATAAAAGTCGCGCTTCACGCTCTTAATACATAAATAACTATTTTTCTCAACGGATTCTTATGCATTTTCGGCGCTAAAAACGAACCCGAACTTTGGCTCCTCGAAAAACGCTTGTGTCATGAGATATTTCCAGGTTGGTGACCAAAGCGTCATATTTCTGCAATTTGCGGTGGAGGAAAACATTCTAGAGCTATGATTATGATTTATTCTCTGTGATTTTCATTTTCGAGAAAATTCTGGTTTTCGAGATATTCAGAATTTGGCGGACATCCAAAACCAGCTTTTTCAGGTTTTCACTAAAATAACAATAATATTTTCGTGAAGCAAGCGTGAAGTGCCAGAGTTCAGATTCGGATTGAGCGCCTAAAAATACAAAGGAATCTATCGAGAAAAAGACTATTATACGTTTTTCCCCCCACCAAAGTAGGCTGGGCAGGCTTACTGTACTAATGAAAATATATTAATAAACTACATTTTGGAATTACAGTTAGTGTTTTAACCCAATAAAAATGTTATTTAGAACATTTTCAGGTTCATTGGGTCTCACACTATCGTTTGCCCCACCTTGCCACACCAAAAAGTGGTCAGGGGATGGAGGGAGCCCACTTTACCCCCAGCATCGGACGCCCCTTCAACGGTCAATGTCACCCCATCGAGTAATAGTTGATTTTTCTCAGCTAATTATGGGGATCTAAATTTATATGTAACATGTCACGTTCCGACCATAATAAAGGATTTCACTTTAAAGGGTAGGCCTGTCCTTGGGAAATGACGAATTTTTAATATTGGAAAAGCTTTATGACAGGAACTACTGGAAATAAAAAGGCTAGATAGTCTCAAACTTTACGTACAAGCTTGTTCTTTGATACCAGTACCATTAAAAACTTTCAGTTCCACTGGTTTCTAATTTTCCACATTTTATTAAATGCATTTTATATATTTAAAAAATACATATCGTTAGAAAACAATTTATTTATTGAACTTTTTACATAATTAAATTTAATGTGTCATACAATGATGAGATATTTATCACTTTACTACTGCTTCCTTTATACGTGTGTTTCTATACTCGCATTTCAACTAATTTAAAACATTTTCCATTTCTAATTCTTAACATATAAGACATCGGTGAAATTTATAAGCTATATTTAAATTAATGATTCCTCATAAAAATCTTCAAAATAATGGCTTCTCATTTATTGTTGGTGCTCTGCATTCTACGACAGTGATCCAAGGATTCCATATTCCAGAAAGTTTGAAATTTTTGTCACTAGCCTGATGAAAAAATGGCGCTGAAGGCTGGTGACTGTTATATTTCTCACCATAAACCTTTTTCCAGGTGTTGGATAGCAGACTGCAGGGTATTGTAGAAGGTGTCCACCATTGAGTAAAGAGTGTTTTTCCGCATTATTCGTAATGGTTAGTGCCCGATTACAACAAATATTGTTCTGCATCTTAGTAGCACTGCACATTTTTCTTCATGTCTTAGTTCATCGATTCACTATCTTTCGATTCACTTTCATCTTAATTTGACCAACAATTTTATTATTTCATTTGAAAAGATTTGTGATTTTCTCATCTCTTTTCCTTTAATATCTGTTTTAAAGTTATTGAGTAATTTACTTACGTGTTGAGCGTAAAGTGAAATATTGCGATGAAAATAATTTGGAACAGTACAAACTGTAATGTGAACAAAAGCCGATTTTGGTCGGTTTCAACTTTGCTAACGGGAATAATTAAAATAGAAAAATAAAGGCAATTCTTTACAATAATAACTTATTTTAAGAACTTCTTTAAAAAAACAGTTTCAAAGAGTCGGTAGTTCATCTTAGAGCATAATTCTTAGAGATAGTTGTAGAGCATCATCTTCTCAAATTCTGTGGTTAAAATTGCATAAACTGTAAACTGTTTTCCGGTTTCTTTTATTTGAACCTCTATTAAATCTTTTGAGATTCAAGTACATTATTTAATTGGAATTATCATTTTCTTTTTTAATAGAATATTAAAAAGTTCCAATTATATATTTATTTTGAACTGGATTGTGATTGATACTAGTTAAGTTTGAATTATCGAACTGATTCATTGATTGTAATGAGTTTCATCAAGTAATTTTTGCAACTGTACGTTATTTGTTTGTATGCTTCTTTATCGATTACCCGGTGATTCGGAATCCTTTGGAATTTTAGACCAAGAGTGTATCTTTAAATAAAAGCGGATTTACCTGAATGGCGACTAGGCCGCGGCCCAGCAAACTCAACTTGAAAAATGAAGCTTTCACATAACAGTAAACTTCAAACTAAATTCTGATGGTGGGTGGAGGTAACTGAAGTACAGTAATAATAGTACTGTATATCATAAATGGTGGAGTGAGGGAGAGGGCTATGCATAGTGGGGACTCCCTCCCTTGTGATATTTCTGGGTTGTATCAAACGCTTCAAACGTTCCATGCTTGACAGTCCACTCTTATAACAGGCACTGGCTGCATTTATAATTTAAATCACCAAACATAATTGCTGATTGTGTGTAGTATACTATCTTGCACACATCTGGGCTACTTATTGCCTATGTCTAAGACTATGTGGCTGACACATTATATGCTGGGCTAAATGAATTGATTCAAGGTTTTCTAGACATGAGCGTAGAATCACTTTAAATACGATTTTAGAGAGATTGATTTTCAAAATATTTCCGGGGCACGGCCCCCGATGCCACAAACCACCCTTCCGTTTGGGGGTTCACCCTGACCCCCCTTCCCACGTAGTTGTAACCCCCTCTCAATCAACTATCCTATAAACACCCACGACAGTGTAAACTTGAAGCCCGATGCACACAGAACACGGCTGCGGTTGACGTATTCATGTTAACCTAGATAAGAGATAGAAATTTTTGATAGATACGAGCAACCCCAAGTTCTGTCTATAGGCTGAAAATTTTAACAAATTTCTAAAATATTCATAATTGAGACAGTTGGTTTTTATAGTCTGGCAAATTGCATACTCAAGTAATTCAAAATAGTAGTGCTCTGTATTAAATAAATGACGTAAAATATTAATTCATATTATTATTAGAAATTAATTATATAAAATTCTGTAGCGGGAGAGAGCCATGCATTTTAAAATATCAGCTATTGTTTTTTTAATTAATCAGGGCAGTCGAAATTAAATTGCATTTAATTTGGTCCAATTTGGAATTCGCAACCTGGGGTCATTGGGAATCTTCAGGGTTCAACACGTTATATAGGACCATTTCGATGAATTAAAAGATTCGATTCAGCTTGTAAAAGTACTTTAGTTTTTCTCAAGAAATTCCAAAATAATGCAAATAAAGCATACTAATAATAATGTATGAATTGTCGTTTCTTGTATTGAATCTTGAAAAACTATTTCACTGATAAGTCAATAATTATTATCATGATAGTATAGAGCTACTAATGCAGCTTATATTTTATTATTGCGAAAGCAGAGTGCTAGGTGAGCTGGAACCAGCGAACACATAAGACCAATTGGTCTTATGCAATGGCTTAAGGTGTTCGCTGGCTAGAACTGCAACCATTAGCTGTGGTTTGAAAGAAAAGAGAAAATGTTTACCGGAAAATAAAATATTTTTACAGCAATTAATGTTTCAATGTTTTTATAAGTTTTGAATATATTTCTAATAGGTATTCAGGTATAGGTAATGATCACAAAAATGCCAGGCTAGATCTAGAATCAAGCCCATAGTGCGCTGCAAACACTACTCTGTAATGGCTTTTGTAGCACAAAAATAAAAATAATACGAGAAATAAAATCTTTACGAGAATTATCAAAAAAATACGAGGATGCAGTGCTTCTTTTAGGTGAAATTAAAATATTAGTATATAAAATCATTGAATTTTATGCTAGTAGAAAAATTTAAGCTGCTATGAAATCAGGGGAGTGAGCAGAATATGATGGCGTTATGAAAATTAAAATATCCGAAATGTTATGTTTTTCAAGTTGTGTAGTGGTGTAAACATCAAAGGAATTAACGTATGAGATAAGAAGTCAGCGCTTTGTCAAGTAGTCACCCGCGGCGGCTGACCTTGAGTTAATAAATTTCTACAACTTGAAAAAGACCCGCGGCTGCTCCGCCGCGGTTTACCGGGAACGGGGCTATTGCAAATACATTGTTTACAACGTCAGCGCCTACCTGCAACCGCCATCCGCACCCGTGTTCTGTGTGCATCTAGCTTAAATCCTCTGTTATGGACTCTAGTGTATCTAATTGAATGAAGGTAAAAGATTATCTAGAATATCTATAAATATGAGGCCGCGCTGGAACTTTTGCCTAGGGCCTCAAAGTGTATAAATCCACCACTGGCGATACGCTAAATTATTTTTTATTGAAAAATACACATTTTTGTCCCACATTTCTTCTGCAGTAAGTCAATGAACGATTACAGATTTACTGGACCATTATTTCTACTCACTACTCTCCTGTAACCAGTGGCGTAGCCATGATGAGATTTCGGGGGGGGGGGGGGGGGGGGTCCGGATTTTTTTTAATTTATTGGTGTAAAAAGCTAATCTAGATAACTTGTTGGGCTCTAAAGTTCAAAGGAAATTTTTGAAAAATTACTACCCAAGAACCTAGGTGGCCAGGTTTGAAATGATAAGGTTTGATATACTAATATCTGTGACTATTTTGAGTCCAAACCCTTGAATTGGAACTAACCATACTTAACTTATGTACTGAATCTAAAAATTAATAGAATCATAATAAATTGCATTTCAAGTTTATAAAAATACAATTCAAATAAACATGAAGAAAACATACCTTTTTATAAGTTTCATATAATATAATTATGTCATTAGCCTAAAACGCACCCAACCCAAAGTTTATGAAATCGGAATTTTTTTATCATTGCATACTGATTTTACATGCTTGCATAGAACTTGCACTTAGTTTACATTTTTAAAATCCATCCCGATTTCATGAACTTTGAGTGCGTTTAGGCTAGTGGGTTATACTGAATTTTAACTTCAAAACTAAATTTTCTACAAGATGAGTTTATTCAAAAAGGTGATTTATCAATAATTAGCAAAGTTAATTCACTTCAAACTTGAAAAATTGCGTTTTATTTAATGTAATATTTCAATAATTATGGTAGTCACAGTTGAAAAATGTTTTATTCGATTTCGTAGCTCATTTTAAATCAAAGTTATCCATTTGAGCACCTAAATAAAGAGTCTACAAGTTTCTATATGAGTAAATACTGAGAAAATATTTGAAAAATACATTAATGTGACTATAACTGTAGCTATATTCTATTAAACAATCAGGGTTTCTCTATTCTGTTCGTTATAATACTACAAAACAGATAGAACCCTTCGGCTTTAAGTCCTTATCTATTAAATATTTGAGAATTTTTTATTTCTGAAATTTTGGGGGGGGGGCCTGGGCCCCATGGCCCCCCCTGGCTACGCCACTGCCTGTAACATCTGTGATTAAACTTAGAATGCCGTCTATCCTCTCCTCTCCTGCCAAACGAATCTAAACGTGGCTATTTTAGAATGAGTTTTATTCACTTTACAGTTTCAACTTGTAATTGAATGCATGTACAGTATTTTCAGACTAGAAATAAATTGATTTTCATTAGAATAGCATAAATCTGAGCGAAACCTGATCCCAGTCTGGATTGAAATTTGATTTAGAACTTCCTTTGCGTTTTTGTTCGAGTCAGTTTAGGGATGACGTAGCATCAAGTTATAGGTATACCAAGGCACATTTACTGTTACAGCTGACCCTGGTACTTATTTCTTCTGCAGTAATGTACATAAATATATTCTTCCGGCTTCAGAATTTCTTGTATGGAGTATAAATAATTTTCTTCACATCATTCGATTTTTTATTTTTTGCACTTCCTATCTTTCATTGTACATTTTATCCTGTGCACTCATTTTCTCTCCTAGAATGCTTTGGCCATTGTAAAATCGTTTATTACTTTCTTGGGTTTTGATTTCTTTAGGTCTGATCATGAAGTCTGATAGTCCATTATAAGTACAGTTACAACCGTGTATCTTGGAAGAACCAAACCAGCCTGTCAAATTCTAATGAGTTAGTTTCAATTTGTGTTCTTTTGAGCACCCAGAAGAAGATTCTCACCAACATCTTGACGAGTTATTCATTTTAATTCCAAAAAAATCAATTAATTTGTTGAATACATTACTGTACGTACTTTTTGTAGCTGAGCGTCAATTTTCGGCAAGACAGCTTATCCTAAAATCTAGGATTAATTATTATCTAGTTGTACTGCATCATCAATGTTGTATTTACTTGGAAATTAATATTTTTTAACATGATTTAAAACATGGAACTAGAGTTAGCTGTATGATAAAACAATTAATTTGAGATCTCGCCGTGTTTTATTTGAAATTACTGACAGTTTGGTAAAAATAACCTCAATCTTGAATTTTAATTCAAGGGGATAAGGATTTTAGCAGAATTTGACAGCAATGGAAATAGTCATCCAAAATTATTATTAAAAAATTATACATTTTAATAATAATTGTTACAAGAGTGAGCCCAAATCAACTTACGACAAAATTTAATTACCCGTAAGGGTCACCCCACCAATAAAAACCAGACGCTTATTATTATTTTCCTCAACGATTTCTGAAGTAATAAGTTTTACCTGAAGTATTAAATTACTTGATTACTGAGTATTATTATTCAAAGATTCAAGTAGTTGAACCAATTGGTTTTAGTAATCATATTAAATGTTTTCTCTTTAAATGCTTGTACGATCTTGTTTTCATACAAAACTAGTTGATAACTGCTGGAGTTGTGATAGTTCATTCCATCACCCTCTTGATTTAATACCTCCCTCCTAAACCGGTTCACTTATCTGGCTGGTATTTTTCCTAAATCATTTAATGACAATAAATGTATCTGTCTATCTACCGGCTGGTAGGCTTGGTTCTTTTAGGGCTGTTGAGAAGAGCGCAGAGGTGTTTTTAACAAGCGATCTCTTCTTTTTATCCACATTTAAGTCTTACCTCATCGTTTCGCCTTTCTCAGATTCACTGCTTTACAATTTCGATGTGAATAGCCCTAAAATTCAAAATCGAGAACCGATTTTTCGGTTTATCCGATTATCCGGAACTTTGCACCCAGCTACGGGTTCATATAAAATAAGGAACTAGCAGGTAGAATAACGCCCAAGTACAACTCCAAATTAATATCAATAACCGTAGCCCTTCCAACTTGCGAGCCTCTAATGGTGCACATATACGTTTCTCTTTTCGTTTAAAAGTTATGTTCAATATTATTATTATTATTTCATGAAACCCCCTAATATTATAAATACTTTGTAGTTTGATGAGTAGGTGATGTGGTTTGATGATTATCTAGGCAAAATATTGAATAATAGCTGTTGAAATTCTGTAACTACTGTACAGCTATTGAGATATTCAACAAATAAAGCGTGATTTTATGAACTTTTTCAACTAATAGGTTATTCCACATTACAAGAGAAAATGACAACTTCTAAAAAAGATTAGATGTGATTTCTAAATTTACAGATCTTAGTGATTTAAAAAAAAAAATGATAGACAGTCTATACAAGTTTTATAGAAAAATTCCAATTCCTGAGAATGTAGAACAGTAAATATACCAATGAGATTTTTTGGTAGTAGGCGGGGGTACATGACACTCATCATGAGATCAAGCTACTGGTTAATGACATTTCAAGAAAAAGGATTTGCTGGGTAGGAATATTCTAGCGAAAGGCCTCGTTATGACATTTCAGGTTATGGATCGAGGGTTTGGCGCAAAAGGGCCACTTTTTGGGATTTACGCAAAATTCCCTGGGCGCATCGTTCCTACATTCGGAAGAATGTGCAGTTGCATGAGCATGTGGGATTGTATCGGGCCCTATCACACTTCGTTTCAGTCTCTCAGATCAAAAGATGGTCCAGGCTCTCGCAGGATGTTTGCTCGTTTGTTCTGGTCTCACTGGGAATTGCAACATATTTCAAACAAGGTTGATCACTCACTTTCTCTCATTCTCTCTCTCACTCATACACAATGCCTCGAAAGAATGCAACCTAGCGTAGAAATTTTGGGGTTTTTGAGTATGCGTCATACGGGATGTTATGTGGTTTGAACGTAATATGTACTAATAACCTCGGACAGCATACATTTATTGCTATGTTCAAATCTCATTTGAAAAATATTCAAAATTCAATAAGTAAGGTTTTAAAAAGGACAAATGTTATTCGAAATTCGAATAATTAACTATTAAGGTGCTGCTTATACTGGATGGTCATTTGTCCGTTGCTATAGCTTGAAAATGTTCGTTGCTAATCCTGTTATGATATTTATTTTCTTGATTTTCATGAAGGTCCACTCATCCCTCGTACATATAGGATAGCCATTTACGGTATTTATGTTGTTCGGCCAATTTCTCAACACCTTTCTGAAGACTGCCTCATTTTGTAATTATTGTAAAAAGATGCCTCATTTTGATCATATTTCATTCATATAATTCAAATCAATCAAGAAACATGTTGTTGTAGAAACATGTTCTATTTGCTGTTCAAACGGCTATATTCTCCCTGTTGAACGTAATGCATTATCTAATGAGCTCTCCATAACTGAAATTAGTTGAATTCTCCCAATTGTTACAGTTATATTCAATTTAAAGGATGATTTTAGATCAAAGCCTACTTAGTGCTTCAATATTCTTCTATCCTTCAATACTAAAGTGCATCAATACTTATTCTTAAAGGTCTACTGTTCATCTCATCGTGGTGTAGCTATATTGTTCAATAAGATAGATAGATAGTCTTTAATTTTATCACTTTACAATAGAAAGTGCTCTGGACGAAATTGAGGCACAAGAGCCCCCTCTTTCACTAAACCCACAATAATAATGGTAATTCCAGTGATACCTTGCTGCTCTCAAGATGAAGCTCTGATGTAGAAATTTGATTATTCAAGATCATTTATTTTTCAGAGCTAAGAAATTAAGCTCAATTTTGGTTTAGTATGTGGTGTGACTGTCTTTCATTGATCTCAGGTTAGCTGTACGTAGGGATAATCCATCAGATTACCATACAGAAAACTTCATTGCAGATAAAACTTGAAAAAAATGCATAGAACATTTTGTCACTACTTTAAATTACCTACGCTTTTAGACGTTTGGAATTGAGTCTTTCAGAATTTTTTCGATGTCTTCCAGAAATTGGTCTTTAAAACTGTTTTAAACTGTGATGGATCTCATCTCGAAAAACCTTGTCCTAAACGTTAATCTCAATTTATTTCTATTGCAGTTTTCTACATTAGTTTTTGTGTGGCAAAGTATAAAACATTAGTTTTTCAAATGAGAAAATAGTAGCAATAAATTGTGCTCCCTTTTCAGTTTTTATATCACCTTGTGTATTGATTTCTTTATTATTAGCAATAAATTTTATTAGCTTTATTATCAAATGCTTTAAATTATAATGCAATCGCTAAAAATAAATAAGATTTTACTAGTTTTCACTGAATGTATTTATTTATTGTTGATTTTTTAAATTATTACTAATTTAAATTCATGCACTCTTTTGTTTAGAAGTTGGAGTGCAAAATACTAAAATTCTTTCAATCTTGTTGTTAAGGATGAATGTTTTTACTTGAGCAGAAGGGTAGCGATAATGGAAAAAGAGTCATTTGAAACTTGAACATAGAATGATACTTGCAGTGTAGACATTGAATTTTTTCGTTAACCGAAAACCTTCTGCTTCACATTTTTTGTACTATGCTTCTTGCACATCGGCCTTATATGACATTGTGATTTTTCGTCCAAAGAAGTTGAGCGAAACTACGCTAGCGATAACGCTAATTCTGACCTGACCACTTTACACCTCTGCTTGCTCTAGACCTAGACTAGTGCATCTTAAATTAAGAGTAAGTTGAGTCATAGAGTGGTCAGGACAGAAGTAGCGAAATCAGTATAGCATTGCTCAAACTATCATTGAGAGGAACTGTCATTGTTTGTGATCCGGTCGACAATAAATGCATGCCCCAAGTTTCGCATCGTATTCTGAATACAACGATAACGCTTCTCATAAAATTCCTTAAACGTCCTGCCGAGTACAAATCGTTATTGAAACTCTATCCTAACGGTATGATTCGTCTTTATTCGACCTGGTCATCGTAGTGTAGTGGTTAGAGGCTCCTGACTGCCACTCTGGTTCAATTCTTGATCTTTCCTGGCATTTTTTGTATTATCATTCGCCTCATTACCCAGGCACAAGTCTCGGGTGTGAGCATCATCATCAACTACTTGCAATTACTACATGCATTGTCGACCGAATCAGCTGTAGGAATTTCGTGAGAAAAAATAGACTTGAAGTTGAGCCTGTATTACCCTAAAATATTTGACTTGCGCTTCTTTCATGAAAGATAGATTTCACTTTTCATAATAATAGATTTGCTACTGAAATAATTACTCTTCAAATTTTTTTTAAGGATGAAATCTATCATTTATGATACAGTACATGCATCTTATAAAATGTTCTGTGCGTAATCGGGTCTCAAATCAAGAAAATTTAGGCGCTGATATCGAATGAAAGCCGAAAATTTAAAACCATGTCTATGGCTGCCCGCCAAACGTTCACCAAGCGTTACAGACGTCAAGTGACATAAATAACTGGTTGTGTTGTTGCTTGGGAAACGTTCGCTAAGCGTCACAGGCGTTGGCTGTGCATTGGTTGTGTGTCAGCCAGTTACAGTGAACGCTCTTCCGTGCCGATGTACAAGGAGCATAACGGCCTTCGGAAGGCAACTGTTGCAGTTGTATTTGTTGTCCTGTTGCAGGTTTCCTGGTGGCACAGGTGCTGAGACGTCCACTGGTGCCTTCGTTGAAGTCTATGAACGAGTACATGGCAGCACTGAACACGACCATCACCATTCCACCAGTGCAAGTGGCGGCGCCGCCAAGCATCGCCTGTCCCACTTGCAACAAGCTCTACAGCAGCCAACACACGCTCAGACGTCATGTGCGGCTCGAGTGCAACAAGGAGCCGCAGTTTCAGTGTCCGTACTGTCCGCGCAAGACCAAACAGCGCTACAATCTCATGCTGCACATTGCTCGCGCTCACAAGACAAACGTCGTCATGCCGACGTCCACGAAAAAGTAACAACGTCGTCGTCGAACCTCAACAGAATTCCTCGCACGCATTTCTACGTGAAACCAAAGCTAACTCTCTCCACCATGCTCAACGTTTTGGAATCTTCCAGATCTTGTAATCAGTCCTCGCACCACTACGACTTTGTTTGAACCTCAGTAGAATTCCTCGCACTATTTCTCGTGATTTCTGTGTTTTGAAACCAAAGCCAACTGTCCAAATCTGACAATCATCTTATCTTTTCAATTTGGAATAACACTTTGCACCACAAGACAAATTATGAAGAAGGTGTACAACGCTGTATCAACCTCAGTTTTCCTCGCACTACTTGATTTCTACCATAGCTCGATACCAAAGCTAATTGTTCAAACTTCACTCAACGGTATTGAATCATCTTGACTTGCTGATTCGCTAATGCTTCCCAGTTTCTAGTTGAGATTCGTAAACAGTTCGTAGGCATAAATGTGATATCTTTCTTATATACTATTATTTTTATAAAGTGCACTGTTTCCTAAGCTTCTTTTCCCCTAAATTTCTAAATGCTCATTCAAACTGAAAATATAATTATTTTGCGTTTTGCAGATTCTTGCTGCACAAGTGTAGGCTCATGTAGGAGGAGTCTAGATTACTCTAGGAGAGCGCTCTATTGCAATAAGTATCTCCGTTTAGACGGGCCTTGAAAGGGATGTCTAGGACTTGTCAGTCAGTCATGCATTTATTTTTAATGAGATTCATCTTGGGAATGTGTTTTTATTGACGTGTACCTACCGAGATTCTTCATCTATTGATTTTAGTATTCTCCCAATCTGCAGGCTCCCTTCACCAACTTATTAGCGAAATCAGCGTAGGTCAGCTTGTAAATTGTTAAATTATTAATTTACAAATAAAACTTTATATTTTTCATTTTGTCAATTTATAATTTTTCTACTCTAAAAAATTACCATGCACATTTAACCCTTATTTTATTATACTCTTATACTGATTAATTTCGCGATAAACTCAGGGAAATTTCACACACAACTATGTGGCAAAACTTTCCTTTTTAAACTCACAAAATGAGATATTTCTAGTGCTGATAATTATCTTTCAAATTCTTCTAGGTGTTATAAACTGTCTAAACTGTCTTTTATACTCATGCAAGTAATAATTGGACTACAACGAAAACCATTTCATTAAAACCAAATTCTATTCTATTGATAGAGAGCACAAACCTTGTCCACAAAGTACAATACAGTTCGAGTCAGAAGCTTTTTGCTTCAATGATAAATTATTTATATTATATTGTAAGTAATTCATTGTATCCGCAACAAAGATTATAGTAAACGTTCTAGTTGATCTAGTAACTGTATAGAAAATTACTACTAGTTTGGTGATTATTTACAAATGTATCATAAAGAACAGGAATTTAAAAAGCACTTAAATTTATAGATAAATCATTGCTTGTAAATTGAAAAGTAACTTTAGAATAATACAAGAACTTATAAGCATGATCACCAGATTTCGTAGCATTTTTGCTTTGCATTTTCTGTTTAAATTAGAATTTCAACTTGCATATTAATTTTATCATCTCACATAGAACTCATTATCTGCAAGAAAACAATTGATTTCAATAGACCTAGTTGCAATGCTTATTAATTTAGTCAATTTTGTAACAGAAGTATCACTTTCTGTAACATTCACTCTTATAAAATATTTAATATCTTTGATAGTAAGTAGCTGATACAATGAACAACCGATTGATTTATCCGTTATTGATAATACTGAACTTTTAATGAAATTGATATTTCAATTTTTAATCATACAAAAGGCATCTTCTTTGATAAATAGTTTAATAAATAATTTTTTTATTGCTGATGATGCCCACATGAGTCCTAGACTTGTGCGTGGGTATGAGGTGAATGATTACACATAAATGCCTGACGGTGGAGCGGGATTCGAACCCACGACCGCTTAAACGACAGCAAGCTGAAGTTGCAACGCCCCAACCAACTGCGCTAAGCGGCCCGCCACTTAGTTTACTACTACTAATAAGTATTATTTAATAGTACTTTTAAGTACTTTAATACTTGTATACTAATAATAAATAAAACATAAATAGTATCTCTAATCTCTTCTGAATTATTTTCATATCTTTGATCTAATTCAGAATCTTTTAAAATGAATCAGTTTATATTTATTCCATTTAATTGAAAATATTGTTAATTTGAAACTGAATGAGAATTTCATTCTTTTTTTAACCAAGCATGGTCAGTTCAGAGCCTTTAACCAGCCGGCCAAGGAGTTCATTGATAAATGTTCAATCAAATTAAAAAATCTCATTATTCCTTAAAACTAATTATTGCACTGTACAGTACCTCCAAAACATTTTTTAATTGATTTTTATCCCATTTATACCTCCTGTTCTAAAGTGATACTGGATGTTTTAATGAAATTTCACCAATTTCTTTTAATCGGAATTCAGATCATGCTTATGAAGTACTTTAAGTTATTCATTTATCAGTGCCTTAGTAGTGTTGCATAATTTTTATGTAAAAACCAAAAATTCGGCTGTCAAATAATTTTTTTGTTATGAAAGTACAAATTTTGAAAATAGCAGTGCACTGATAGTACTGTCTAGATTGCATCTTAGTAGGTTTCTTAGCTTAGTATTTTCAAAATTATGCCATTAACCCCATTGGTTGTATCGTTGAGAATAAATTCAGGGCCATCCGGCATTTGCATTCCGACATTTTATATATAGTTTTCAGCATTTCTAGCTTGTAATGACAAAGTGTTGTGCAAAAAAGATCAGGGATTCTCAGTTTAGGTTTACAATACTTATCATATCCTACAATAATTATTGTCATTGCACATGACAATACATCATATTATGGACATTCATCGAGTCATCTGTGATATTTTAGCCGAAAATTCAACTCTTGTAAATAGGTGATAATGTGTATTGAGTTACAATGGCTGCTATGCCCTTGATGAATGATACCGATCAAAGATTAAATTAGTTCCTAAACTAACCTCATTTTAGATGCAATTTGGTATAATTATACAGTTTATTTTTATAGGTAGTATAACATTTTTATAGGTAGAATCACTCGCAGACAGATTGTAATAAACAAATTATTCAGAATGAAAGTGCTCTTGTTATAAGATTATTCATTTTGACTTTATACTTTTTAACTTCCTTCTTAAATTTTCTTATATTAAGCCTAGGTTTTAAACTCGCGGGTTCGGACTAAACGGACAGCGGACAGTGCCGGAATACACTACAATTAATGCTCTATGTTTAGGTTCTTACACCAAAAGCATCAATTGTATTTCGGCCCTGTCCGATGTCCATTTAGTCCGAATCCTCGTAGTTGGAAACCGAAGCTTTAATAATGTTAGTTTGTAATAATGTTAGTCTGTGACTATTGAGCTTGAATTATGTGATAGAATAATCCATTCCATTTTCAAATTTGTGTTATACAGAACGTTCAAAAATTGACGCAGCCCATGGGGTATAATATAAGACATCAACATACACATGAATAAATTCAATCTTGTACTAATGTTAGGAAGTTAGATGTTGGACTTGATGTCATGTAACTTCAAAATAGATTTGTGTCAACTTCAACACATTTATATCAACTTTCCTTTAAATTTTCTTTGTTACTCTACTCGAAATAACCTTTTGAATGGTATTTGAGTCGCTAGTCAATCAATTATATTGTATGAGAATTTATATCAACTTCTTAATGCAGCGAGCCACCTAGGAAAACATTAAACAGGATAGGTTCCAAGGATTTCAAGAAAATAGAATCATTAAAAAATAGATTAACACAATTTAATAAAAAGACTGCTGTGACTAAACTAATACTCGATTAGTACATTCCAATTGACTCAGACAGTTGACATTAAATGTTGCATCGATTGGGGCACAGAAAATTCACCCCATGCAATGACTTCTGCTATCTGATCTCAGGGTTGCGTCATTTTTGAAAAACTAGTTATGTTATTCCTATAAAATAATGATAGAAAAATTACTAATATTTTATTTTCTACATTGATGAAACACATCAACTTTGAAATTATGTAATTCACATTCCAGCTTAGTTATGTTGAGCGATTTCAGTTATCCATTCAATAACGAAACTGGTTCTATTGCCAATCTTTAATGTTTCATCAACCATTCATATTCTCAATTCAATTATGTTTAATTAAAAAATTTATATTTTTCTCTTTACCATAACTTTGTCTTAAGCTCAAATGTGTACGGTACTGAAGTGAACAGATTTTCCATTTGCATGTAAAAATAAAAACCAACTTATTGTTGGATAGTTTAAAGTCGGTAAAGCTACTCAATCCCTTTACCACTCAGGAGTTTTTCGACCCCAGTAAAATATTAGCGTCCGGTTTATGGGATCAACGTATTGTTAACTACATTTTACCTCTAACAAAATTTAGATAGAGTTATAATCTTATCGATTTTACTTAAACTGTGTTCATACCAATCAGCATATAGGTTTTCATACAAACTCATTCAACATATTTTCCCCCATTTTTAATTATTCTATCTTAAATTTCTAAAATCAAGTTTTAGTTTCATTAGGCATAATATAATATTTTAAGAGTATAGTATCCTGTAACACTGTTGCATGGTATGATCTATTTAGCATTCCATTGTGTTAGTTCCCAAGATTGATGTAATACAGACCGTGTAATATACTAACCTTGGTTAGTTCTCATCACATTCCTATTTTTTTGCTCAAATTTAACCCATGACAATACAAATTACAAGAATATCTTCCTATTTTGAAAGTTCCAGTGTATTGATGTGTACCTTTCTTCGATAAATATTATTGAAAGATTATAAATTTTTTAATAGTATATAGGAATTTTTTACTAACTCTTCAGATTCATCCAAAGCTCTAGGATTCGATTTTACAATTTATGTATTTTATTTATTCACCATTCAATAGTACAAAACTTGTTGTGAAAGAGGTTGTAATTTATTTAAGTTTTTATTTACTTCATAGTAGTTGTATTTTCCATTTTGCCAAAGGTTACAAGCCAAAACTGTCCTTAATGTATAAAGATAGTAATATCCTGCATTAATTACAGCTGTAAATATCCCAATAATGAAATAGTGAATATTCACTTGGCTGTTTTTGTGAAGACATTTTGTATCTTGCCTTCTGGTTGTAGTAATTATTTATATTACATTCATTTGTAGATTTTAATTCTAAGTTTGACTATTTGTGTTCAATATTTATAATTTATGTTTTACTATTAGAACGTTTGTAAATAATTTAATGTGATTTAGGTTTTTAATAATTTTCATGTTTTATATTATGAAAACTTGACGGACGATTCGTAGTAATTTATTCTTTTAAAGATCATTCGTTCATAGTGACCGTGTCAATCTTTCGTAAACTTTCAAAATACTTGGACGATTTCTTAATCATTGTTTTTTCTCGGCTTAGCTGTCTAGCCAGGGATCTCTCTTTGAGTTTCAATAATTGTTGGCCAGTACTTTGTGTTTTCAAGATCAACAAACAATATTTTGTTAATACTCAGTTAACTTTTTATTGATTTTATTTTATTATGCATTCATTTCCATTAACTTTTCCAAGCCAACCTAATTTTACTCTTCATGCATTAATGTTTGGAATTTTTTTAATAAAATAAGATTGAACATTTTTCTACCAATTCTTGATAAAAGAATACAAAAAGGCATTGACTATTACAATTATCGCTTAACGTACGGTATTGTCACTAATCTCCTGTGTAGCGTTAGCTAATTTCTTAAAAAAAATTTCACTTTCCCAGCCCTAAATCCGTAGGTTATAGAGTGAAAGAAAGAAAGAAACTTTATTGAAAGAAAAGAAAGAAAGAGTATTGCTTTTCAAATCTAAGATAATCCAATTTTAATCGCAAAATGTTTTTTTCTCTTCGTCTTAACGTCTCTTTGATGAGTTACTTTGAAGATAGTACTGTCTTGAAGTCCTTATCAAATATTTTCAAACTTGATTTACTTCCAATACTTTACTAAACATAATCATCTGAGTCAAGTTTTTGTTCATTAGTTAGTTAGATTAGTTGATAGTATTATTTGTAGGCTACGTTAGTTAACGGTATTTAGATTTTTGAGACGGTGCTGTCTATTATTTTAATACTTGAAAAATATTATTACGACCAATGTTGATATAAGCACAAGAATTTTCCAATTTTTGGGCTCTTAATTATAACTTCAAAAGTAACATGCTCAGTTGAACTACATTTTAGAGCCTGGGTTTTTTGTACTCCCTATATTATTTAGATTGAGTTTTGCTGATTAATAATTTGTTACACCGTTCTGTAGCTTCATACCAAATTCTGCGGTACCTGATTGTATTTTTTTTTTATTGTAACTTTTTGTCACAAATAACTGGCAGTTCCTATAATGAATAAGATATTCTCTTTCAAATCTTCTGAATAGGGGAGATTGATGAATTCCGTACAATAATTCTTTGCTCAATAACTAATGGAATTCTGCTACACAAGATACTTTGATTAAATTTTCAATTGATTCACATTATCTGATATTACTTTTGAGATTTATCTCGATGTTGATGATGAATTTAGGCTTAGTTTAATGAAAAATTAAATTTTTGGAACAATTTGTTTTTGTTATTCTAGTTAAAGATACTTTATGTTTGAAAAGAGCTTGTTTTTAAAGACATTTATTTATAGGAAGTTGTAGTGATTAGTTGGTTATTGTTGGGTTTTTGGTAAGTTTATATGATTTATTTAATTTTGATTAGATTGTTATAGAGAAATGATCATTTTATTGTAAAAACTTCTCACTTCATAATGAATGTATTTCATTCGAGCGTCCTATATGCTGCTAAGCCAGGCAGTAGTAATTTTTAATAATGCTTGCATAGTTTCTATTGCAATTTTGAGAAGAATAGTGAATGTTCATTCATAAATCATTTTGCCAAATTTTAATTGAGGGTATGTTTTTTATCTACATATCTAATCTGTATTATCAGATTATAATTACTGTATTTGAAGGTATGAAGTAAATAATAATATATAATGCGTGTATTTTATGTTGAAATTTCTCTTCATTGATCATTTTGTAAGTCTAGTTTGCTGATGAAGATGCTTATATAATTTTTTTCAGTTCATGAATTTGATGCTTGTTCAGGAAACAAATTGCAACTATTTGGTAGGCTCTGCACAGGGGTTTTGGTTATAATTTTTTTTCGAAGTTCATTGTATTGGATATCATTAAAGTATTGAAATGCTAACTATTTCCATGAGAAATTAATTTTTCACCAAGTATTTTATGGACTATGGGAGTTTAAAGTTGAAATTTGTTGGTTTTGGGAGGCAATTGAACTCACCTAAGAGTTATTTTAAACATTTTATAATTTTTTTATAATTGAGACATCTTGAGGGCAAGAATGACACATTTTTTATTTCAATTTAACAATTGGTCTTTCCAAAATAATTTTTTGAAAAACTGAAATTTTTTGCATGTTTAAAAAAAATTATTTTGAGAAAACTAATTATGTGATCGGAATGAAAAATATGTCATTTTGTTCCTCAATGTGTCTTATTTAAAAAAAAAAATATCAAAAGTTTAAAATTACTTGTAGGGGAGATCAATTGCCCCCCAAAACAAAAAAATTTCAACTTTGAACTCCCATATTTCATAAAATATTAGAGAAAAAAATAATTTCTCATGGCAATAGTTAGCATTTCAATACCTTAATAATTCATTATCTGATCATTGGCTGTTGCCAATGTGCACCTCGAGACGTTAATATTAATTTATGAATATATTTCTCTAAAAAATTTGATACCAAATAGAACTTGAACAATTTTTTTATAAAAGAATTGTTTTTTTGCCCTATTGAATTCTAAGCAAAATGAATACAGTTGCACTCAACCAACTCAAACCAAAGACTCAAAAATATTTTTTTAAGAAAAGAGTTCTGCTTCCAGTTTTTCTCTGCTAGAAATTTTATTGCCAATTAAGAAGCATTCGAAATGCTTGCCTAAAGTGTAATTATTATTATACCTAAAGTGCAAGTTAGTGTACATGAATTGAGTTTCAAGTTTCATTTTTAGTGTCAAATTTTCCTGCAACTTGAATAATCTAAATTGCTGATTCAGTTTTAGGCAAGGAAAAAATGTTATATGCAAGCAAAATAATTAAGAATATAGGATTCGCATCTTATAAGTCAATTTGCAAAGTTATTAAATACATAATCATCTTTGTAATAATTATCACGGATAATAGA
The DNA here is from genome assembly GCA_948455865.1 of Conomelus anceps. Classification (NCBI taxonomy): domain Eukaryota; kingdom Metazoa; phylum Arthropoda; class Insecta; order Hemiptera; family Delphacidae; genus Conomelus; species Conomelus anceps. The sequence goes on along the minus strand of OX418220.1, from coordinate 40,729,650 downwards.
GAGTTTAGGCAAAACTAAATTAAAGATGACGCTATTGCTAACCTGAGCACTCTGTGCATCAGCCTACTCTAAATATAATATTATGCTAAAGAAACTATAGAGCAAGTTGAGACAAGGAGTGGTCACATTAGTATTTAAAATATAGTTTTCCTAAACTCTATGTAAAGATGAAATATTTTGCCATTTTGTACCCCTAACTTCAAATACATTTATTCTACAAAATGGAATAAAATAATACAATAACTTGGTAACAAAGCTTCCTTTGAAAAAATTACTTCATTTTCATGAAGAAGCAAAAATGTACCGTACTTTATACAAAATATCAGTAATTTTTACTTTCATTTCACTGACATCATATTACTTCATACCTTTGTACTACAGAATTATTTATTTTCAGTTGTTTCTTCGTTGGTTTAAGGATTGTTTTTCTTTTTTTTAATTTGAATGTGTTTTGAGCAAGCTTAAATATTTTACAATCGTTTAAAAATAAAAGTGTAGGTTACTAGAATTATAATGCATCGAAGTATGGTCGGTCTTCCAAAATAGTTGAACAAATTATTTTTTATCATGAAATAGCTATATAATTCTAGTTGCTTTCAAAATATTCAGTTTTTCTTTAAGCAGAAAATTTAAATTCTAAAAAGAGCATTCCTGAATATTTGAAGTGCAGTTTCTATTTTTAAGCAAAGCCTTGTTATTGCTATTTGAAAATTTGATTAAAGTTCCTATTATTAGTTCGCCTCAGCGATTTGTTAGGGTGAGAATATTTATTCCTATTCTAATTTGTGGCTCATTTGAAAAGTTTGCTGGACAAAGTTTTACAAAAATTATACATTTTATAGTTTTTGTATTATTTTAATACATGATGTGTCAATTATTAAGATATTATTAACTGTCATGTGAGAATCAGTTTTTTGTTATTGTATCTAGTGGCAAATAGCTGACAAGTATGTGATAATAATGACACTACCCGAATTTTATTGGCTCAAAGACAATATATTAGAGTTTCCAACTCAATGAAAGACTTTGAAAAAAAAAATTTTTTTATGTATTTATCAATGCATATCTCCATATTTGATATATGTAATATTTTCTAGTGTGTTGTTATAATAAATTTAAAAAAAAATTATCTTGATTTATTTTATTTGATGTTCTTTAATTTATTGATTATTATAGATAATTTGTAACATACAATTATTATGACTAGCAGTTCAACATATAGTCCTTGTTTGTCTGCTTGTGACAAAAATTAAAATTGGATTAAATTTTAATTTATTTTGTCTCAGGTAGAAAATCATTATAGTGATTACGTACTATTAGAAACGATATTTATTCCATACGAAATTATTGTAATTTGGGCAAGTTTATTACCAAAGTTAATCTGCCGATATGAAGTTCATATTTTGCTAACTGCTAGAAAAGCTGGGGTTTTCATACCTATAGCATGACAGACCAATAGAAATCATAATTTAATTTTTCACAATAATAGACGGCTAGTGAGAATATATTGACCATACAAGCCTAATACTGAGCAGTGCAATTTCAATCATTCCACCTGCATCTTGATACAGGAGATGTATTGAGGCGTTGTTTCCTGTAATTTAAGTTGGTGCCTGCAATATTCAGCATATTACATTGTACAGTACAGAAATTCAGGTTTTCCAGCTGTGTTTTATTCTCAGCTAAGGAATTGAAATACTAGCATTAACAGGGATAAGCTACAGTCCCTAAAAATCTTAGAATGCGGTGCTGCGAGCAAAACCTTTTAACGTTACCACGTCGCGAGCACTCTCCGTTGTACATAAACTGCTGATCGTTTCATGATCTTGCTACATCAAACCATAAATCAAATAAATGTCTTTATTGCCAAATAAATATAAGCAACATAACACAAAAATACAGTCAAAGAATATACAGTACATAAAACATTTCAACTTATACAAAAATACTGATGCGCAAAGAAAACGAATATAGCAGGAAGCACAATGATGAGATTTTTTTATTATTGCTGATGATGCCCACATGAGTCTGAGACTTGTGCGTGGGTAATGAGGTGAATGATTACACATAAATGCCTGACGGTGGAGCGGGATTCGAACCCACGACCGCTTAAACGACAGCAAGCTGAAGTTGCGACGCCCCAACCAACTGCGCTAAGCTGATGATGATACATTAAAATACGATCAGCTGTTACTGTGCAAAGGAGCGTGCTCGCAGTCTGGTCCTACCTTTATGGCAAGGTATATGGGTATATTAGCTCTGTTGCCATTTTTTCGTTTATATTTTGTCACTCAGTGGCGCACCCAGGATTCCATGGGGGGGGGGGGGGGGGGCAAAACTCGTTTGAGTCCCATGTGTCTCCTGTAGAGAGGGAGGCCTTCCTTGCTTCATAGACCCTTGAAAACACCGTTTCTAATCACCTATTATAAAATTTACTCTAGCTGAGAAAATTTTCACCAACATGTTACGACACAATATAAATCTTTAGTTAATTACTTGAATTTGGCTATAAAAATAAGTTAATATTAAAATCGGTTATTATTATTATTTGCAAGTAGTTAAGTGGGTTCAGCGCGTGTTGAAATTCTATCCAATCTTCTACAATCTTCGTAGTGAAAATTTGAAGAAAAAACACAAAATTAATAACTTGCTCATGATTCTGAACATCAACATAGTCCAAAATTCGTTATCTAATACGAAATAAGAATAAAACGACCTCATTTGGGTAATATACATCTAGACAAATCTAGATATACAACTAGTTCTGTTTCTTATGTAGATTGTGAACTATTTCATATTCAATGACACTTTTTCACAAAAAAAAATAAAATCATTTTTTACAAAAACCTACAATTTTTTAAATTAATTAAAAAAAGTACATCTAGATGTATCTAGGAAGTATTGCCTAAACGAGGTCGTTTACACGACTGCCGGATAGGCTGTGTGAAACCAGCCCAAGTCTTTCTTTCTGAACCTCTTTTATCAGCTTGAGTGAGACGAGAACTAACCACACAGAGGAATTTTTTAATTAATTACAGGTTAACATGAAAACCAGTTTTTTTAGTGAATTTTTATTCACATTATAACAATTTGGTAATCTCACAAGTTTTTTCATTTTTATTTTTTTTTATATTTTTGGTTTTTAATTTGAAATTTGGGGTGGGTTCCAAGCTGCTTATTTTCATAAATTCATATAATATTTCCTATTCAATGATTATAATCAATGTTATTTTAGCTCTTGAGGGAAATTACTGAAACCATAATAATGCTTCATTATGTGAGTTTGAGCTCATATCTTTAAACTTTTACTCATATCTTAAACTTTTTTCCAAGTTTATGGTGGGGGGGGGGCATGACCCCTTTGCGCCCCCCCCCCCCCGTGGGTGCGCCACTGTTGTCACTTATGCTTTTGTTTGAAAAACTGACCGCTTGACCTGGCTTGTGTTCGGCTATTGTACAACTAGAACTAGGCAGCACTGAGCAAAATTCTGCAAACTAAGTTTTGAACGGACTATATTACCTACTACTAGTTTTGTACTACTACGAGTAGGTACAGTTGTGGTCTGACGAGTTGATCCCTGGTTTTTCGGTGCGGGAGCGGGCGGCATTAGTAGGAAGCCAACTGCGCATGCTCTATTCATGCTTTACTTCTAATTTGAAAACTACGGCCAGAGACAAACAGGTTTTCTGCGCTTCAGCCAGCTTCAACTAGCCTAGTTGAGTCTAGGGCTAATGTAATTGCTACGCACAGTAGCAGTGAATTGGAGGAGGAGAGAAAGAATCGGCCAGGGATCAACTCGTCAGACCCCAACTCGTAGTTGAAGATGTTTGTCAACCTCCGTTCCAGAAATTAGATTTAAAACTGTTGATTAGCTGATAGGCAGTCCGCACATGGAACGTTCAGGCGTCGAGCGTCATAAATAAATGACTGCCTTTGGCTGAGTATCGTTGACTATGTCAGCACAACCAGTCTCAGCCATTTATTCAATTCAATTGACGCCTATGATGCTTTGCAAACGTTTCGTGTGCGGAACTTCGGACTGCAGTAGCCGTAGGTCCTAGGGCTCTTGACAGGTAATTGCTCTTAATTGTACTTTACATAACCTAATTGTACTGTACTTTATTAGACAATAAGTTGCATGCAAATCTATCTGGAATGGAGCGGGTTTTGATAAATTGAGATTTTCATTTTCCATGACGTACCTCCACTGTCGGCTGTGATGAATTTTCGTTAATTTTTTCATAATTTCAAAGGTAGTTTCATGTTACATGGAATGTTTCACTGATGACCATAGCGTAATTTATCATAGAAGCTACTTTATCTTTTTTTTTTTAAATTGAAACTTGCGATATTTTAAAAGTGCATTATATTTGTATTTTAATTCAAAGTTTAGATTATTTGTGAATTATTTGAAGATGTTGGGATTTTTAATAACTATCACAAAATGATAAGTCAAACTTTTAATTCAAATATAAAATATCTTATTAAATTAGATGATGAATGATGTTTATGAAATTGTTATTTGTAAAAACTATCAAGAATTTATTCTTGGAAAAATTGTTTTTCTCAACAATAGATGAAATTTTGGTTGGCTATACCAAGAAATTTGGTTGTCGATTGTTGAGTAATAGGTCTTCTGGAGAAATGACTGCCGCAGCTCCGGCGTTATGTCATCAGCTTAACTTTTATCAATGGTTCGGATAACACCTTGAACTCTATGTCGAAGTATTTTCCAAAACATGGGAGAAACGGCGTGGTGCAACTACTTAGAGTAATTTTTACCCTCTATTTTCTTAGAATTTCTTCTTTTATGGAAGTCGTAAGCTGAAAAACTGCGATTTCCCTACTCAAATGGAAGCTAGATGATGGAGAATTATATCTTAAATTTAGGAAAATTTTTACTAAAAAAACTCAAACGAATTGTTGTCAAATAGATGCCATACGAAGGAAAAGTATTGTTACTTTGCAACCTGAACAATGATCTTTTAAGTTGTTTTAAATTTCTAACATTTTTACAACAGCTTTGTTGTCTGACTTATAGGGGTGCGTTAGAATTTATTCCTAAGAATAATTTACAAGATTTCATGATGTAATTGATGACAATAATTGAAGCCCGTTGAATAGCAACTAGACTGCCCACAGATTGTGGCAGCAGTGCAATTTACTTTTCACTTACAATTTACGTTACTTACTAGGTCACTAGAAACATTCCTAAACTCCGATTGACTCAGATCTCAATGCTAAGTTGTTAACTTGAGTATAAACTTTGGTACTAAACATTAGTATAAACCTGTCTACTTCAATAAACTTAGGTTAAATGCTTCTCTGAAAGATTGTGGGATTGATTTTGGTAACAGAATAGCTGCTTTCAAAAAATCAAGGTAAGAACTTTGTGATTATTATTTTTTTTTTAATCTTGATGTTTTTCAATTTATAATGAAAATTTCAATTTTGAAACAATTAACATGCCATTATTGTTTGTTTCTAAAGCACGTGTACTTAATTTTTGAGTGAGAAGAGTAGATTTTCCAACTTTCATCATGTATGAAACTGTCTTTTATTCATTCTCACGCGTTAATAATAATCATAGATACTGTACATGTTGTGCTCAAGCTTTTCGTAAAAGGGTTTTACTTTAATGATTGGGCTCTTAGCACTATTTGTGAATAAAATTTTTGGGTATCTGCCAAAGGTATTAACTGAGAGGTTGTTACATCACTTTTGAAATTCGCAAAGCCTTTTGAAAGTTTGCACTGTGCAAGCATCCTGATGACCTTGCATAGAATAGGCCTTTACAGAATATTCATTTTAGATAGCTACTAAAATACTCCTCACATTTAATTCATTCAATACTGACTAAATTAGTACTTGATTAGTCCAAATTCTGGACATCTTATTGACAAAACTCTTATTTTTCAGCAACTTTCACTTTCAACTCAGACTCTGGTGGGAAAAATAAGTACTTTTGCGATGATTGTGGCAGAGGTTATGGTTGGCCGGAAAGTCTGGCCAGGCATAAAAGGCTGGAGTGCGGCAAAGAACCCACTTTTCAATGTCCCTACTGTCCCCATCGCTCAAAGAGGAAGGAAAATCTCAAATATCACATTCTCAGAAAACATAATGAACTAATATCGCAGACAACTACCTCGACTTACTTTGATGGTTGATTTTCTAGATCATAAGCACGTACTACCATGTAGATGGTTGAAAGTATCTCATTTATTGTTACTAATTTTTTATTGTATTTAAATCCAGCATATATTGATGTTCTACTATGAAAATTTGAAATACGATTACAATTTCCATTTATGTAGGTAATTTGAAATTGTTCTATCAAATTTCGCGCCTGTCACTCAAATAACAAAATGTTTTTCTTATTATTTTTAATCTGGAATCTTTTTGGCTATTCATTCGTTGTTTCCTATTAGCTCGATCGAATACATGTAAAATGTGAATGTGAAGTTACCAAACTCATCCAATGTATTAACTTTAGTAATGCAAGAATGTTTATGACTTTTCAGTCATGTTGCTAAATTAATACAGTATAATTAAAGAACTACTCGAGTAGAAAACATCTTTTGATTTCCTAAAACATTTTTTAATTCATTATACATTGCTGTATTTGTAGTCCAGTCATTTTAGATCGAAATAGACCTATATTTTCAAAACCCGTTAAAATTTGACTACTTAAGTATAACATGGCTGAGCTCATTTTTTTTTTTTGAGAATGAAGCCCACATAGGTCTGAGACCTGTACTTGGTTAATAAATTAGATGATGGTGATTCATGAGTTGGACCTACTGTTTTAGTTGTGTTCCGAACCACCAGCAATTTGAACAGTGTTATTTGAGATTTTGATATCAAAGATGTGAAAGAGAAAGATGTTACCTACAATTTGACCAACAATAGTTAGGAATATTTATAACAAAGAATTGTCATTTTCCAAGTACAACACAGGGAAAGTCTACACTACCCTTCAAAGTAGAATTGAAAATTATTAGCCAAATGTGAAATATTACACATGTATTTGGATCGCTTCAATGAGTTGAAAAGAATGTGCTGTAGCTCGATCTGGTCTGAAAAACCGTTCTTGAGTTAGGGGTGACAAAGGGTTACAACCGTTTATCTTGAAAAATCACTGTTGTAAGCTCGAAATTCGGATTCAGTGTCTTAAAATACAAGAAAAATTAAAAGAAATTAGATTAAAAGAACACTTACCATTTTTTATTATTCAGCTTGTGCAATAGCTTATGATGGCAAGTGTTGATGAAGGGGTTGTGGACCGCTTTAAAGCGTTATTTTCACTGTTGTAACGCTTCGCTAATCCCCCTCCCACATCATCATCTTCGATCTTGAGTATGCAAGTACATAAAGAAGAAGAAGAAGATATTCCTAAAGAAGAGAGCTACAACTTTTACTTGTGCATTTTTTATGTAGCTGTATTTTTTCTAATCGTTTTTGAGAAAATAAGGAAATACTGGTTTTTTGTCGCCATTTTCCAATACATATGGCTTCATCGCTGGCAAAGTTCTATTCATCATTCAGTATACTCATCAGTCTACTTATTTCTCTTGAAGTGTTGTTCACCTTTCAAATAATTGTTAGCTAATTATTGTTAATTCACATCAATGAACTGGAGGTGGTGGTGTGAGATTCTGATTTGTACAATTCCAGCAAGGTAAACCTGAACAATCAAATTAATCTAGATAATATACATCATCTATTACTATTTTGTGATACTTTCCCAACACCTACTGGTTTTTCGATGAGAAATCAATAGGCCAAACTTAATGTATAACAAAATAACCAAAAAAGGTTTTTCAAGAGGTGAAGATATTATAAAAAAAGCAGAGGACAAAAATTATAATAATTGAGCCAAAGAATATTTTTCATTTGTCATTTTTTCTACGCTGTTAATAGCTGTTGAGTAAGAGGTGAATAGCTATTGAGAAAGAGGGGCAAACTGGGTTTAGGCCACCATTTTCCAATATGGTGGCTGGGCCACAAGGTTTATCAACGGAGACTTTTGATTTGTTATTCAACATGCTAAGTACAACATTATGTTCCAAATCTCCAGCTTTTGCAATTCTTTTTTATTACCTAAAATGACTGGATTATTGCATTAATCTATTTATTATTAAGAATATTAAAATTATTAAAATGATGGACTATTATTATATTGATCTCTTCTAATGTTTGGATAGTTGAGACTATAATTATTTTGATATTGAACATGGATATTTACTTTCTGATGTTTTGCAGGTTGTAACGCTTTGTGAAGTTTTTCATCCACTCATTTTTATTTTAGTTGAAAATTAAAAACTAACATTTCTGTGTTTCTCAAAGTTATTTACAACAGTTCCATCTAAACACTTAAGTGGTTTCTAGGCAGGGGCTATCAAGTGAATTGAATTTTTCATATTCATCTTTGAGATAGACAATTTTATAAACATAATAATTAATTAGGTTTAAAAAGTGTTATAAACTTGATATAATATAATAAACTTGCCATCTATTTTTGCTTTAATTAAATCTTTGAGAATAAATGTTGGTACCATTTTCTAAAATTGTGATTTTGTCAACTGTGATTTGAAAAAATTTGAAACAGAGCTCAGTTTTTGTAAAATTCGTTTTTGCCAACGGATTAACTCTGTTCTTATTTTTTCTATTTCCTGAGCTTTGTCTTCACTCATATTTGTAAGCGTATGTTTTCCTAATACACCGCCTTCCATAATTAATGCTTCAAAGCAATACTCTATTTTAAGTTCGTTTTGATATGCGTTTAGCAATTAGATTGATATATTGTGGACTTTTCATTTAATAAATAAGGCTTGTTGATAGTTGAACTATCCTCTTAGTTTTGTGGAACTATCTACATCTAAATTTTCTAGGGATGTTGATGTTTTTATCTATTTTCGTCGCAAAAGCCCATTGAGAGTCCAGGACTCCTTTAGAATGGTTCTCCAGTGTTCTTTATATTGGGCCTTACATCTTCATCCTTGTCTCCCTTTTTTTTTCTTTTCAACAAAGTTTTGCTTGCGAGTAAATTTAGTTTATCACCAAGGCGCGTATCGTAAAATTTACATGGATTTCTCGTATAAACTTAAGGAATTTATGAACGATCTTATTAAAAGCAGAATAAATTGGCAAAATTAAAAGATATGATAAAATTTTCAAATTTTATGCTAGGACAAAAATTTAAGCTGCTAAATAGATACCCCAGGAAAAAATTTGTAAAATATTTTAGAATTTTGAAAATGCGAATATCTTTAAAAATCTGATCAAAATTTAATGTTTTTTAACCGATTTAAAAGGAGGTTTTCATTCCGACCTGTTTTTTATTTTTTCATATTAGCACATCAACACTATTGAACTGATTTAAATAATTGTTTTTTTTTTTTAATGATAAAGCATCATTCAGCGGTGATCCCATTTAAGCTTTGCAAGGGTTAGCTCAATACTCAGCCCAATACCAAGCGAAAGCGCAAAGTCATCAACGTATTTATTTGAATTTGGTCCGAATATGCCAAATACTTGTCCAGTGCCATAAAAATGTTGTCGTTAGCTTTAAAAAAGAATAATTAAAAAAAATTATTCTACATTTAACATAGAATTGTAATTATTTTATTAATTTTTCTACCATTTAGCAATTTATATAGAAGTTATATTGATCATATTGATTGGCAAATATTTTTAAAGTATAAAATAATTTTAAAATGTACAAATTTCTCATGTTTTTAGAATTTGAAAGAATAAACAATATTCAACAAGAAAACCCGACTTCAATCAAATGATACTCAAAAAATTGAATCCTCACATATCAAAAAATATTATTTATTTTTCAGAATAAAGTATTCACTTGGAATTAAATACATACGTACTCAAAAGTTCAAGGAAAGTACCAATACACTTCAAACATTCAAACTGAATTTAAAGAGATGTTTTCTAGTGGAAAATCGGCTCTAAAAACTATTGGTTTTTTAATTTGATACAGGGAACTTTATGAAGTAAACGCCAAATATTTTGTTAATTTATAAAATTATTATAAAAACACACTCTTTCCCCCTCTCTCATTCCATTCACCCCCCCCCCCCCACGCTCATCTATAATTCCTGTCTTCCACTCCACTGCTTCCTTCAGCAAGTTGACGCCTATTATTATTTACTTAGTGCGACTGAGTTGTGCTACAAAAGGTCGCCTTTTGCAGCGTTGCTAAGTTGCCTAATGTGAATGTGCACTAAAGCTTCTTCAACTCAGGGTAAATCTGAAAAGCATTCACCCAAAAGGATTTTCAATTATTCCTTGAGTGGTGGAGGCCTCATGGTAGGTTGATATCTATAGGCCAAGGTAGTTTACAGCTACATAGTTATCGGTTTTGCAATTAATTCGATATTTTCTTCTGTTTACAGTGAGTAATTTAAAAAATATCAATCAGTTGTCGGTTAAATATGCAAGGTTCGATTGTGTCCAGTGTGGTCGCCATTATAATAGACGAGATAATTTGCTAAGACATCAGAAATTGGAGTGCGGAAAAGAGCCTAAGTTCGCTTGTCAATATTGCGGCTTCAAAACAAAGCAGAAGTCAAATTTGAAATGTCATATATTCGTTCGGCATGAATCAAAATTGAACGCCTTCTAAATGAGACATTCACTTTCATTCATTCAATAAAAATGTTTGTCTTGCTTCAATAAAGTATATAAAGTAAAGTATAAAGTAATTTTAGAGTATACTTCGAAAGGGTGGTTGGTACTGTTCTGCGAAAATCTAATCGGAAATAAAAACGTATTAATTTTATAATTATGCCTATGCTCTATTACTGATTACAATGTATTATCAATCATGAAACATTAAATTTGTAATCGAAGGAAATAAGTTAGGAATAGAAATAGTTTGTGGTTGAAAATGTTTTTCTCAGAACCTCCCTTGTTAGCTTGTCCATTTTCTTTATAGTAGCCTATTATTTTTGTAAACATCTTGGCAATTAATTTTTTTCTTAATATCGACGAAATTGCATAAAACATGAGAGGGATACTATAGATGAAAGAATAATGAATCAAATTATAAGTATAATTTCACATGAGATTTTATCTTCAAATTTTTTATCAGTTTTCTCACATTTTATAAATTTTCTTGTGAGATATACTTATACTTATATTTATACTTTTATTTGACTTGTTTATCGACTGCTGCAGTAGTACAATCGGTTTGGGCGCTTACGTCCGTCTGACTACAACTCCTGCGGTAACGGGTTCGATTCCTATTTCTGTCAGGCATTGTTTATCACCTCATTACCCACGCACAAGTTTCGGACTCCTGTGAGCCAATTTTTTAGCTTCAGTATCTAGTATTCTCTTGAATTGTGCTCTCTTAAAGAGTACAATGCTAACCTGAATGGTCTAATGCTAATCGGCCTGATCTATATGCTCCATGTGTAGAGCAAAAGACTTGAAGTGCTTTGAAGGGTCAACATTTGCGCTATCGTTGAAGTTGTTTTTCCCCAAACTATTTATTGCCACTTCAATTATTTTCTTGACCTATCATGACAGTAATCTCACTAGAAAAAAGTATTTGATAACACTCCTCAGTTTGATTACTGAAGAGTCTTAAATCATCTATTAGAGAGTACCTCTGACTAATTCTGGTGGTAAAGCTATTCTGCCCGCATATTGTAGCCTACTAACACCGGGGTACATTTAATCTAATCTTTTTCTCTACATTTGCAGGAAATATTTCTAAAAATCCTCCTTCCAACAGCTACTATAGATGTGATCGTTGTGGACGCATGTACACCTGGAAGACTACATTGCAACGGCATAAAAAATTGGAGTGTGGCAAAGCACCACGATTTGATTGTCCTTACTGCAACTTTTGCTCGAAACAGAAACACAACTTGAAGTCCCACATACTCCTTCGTCACAAACTTGAACTACAGCAAAGTAATTGCATGAATGGCTCGATTTGAAAATGTGTTTCATTTCTCCCACGGAGCGTTATTATTTCTAGAATATTTCGTGATTGTACCATACATCGTGTTCTCATCACTGAAGAGGTATGGTTAAAGTAATCTAAAATATATATAAAATGAACTATGTATAGTTTACTTTATAATGAATAAAGTATAATATAAACTAAAATATATAGATTACTATAAAGTAATCTATATGATCTTTCAGATCATTTGCGCATGCCCATAGATTCGTCATTTTTTTTTTTCATTTAAAATTTCTTTAATAACGTGCGGTCAACCGAATGTCATGCTGAAATACTCGGAACTTTAGACATTCCAATATAAAAGTGTGATTTTATCAATAGCTGCACAAATTTACAGTCCTTTAAAAAAAAGGATACTGTAATAATAAATTAGTGGGATGAAGTGTAAAATGTAAAAATAAAACGATGAATAATAGGCCTAACCATTTAGAACCTCAATATTATTTTCCACTGAATTCGATACTCAAGAGTTATTTTGACTACATTTAGAGCTAAATATCACTATTTCTTTGGCTATTAGATTACAGCCTTATTGTATTATTATTTTTTTCTTTATAACATTGGTATTTTAGAAAATGTGCTTTTTATCTGAAAAATAATAATTAGAATTTGTTATAAAAATGCCTTAACGTGTTTTCAAATAATTCCTGTACCTGTTTTACATTATTTAAAAAAGGACAATCAAGTTTTGACTTACCGAAAAATGTTTTACACTTTTTTTAAAATAGTTTTAATTTGATTTGCAAGCTTTTTCTGCAGGATTTTAAATAACACATGGAGAATTTCGAATTAGAGTATTATAATGAGAGTAAAAGTGCAAAAATATTATCACATTTCCAAGTTTTGATCTGGAAGACAATGCTAATCAAAGCTGTCGATTTGCTGATAATGTGCAGTTGCAGTTAGTGGAGAGTTTAGCGAAACTACGATAAAACTAATTTAATTTCATTGAAAAAATTACAAAATGTTTATGCGACAGGCAGCAGAGCCCAAAACCTCAGAGTTCCAACAAAAAACAATATATTGACATAATAATATATCTAAACTATAACCGTACTTAATTATTTTAAGCTACAATAAGTACTTGATATTTATAGGTATAGATTCATAGTGAATCTAAGGCTAGATTTGCAAGAGTGAGAATTCAAAGAAAAAAGGAGGAAGAGCTCCGTACAATATTACAAATAGTTTCAGAATGCTAACCGATCAGTAGCTGTAGAGCAAGCAGAGGCTTAGAATGAAAAGGTTATCGGTATCGCAGATTTGCTTAGACTCGCTATTACTATCCACAAACGTCTTAATTCCAAGTGCTCAAATTTTGTTGTTTTCCAGCTCAGGGTATTAGGGTATGATGTCAGTGCCTAACTGGTGTGTATGTATGGTTACAGCAGCAGTATCATCATGGCTAGCCACAAACAGTTCGAATAAATTGGGGAAATACGTTTGCGAGGCTTGTGGTCGCCATTATCGCTGGCCGTCGGGTCTGTCCAGGCACAAACATCTGGAGTGCGGCAAGGAGCCGCGATTTCGCTGTCCTTACTGCGACTACAAATCGAAACAGAAGGATACGCTTGTCTACCATATTCGTGTCAAACATAGCCATCTTGTCACACTCGGCCTAAACTCCACTATTGAAGACGGCTCTCAACATCTCAGCCGAAAGAGATCTGAAAGTAGTTGAAAAGTCACCGAATCAAAATTATTTGAAAGTCTCAGAAGCTTGATGTTTTACTAAACTGTATATCTGCTTTCAACTTCATAATATACGAAAGCTTTCAAATTTCAACTAGAAGATATGTGACACTGTGACAGTAGTTGAAAAGTCTAAATCTAAAAGCTCATGTAACTCATTTCCATATCTCAATATCACAACTATAACTCCATTTTTTATAAATTATCCATTTTTTATAAATAGAGTTACTATGGTGAGTTTGCTTGATAAAACTTGAAGGTAAACGAAATTTTTCTTTAAGTTGGTTTAAATTTTTCCCGACTAAGATTGACCGTAGCCTAACGCAATCAATTTTCTGTCTCTTGAATTATGTTTTTAAATTGAAAACAATATAATTATTTATCTAATAATATTCATTTTTTATCAACTATCCCCAGATCTTTCCATATTAGTCATTTTCAGCCAAAGTTGAAATTTATCCACCCATCGGACAATATTTATAGTTTGCTATTTTGAGTATGTCTTCCGTTTATGTATTTTCCAGTCTCAGGTCAACAATTTATTAGTCAATACTTCTAAAAAATGTTCCTTTCCCAAATTGTTCGCAAATTGTTTTTTCAAGGTAAGTTGAATCGTTTCTTTATCACACTATATAACATTCAATTGGAATTTCTATTCTGGGATATCTAGATTTAATTCATTGCTTTAGTCTAACAGGGAATTATACTTTCCTACATGGAACGGTAAGTAGATGAAAACATTATTATTTCTTTTTCACAGGTTCTTTTAGAAATTATTTATTACAAGTTGTAACCACTCAATTTGCTCTGTTTCAAGTGGGTAAATTCCATGTTATCACTGATGCTTCAAATTGTTAACAAGATATTCTTAAGTTAAATGTAATGAGATTTATCTTCTTTCCTTTTTTTCTGTGTCGAAGAGGTACGTATACAAATCTTGCATGATATCTTGACAAATTACAAAATTAATCTTATTGACAATAAAACCAATAATAATTTACAGTAGGTTAATTGGTTATGGTATAGCATGCATTCCACCGTTGAAATATTGGAGAAAAAATTGTATATTCACTAGTTGAAATTTCAAGTCCAGAACAGCCTCACACATTTCACTATATTATTATTTATTCACACATCAAACATTTTGCACACTTCTACCTAATATCTAAATAAATTTTCATGCTTTATGGAAGAAATTTATTTTCAAATTTTCTAATTGTAATAATTTTCTTTTCTTTCCTTTTCATTTGAAGTTTTCAAATTTTAATTATTATCCTTCCAGAGAAATGGTGAGCTCCACTGCTATGGTTCAGAACTCAGAACTGTGGCTTCATTTTCTATTGTGAAATTGCTTTGCAGTAACACATTTGTTTCACGTGTTGAAAAATGAAAATGTTTTTTTTTTTTTTAATTGACTGAGTAAGAGTGATCAAACGTATTTACTAATTTTCGAAATCTCTTGCTTTTCCCATTTCTTTCTCTTATACCATTTGATCTTTGCACCATTTTAACTTATTCAACTAAAACATTTCTGCGGTTCTCTCTTCACTTTTAGTAGTTCTTTAAAGGGACTTTTCCTGTTCCTGGACCATAGTTTTATACCAGTTTATCAGTGGAATTCACAACTTACAAAATTTACTTTTTTTTTCAATTGTAAATCCGCTTTTACCTTGCTTCTTGGTGTCATTTGGATGCTGAATTGATTTTTTGTCAAAATTTCAGTGCCACCATTTAGATCAATGTAAATCACGAATATTTTTGTTCTAAAGACTGACTGTGACAGCATGTTTGATTTCGTTTGCTGTCACAATCCGTATTCAGATCCGTATTAAGGGAAGTGATAGCCGCGAGCCGTAGCAGGTATCTGTTCAATCAGATAGAGATAAGCTGCGTTCTCGTAGGACCTGTTTGTAACGGTGACCGATTAGATTGGCCAGCAAAAAAAGACACTGTTCTCTGCTGTAATTTACATTGATCTAAATTCAAAATGGTAGCAACGGGAAGTATCTGTCAAAAAACGCTTCAGTATTTGAGGGGCGAAAACTTGCAAGATTTGAAAGGGCCTAAAAATGATGCTATGTGTCCAGTGAATAAATTTGTTTACACAAACTACTGGATTCAAGTGTTCCCAATCGACTTCTGCCTACCTTGAGGCTTCATCAACTGAATGAAGATTTGAAAAGCTTTTGGAAGGTTTTTTTAAATCTTCCTTGAGACAAGGAAGCCTCAAGGTCTGTTCATAAATAGTCAGCACATTTCCAGTCATTCGTGTGCAGCAAACTTGTCACTAGGCAGCTAGCTCAGTATGGCACCGGCAAAACATAAAAGAAAGATAAGTATCTTCTGATAACGCACATAAGTGTGTGTTTGATGCAAGGCGTTTAAAATAGAGCTATATTCTAAACGGATTGGGTGCAATGTAAGTCATTTATTTCAATAGTGCATGGAGCTGTGTTCTGGTTTCAAATGGCTAACACAAATTCTCTTCTACAGATGATACTGCAGCGAGTACACAGGAAAGTCAATTAACAAAAGTTGCTGGAAATGAATCTCCATCAACACTTGTTGAAGGCAGCACAGGCGAAACGAAAAAATCGGCCGGTGGAAAAAAAACAAACAAACGTTCACACGGAAATTTTCCGTGTGACAAATGCGGTCGGATGTATCTGCGCAAAGATTCGCTGCAACGTCACGTGTTATGGGAGTGCGGCAAAGAACCGCAGTTTCAGTGTCCCTTCTGTCCGCAAAAATGCAAAAGGAAAACGCACCATATAAGGCACATACAGCGTCAACACTTCGACATGATGATGCTTCTTAAATCGCCATCTCTGGAGAATAGCTCGGACTCTTGTCCTGCTAATTCTGAAGTTGACTGATTAGTTGAGATCTGCTTTATGACTGGATTCTTTGCCACAAGCGCTCAAATTAGGATGGTTTCTTCAGGTCTTTGCTGGGATGCAACTTTTTTCTATAATGGAAAATCTTTATTGAAGCCAGGTCAAGACTATACAGTATTGTGTCCCATTTGATCTAAGCTGGAAAACAGTTTTCTTTTATAGATGAAACCCCTCATTGAAGGTCGACTCAAGATTATAAAGTATTTTGACTTTTATAATAGAAAATCTTCATTGTCGGCGAGGTCGCTTTTCTTTCTTTCGGTCTTCACTGAAAAACAGTTTTCTTCTATAAAATTATCAAAGATAGAATCAATATTATAAAGTAACTTATTTTGTCTTCAATAATAGATAATGTCTATTTACAGCAAGGTGAGCTTTTCTTCTACTCAATATTTACTAGAAAACTTTTGTCTTAAGTCCACTTAACCTTGAATGGGTGTTATGTATATATATTTGCCTATATATTTAAAGACAGATCCAGCCATATCTGCAAACATATCTTGAATATTTTTATAAATTTTTCCAGCAGAAATACAGGGGGTTATTATATATAATAACATTTACCATGTTTAGCTAACAAACCACAGCCTTAAAATAAATGTCTTACCAGTATTTTTCCTTTTCAATACTATACTACAGTGATGAAAGTAGATGTCCATCTTCGTCTCTCTTTTTTTTATAACTCTACAATAATTAAAAGCAATAAATAGTAACTAGACGATAAATTGATACTTTATTGTAACAACAGCTCAATTGAAAATAAATTGCCCACAAAGTATGTGTATTCAATTTCACATATTTTTCTAAATTATAGTTAGTTGATGAAAATTGTGATAATACTTATATTTCTTGTGATTATATCGTGCCTGTATATTTGAATTTCTAAAAGTAGGATGGAAATATTTTATTATGTCTGCAACTTTATAAAGTATTCTTTATAGCATGATCTAAGAACCTTCTCGTCTATTGAACTTGTATATATAATACTAATAATGTTATTGTAATATTGCGATTTTGTTGAGCCTTTTTGTTTTTAAGGATATTCGACAGTTGTGTTTTATTCGTAATTGGTTATCAGTATTGGTTGTTCAAATGAATTTAATATTTTATATTAAACTGTCATTATTGTGGCAAAAACATTGATATTATAATTGCTGTGAATATCCATTAATAGTATAACTATTAATATGTAGAATTTTGCTGTGCAGAACTGACCTTTTTGAGTCGCAGCCGACGCGTTTCGAACTATGTAGTTCTTCACATTGTGGCGCTTGGTTGCAGACTGCAGACAGGCTCCAGTCTGCAACCAAGCGCCGAAGATAACCACAGAGCTCGAAGCGCGTCGGCTGCGACTCAAAAAGATCAGTTCTGCACAGCAAGATTCTACGTATTATTGATATTATAATTTTTTATTGTAATTATTGATTATTTATGCATAAATTGTTAATGATAATGTATTTCAAAGGGTAGTTGTTTCATTTTGCAAGTTTAAATCCTCGGGATATTGTTGAGAATATTAACTGTCCATTTAGAGACATATTTCAAATTTACTTATTTTTAGATTGAGAAGATACCAGTATTTTATGGGTATAGACTTCCCTGGAAGGAAATCTGTTTGGTCATTCAGTCTGACTTACCAGTTATCAATCTATACAAAATATGTAATTCAATCTACCCAGGTATTCCAAAACTAAAATTATCATCAATTTTTATTATTTTAACATAAAAGTGAAGTTTATTTTTCTCACTTTTTAATTGCTAAGCCATTCAATCATACTTTTTTTTAATGAGCTTTCACAAACTAAGAGCTGTAGGCCACACTAGGCTACTTATTGAAGTATTTCAATATCTGTCATCTTATTATAGGCCTAATATGCTTGTTATTTTTCCAGTGCTTAAGATCGCATGTTGTTTTACAACAGAAATAGAAGATAGTAAATGTTGAAAATTGTTTTTGCTTTTATTTTTTGTCTACTCTGATTATTGAAAGTTTTCATTGCCTTTCCATTACCTTAATTATTGTTAATTGCATCAAATCAAAATGAAAGTCGATCTTTCAGAAATTTAGTTTTATCAATAATATTGGAAGTAAATATTGAGTTTTAAAATATTTGATAAGATATTATTTTATCAATAATATTTATGTACGAACATAATAATTAATTATTTTTTTACTCATTATTTATTGAGTTAATTGGAATATTCTTGTAAAAAATGTTACATGTTATTAATATGAAAATTTATTCATTTGTTCGAAGAATACAGTTTAAGGAAGCTCTCATTATCTTTGAAAATGATTTTCAACCCAAAATCTTTTACTAAACAAACTGTAAGCCCTTATCCTTAATAAAAGATTCATCCTTATTTCCATCTTCGGGAAAAAATCAGTACTTCCATTTTTATAGCTGTGTATGGTAGCCTATAATAATTATATATGATTAAAATGTTGCTTATTTGTATTGGAGTTTATACTTATCTGTTGTGATAATCTTAACAATTCATGTATCAAAGTTATGAAAGCTTGATGCCTAAAACAACAAGGATTATTTTTTATAAAATGTTATTTATTAAGAGTTATTTTTATAACCCACTTAAGCTGTATAATAATATCTAATTTTATAACTTTTTCATATCTGTTTAAAATAAAACTTTATTATTGGCTATTTATGTATATTTTAATCCCCATAGCATACCTGTAATCCATTTAATCCATTCCCATACTCGATCCATACCTGTAGTGCTGTAGACAAACAATTTGTGTATTTGATGAGGTAAACTCGCTTTTTTAAAAGAAGAAACTGTGTTTGTTTTCTTTTTGGAAGAGCTATTCTAGAAGTTTCATCTTCTTTGAAATGACAAAACTTTTCATGTAATTTTGTTTTAGGCAATAATAGTTGCTTATTGGTGTGTTTGCAATTTGAGTGGGCTGTCTGTTGCATGGTGTTCCACATTAGAAATCAAAGTGTTTTTGAATATGTTGTTTTATTACCACTAAAACTATACTACAAACGGTAATTACCGGTATTGCTTTTTTAATTATCAATATTCTAATCAGTACTTCCAAACCATCAATGTTTGACATTGCTTTTGGCAATAAGCATTCAACAAAAACTTGAATTTTTCAAATGACTGCATTAAAATACGATAAAGATTGTTAAATTGGATTCATAAATCACAACTTTCTGCATTCACTGTACTTACTCGTAATTGATCGCTCTGGAGCCTGTTGCTTAACAAGTTTCAAACTAATTCTAATGGTGCTTGCATTTTGTTTTAATGTAAAATCTTATAACAATTTTTAATTGCAAATTACTTGTAAAATGTTACTTGCACATTGTAAATCTTATGCAACAGTCTTCAGGTCGGTCCCGTTTTATTCAATGCGAGAGTTTCAGCTTAAAGCATTGTTCTGTTTATCCTGCAAATCACTTGAGTCTTGTACAGTTGCTGCACTCAGCAAAGATACTAATGACAAGATTGTATCAAACGAATAACTTGTAATAGCTGACTTTACTTCACGCCATCAAATTAGGCGGTTAGAACAAATTTCTCTGTTGCAAAAAGCATCTGACAGGTGACAAACCAACTGACTGCTAGTATCAAATTTGTAAACTGGGCAAAACCGCACAATTGCCAATTCGTGCATTGAGGTTGGTGTTTCTTTACAATCAGCTGCTGGCATGGTTCCATACCTGGCAACACCACAGTTTGTGCCAACCTCCTAATTTGATGGCTTGAATTATAGTTTCAATATATTTGTAGACTTGAAACAACTATCTGCGGTCATTTGTATGAATCATACATGTAACTAGTCTCCTTGTTCAGTGTGTATCAGCCTAATGCCTAAGCAGCTGTAGCTATATCTTGTACTTAGATCCAACCATGAGGTTGCCTCAACTCAAGGTAGCCTTCCTCCAAAGGCTTTTCAAGCATCCCTCGAGTTGAGGAACTCTCAAGGTTCGTTAATATGGGCCTAAATGCTAATATAACTTCTATAAAACTTCTAAAAAGCAGGCTCATTTGTAGAGACACTAAATTGAAAATATATGAGAGCCTAATACGGCCAGTAGTGACATATGGCTCTGAATCTTGGACATTAACCAAAGAAGACAAGAATAATCTGGCTGTATTTGAAAGAAAAATTCTTAGAACGATTTATGGTCCTGTTAAAGAGGGAGAAGAATGGAGAAGAAAGACAAATTCAGAGCTGGAATCATTGATACACGGCCGTAATATTATACATTTCATAAAGGCGCAGAGACTCAGGTGGTTTGGGCATATCTGCAGAATGAGTGAAACCAGAATGCCCAAAATAGTCTACAAAGAAAAACTTCACTCAAGAAGGAAGACCAAGGATAAGATGGGAGGATGAAATCAGATGGGATATCTTAAAGATGGGATATAGATGATGGAGAGGGATGGTTGGTGATAGATATGTTTGGAGGGCTGTAGTGGAGGAGGCCAAAGCCCATATTGGGCTGTAGTCAAAAAACAAAAATGCTGATATTCAAATATAAATGCAACTCTAATATTGAGTCTTATGAATTGATTATTAAACTGTCAATTCCACTAAATAGTGGAACTTATACTGAAAGTATTAGGTAGTACTGTTGTGGTGTGACAAGTTGATCCCTGTCCGATTCTTTCCCTTCTCCTGCAACTCTCTGCTACTGTGCATTGCAATAACATTAGCCCTGGGTACAACTAGGCTAGTTGAAACTGGCTGAAGTGTAGAAAACCTGTTTGTCTCTGGCCATAGTTTTCAAATTAGGAATAAATCTATAGAGCATGCGCAGTTGGCTTCCTACTACCACCACCCGCTCCCACACCGAAAAACAAGGGATCAACTCGTCAGACAACAGTACTCATGGGCTCACCTTTAAGCTTTCTCAATTTGAGAATGACTTGAAAAGCAATCACTCAAAAGGCTTTGAAGTCACCCTCAAGCAAAAAAGCCCCATAAATAGGGGCATCAAATCAATTTTGATTTGAATAGGTCTATTAGTTCCCCACAATCACCCAGAACAGCAAATCACTGCTAAAAATAAATCACTGCTTATTTGAATACAACACAATTGTTTCATGCAACTACTCATGTTGATTGATTTGCAAATTCTTCAATATTATTGGAGTTGTAATTTTATGTGATAGGAGCTACATTCCTACTAAAAATCTATACAAATATCTGCTATTTGTCAATGTGAAATTAATTACTTTGATATAACTTGCGATTTTGACGGATTCGATGCCAAAACATTTGATAGATCAGTATAGATGTGGTGAGGTTATTGAGTTGCCTTAATCCTCTATTGAATCTGGAAGATCTACAAATACTGTTTTGGGATTTCATCCATCAAAATTACACCAATTCAATACTATAGAGTTCTGGGCTTTATATTTAATTAGTTTATAGTCCATGCAAACCTCAGAGCCTAATTATACAAAGCCGCTGCAGTCGCGGTCGCGCGCCATCGCCACAGACGTTCAGAAAAGCCACTCTCAGCAAACATACAATGTGTATTGAGCTGTGGCCACGCCCCCTTTAGTCGTCTACGT
Source organism: Conomelus anceps (assembly GCA_948455865.1). Lineage (NCBI taxonomy): Eukaryota > Metazoa > Arthropoda > Insecta > Hemiptera > Delphacidae > Conomelus > Conomelus anceps. The sequence goes on along the minus strand of OX418220.1, from coordinate 40,707,512 downwards.
ACCCTTGCTTCTAGTGGCAAGCCCAGGCAACTGTCGCCTTGGTAGCCAACCATTGTTTTCCATAGGCCGCGCTTAGTGATGAGCCTTTACCCCTCAAACGGTTAAAGCATGTATGGCATAGTAGGGATAACACTCTGACACAGTTCACTCATTCTCTCTCTCTCCATGGTTAAGTGTCAAGAATGGACGAATCCTTGTCCAAACTTCGCCATTTCATGTAATTGCATCACTTAGATTGTCATTACTGTAATTAATATCATACAAATGAGATCATTGTACATAATTCTTTGCACTATAAAAATAGTATTTTCTGAGTTCACTACTGTATATATCTATGTGATGTTGATAGCTTTGATTTTAACCATTCATATTCAAATTTGTAAATTTACATGAATAAAGAAATATAATCTAATCTAATCCATGTATACTGTCAGGAAAGTTGAGTTAACATTCGGCTAATCACCTCCGCTTGATCGATAGACTTCTATCACACGACCTCCTTACTCTCTTCATCATCCAGTACATGGAACCCATATTTTCATGTTTGATAGTAGCAAATATACCACTGGAATCATAGCGAATGTGTTGGCTGTCAGCTCACAAAAACCGACTAAACTTTTACCCCCACCAAAGTTGAAAATTTCAACTTTCAGTCACATGTGGTGGGAGTAGAGGGCTCATCACTAACCATTTGATGCTTATTATTCTACTGGGCCACTCCATTTGCCTACAATTACCACAGTTTGATGGATTGTTTTAGTCGGCCATGACAGCTCTGTACTAGCTTGTCATCATTTGGAAGTTACATTTGTATGTTGATTAATGTTGTTGTGGTGCAATTAGTTTCAGTTACATTACAATCTGTGATGTTTTCCATGACAAAATACTTGATGAACAATCTAATATCAAAACTGACACTGCATTTCTATTAAAATATTATGTTTCACTCACTTATACTGGAAATGCTGGAGGGATGCATTTCACTTCTGAAGAGAAGCTTCGTCAGCCTGCTGCCAGGGGTCATGTTTTGTTGAGGTTAGGATGAGCTGCCATTATATAGTTGAAAATTGCGTTGTATTTTAATTGTCTGGTCATTGTGTAAGTTGGTTCTGTCTTGTTTATGGTGTTTGAATATTTCATATTGTTCCAGTGTATTTAGTTTGTGGCTTTTTTTGGAAAGTGTGTAGTATTACCAAGTCAGTTTGAATGTTATTGTGTGAATGTCCAGTGTTGATACATCAGTTTTGTTACATCTCACCTAACAAACAGCACAATTCAAAAATTCAACAAACCAGGAATATATATGCTCAAATGCAACACATGCCCCAAATACTACATAGGACAAACAGGCAGATCATTCAATAAAAGATACAAAGAACACATTAAAGCTCTACATTCCAACTCTGACTTAACATTTGCAGATCACTTGATCAACACTGGACATTCACACAATAACATCCAAACTGACTTGGTAATACTACACACTTTCCAAAAAAAGCCACAAACTAAATACACTGAAACAATATGATATATTCAAACACCATAAACAAGACATAACCAACTTACTCAGTGACCAGACTCAATTCAAATCCAACACAATTTTTAACTATATAATGGCTGCTCATCCTAACCTCAACAGAACATGACCCCTGGCGGCAGGCTAATGAAGCTTCTCTTCTGAAGTGAAATGCATCCCTCTAGCATCTCCAGTATAAGTGAGTGAAAATCATATATTCAATTGAAATACAGTGTCAGTTTTGATATTAGATTAATAAATTACAGTTGTTTTAGATTACCATCAAATTATTTATAGGGGAATGTTGCAATTTTTATTGAATTGATGAAATTTTGAATTCTGAGCGATGCTATGGCTTGGATGAGCTGCAGCTGTTGCTTGCCTCGGTCACAGCCTTGTGACACGGGACCACGACTGCAGTTGTTCTATAAAATAAGGCTCCTAGCTTGCAGTACAGTCTCATGGAAATGCTAATTCAAATGTGAATGTATGCACTTTGTTGTCGGGATCAGGTAACTGGTGTTATTTACCCAGCACAATTACATTGAATCATATGAATTCAAAATTAGGTAAGTGTGAAGTGCTATACAATGTCTCTCAGGCCAGATGAACAACGATACCAATTACCCTACTGTCTATTATGTGTGAAACAAGCCTTAGTAGAGAAGTTGCGAAAATCGATGCTGAAAACCCGTCAACACTTGGGAAAAAATGATAATTATTTCAAAGTCACACTTGCTCTCATACAAAAAATAATCATGACTGATCTGCTTCCCATATTTGAGAGAAATGGATTATGTTTTGACATACTCCATTCCCATCCACAATGATGATAACACGCAGAATGGCGAATGAAAATATCCACTTACCACAGAAAATAGATCCAAACATCATATTTTCAAAAGTATGTTTCAGTTTTATCAATATTTTATCAATTATTAAAATACATTGAAGAAAATACATAATATATGGGGTAATGGATAAGTTATGTTTTCACTTTGTCATGATAAAGTAGCTGCCTGGCCAAAATATACAAGTAAATATATTCATTCATATTTCATCAGTCATGATTGAATTAAGTACATCACAAAGCTACCTAGTAAATGCAGGTTAGGTTATGTTTTCTATATAGCTATGCATTGCAACTCCTTTCATAAAAGTTCCGATCCATCAGACAAAGAGATAGCAAAGAGTCTTCAAAAAATTTTGCACAGAAATATAATAATTATATTATGAAAAATTACTTTCCATGGGTTATTTTTGGATTTCATTCAGTTATTGAATTGACTGCGTCATTTCTGAACCTTTATTCCAATTGAATTTGGTAAGAATTTAATAATTCTAATCCTAACCTCTTTGTTGTAAGATTGTACCAGACTTTCGCAAGTAAGCGTACAAATGCCTTTTAACTGATTATCGTAACTTTTAGCGATAATGGGTTTCAACAAAGATTTGCGCAACCTCTCTATTACTGCAGGCTAAGTTTTGCACGGACTCAAGTATCATGAAAATGAAAATTTATCATAATTTTGTCGCGTTTGTTTGGTATGAATGAAGTAACATATGCTGTTATAAGAAGATTTGCAATGTCGACTGTATTGTTTACAATATTACTTAGTTTTATTAGTAGCCTATGCCTATAGAATAAAAGATGCACCAACATTAAAAGCACTTCTGTACTAGTATTGAAAACAGGAGAGAAATGAAGATGGGTTGGATATGCGAACCTGATAAGATAAAAAAACTCAATTTTGAAACATTTATGGCGTTCGTTATGAAAGAAGAAGACCGATTGGATTGGCCAGCAAAAAAGACTTTGTTCTCCTGTAAAACTATTTTCTGGTGGTTCGGAACCCACCTAAAACGATTGGATTGGCCAGTAAAAAAGACCGTTCTCTGCTGTATAACCACTTCCTTGTGGTTCGGAACCCACCTAAAACTGTAGGTCCAACTCATCAATCACCATCATTCAACTCATTACCCACGCACAGGTCTCAAGCCCATGAGAGCTTCATCCTTCAAAAAAAAGACAGAAGGAAAAATAAGAATAACGGAAATGAAGTAGATGAGAATTGTGCAGAATAGAAAGGATTGCAATTGTCATGAAAGGCCTCCATTGCTAGTAAAACAATGTAAAAATCCAATGTAGAACTAGAAGAAAAGGAAGGCTGAATTCGCGAGCTTCCATCTTTCTCATATCTTTCACCAATTCGCCTCATTCTTCATCCAAGATCACATCATCAAAACAATGTAATGTGTTTCTGGTTTTAAAAAAAATGTTGGAATATTCCCAGTTTTTAAATTAAAAATATTGATATACAAAATTTCAAAATCAAAATTTATTATTCAATCAATAACATAATAATACACAGTAGATTCACTCCAGATTGTTTATTGTTGAATTTTTAGAGAAAAATTTGATCTAGTAAACAATTAGCGAGTCTTTATAAATACGGGTTTATTGTGATTATTCACGATATTACGTTTATTTCTTCCATTCTAGATAAAGACTAGCTCCACTATAAACAAATCACAGCTTTTAAAATTTGTGAAACGGTTCAGTTAAGTGTATTATTGTATAGTGTATGTACGAGTATATTTATTAACTCCTTCCACCTTCTTTGATAGCACCAAAAGTATTCGGGTCGGTTCAAAGCTTGATCGTTATTCAAAATTGCATGAGAATTCATATTTATTCGCTGTCCTATTTCAATTTCATTAATGGTCTGTGATGACTGATGCATGCACCATTTTCTTGATTACTAATCCTCAACGAATAAATTTTCCTTCCTAATATAAATTAGAATGATTTTTAGAACAAAACGATCAAGTGCAAGTCGTGTGAAAACAGAAACTCAGGTTTGATGACGTGACACTGGTGACTTTTTCTGAAGCACAGAAATGAGTTGGACCTCCGCATTACTTCTGTTTGGAAGTTGAATTAATTATTCCTATACATTTATTCTATAACACTTAGATCCAATTATATTGGGTTATTGAACATGAAATTTTCTCATGAAAATAAATTGTTTGGATTAGTGTAAAAATTAATGTTAACATCAAAAAGTTGAAGTGGATAATGGATCAAGAAATTCAAGATTCATTTTGATATCCATTTCGACTTTTCACAAAAGTCATATTGCATCACGCCACCAAACCTGGATCTTACTTGTGCCGAACCTGCAGTCAGTGTCAATATTTTAAGTATCATGTAACACATCACTTATGGTACTACATATACACAGAGCCTGTATAATTTAAAACATATTTTATCACCATTGCATAACATCATTCACTCATTATTCAACCTCACAGAAATTTTAGCATCTCATTGAAATAGCAATTCAGGTTCCTATTTATGAACCTACCTTGAGGTTTAGTTAAAAGGGAGAAAAATCTTCTCAGTCGATGGTTATTCAGGTTTCCCTTATATAAGGGAGCCTAAATCCTATAAATGCGTGCCTAAGTTCTTCACAATTGGCTATGAACACAAATAGCAAATTAAAAATCGGCTGTGACCTGTTTATACGTTATATTGCAATATAGTAGGCATTCGGGTTTTAGTGATTGCAGGATATCCTCTGATGGACTTACCCTATTTTCCTTTTTATATTTGACTTTTAAGCAGCTGTGAATCGCTGTTTGATGAGTTTTTTTTCTGATTTTCCGCTCATGAAAAGTTGTTTAATACTTTGTGGTCAGGCGCCGGTGTAATTCTTATTATCTATCTTTTTCTGAATGGCAAAACTAATACTATTTTCTCTGATTGAAGAAGTTCCTCCATCTTCTTGCTTGGCCTATACATTTTTCAACATTTATCTGTCTTTGTGAATGCTGTTCTCTGCTATGATTATATCATGATCCTGCACCCTGCTTGACTGAAAACTCTGAGCTGAATCCACGATCTGCAATATCGAAGGGTAATTATTTTCAACTAATATCAGTAGCTTAGTTAATCAGTAGGCTATAAATACTCATAAAATATACTTACTAGTTCAACTGAGAGAAATTCTAATAGTTGGTGAATTATTTCTTGTTATTGGAAACGATAGAGCAGCCGGTTGTACAAACGATCAATGGTAAGAATTCTAATCATTGATCGGAAATCAAATTCTGATCAACGTTTGTGCAACCAACTGAAGATTTAGAAATACCACTACATTCTTACAACAATATGAGCTAAATAGCAGTGCAACTCTAATATGACAGCTAAATATTATAAAACCTTATTTAATAATTCAGTGATCTTGCAATTTCGACAGGGCTTTGGTTTTGATTATAATCACTCACAATATCTAATTAGAAATTGTAATAGAACAAAATTTCTTTTGTAACGCATTCAATAAACAATGGTTTCCACGGTTAACACTGGCAGCATGCGCTGAGCTGAAAGGTAGCATACGCAAGTGAATGAACAGTTGCACAACTAACTGTGAGGCTTATTCATTGTATCGGAGTGGTATGACGCATGCTGTCTGGTTAAAACCGTGTAAACACCTCGTAAGTGTACCAAAGTCTATCAAATTAGTATTTCTCAAGTAGACGTTTGATGACAATTTTTTATTAATATAACTGTCATTAGTCTTCTCCAGCACAATTCCGTACGGATTGTATTAATATTGCTCTATCATACTGCTACCGTACCTCTTTTGCGGACTTCTTTGTCACCAAATTTCTCCACAAATCCAATATTTATCAATGGTATCATGTTGTGTTATCGAAAATTGAAACTTAGAAAAAAAGAAAAAGTAAAAATGTTCATAATTATTGAGTTTACTCTATTTCCCAAGAAGTATAAAATTTCCATACTCTATTCTTTTCAATGAATTTCTCTCAGGTGCTCTGTCTATTTTCTTAGATATAAATGAATCTGGTCATTATTTAGTCTAAGAATGATGAGCATTTATTGATTATTGCATTACATTTGATGGTTTGGGCTTAATGAGATATGGTATTTATACATTTTTTGGTACAAGGCTGTTCTCTTTATTTCTGTATTTCTTGATGTATTTCAATTGCAGGTTCTTCGCGTATTATATATTCTTTTATAATTTTTAGAGTCAATGAATTTCGATTTACTAAATAACGTACTTTTAATATGAAAGCACTACTGTAAACCCCTCGCATCATCAATAGCATTTACATTTTATATTGTTTGTAGTGGGTAATATTCTGTGAGTCAACTGACTGTCGGTTTATTAGTGCTATGAAATTCATTTCTCAAAATCATGACTCTAAATTTGCCCCGAATTACAATGAATGTATGACTTGTGAATAATAATAAATTATGAATGAAGATTATAAGTTAAACTACATTCACGCTCGATCAATTGATGATAAAAAATTGAAAAATACAAACCCGTACTCGCAATTTTTGATGAAATATGAGTAATAGGGGATCACAAATAACTTCTGTTTTATTCTCTTTATTTATTAATTTAATAAAATTGTAGTTTCCAGGGGACTCCTGTACGAAAAGTCATTAATGTTACTCATGGGTTGTGTTTCAGAGTTATATTTTCCTAATAGAAAATGTTAAATTGGTTTTCTGTGTTTCCCGGAACATGAACAAATAAAAAATTGGTATTTTGTCAATTTTTGAACAAAAATCAGAGGGATGATAATAGAATAAAAATTATACTTTAATTCTCATATTGAAAATTAACATAATCAGTACCGGTAACTAAAAATTCATTATAGAATTATATTTTTTTTTAATCGCTGTAGTATTTACTACTTACATAGAGCTATTCAATAATAAAATACCATGCTGATTAGTCTAATCCGCTATTCTGTTATATTTGGTTATTCCTAACACTAGTAATGTTAAATGTTCAAAACATGGGATTATTATTGTTATTAAGTATTTCTCTTTTCAAACTCTAGTACTAAGTAACTCGCATGTAATTCAAACTTGAAAAACTCAGTAATCATCTTTTCCATTTGGCTTACCCTTGCAGCTTACGTTTTCTCTGCATGGCTGAGGATCTGAACTCTAATTTGCATTTGACTAATCTCTAATATAATTTGATGGATTTATTATTTTCATTTCAGTTGAATGATCAAAGTTTCTTTCATGTATTTCAGAGATTGATTATTACTACTCATCATTTTGTTCTTTAAGTTGGATTCATCTATTTTATTTAATAGCATTTTCATCACCGAGTTCATGCTTCATGCTTTTCTCCCTTTCGGTCCTAAAAATAAATAAAAACCACGAGGCCTATATACTTCTCTAAGAAATTTCAGTTAGTATTTTTTTTTTTAATTTTGTAGCAAACTATCAATCAGAAAATATTGATTAAGAATGTAATAAGTGTCATAAAAGGTAGAATTCATAAATTCTATTCACAGTAGAATTTTGATAGTCAGGCATTTCATCATCATTAATCAAATGCTCACAACTCCAAGCTAATATATCCTTCTATGAATTAAAATCAAATTAAATTCTCCAAAAAGTATGAAGTCTGTTAGCATACATTATAATTGCATGAGTTTGATTCAGGTCTGATTCTGTCAGCAATTTGAAGATGAAAGTTCCCATTTCAAGTAATCCTCCCTCAATTTCATCATAATTAACATAAGAAATTCTACTTCAGCATTCATCATTACTCTATTGAGAATTCGCAGTTTACTTTAAAACCTCAAAAAAGTTCACTTATCAATTCACTTAATTTGCCTATTTTTCTGCGTAACGTTCATATTCCGTCCAATCCAATTTGAGGAATTGAGCTTCTAATTTGAAATAATCCTTTCATCCTCTTTCCACTTCAAAACAGTACAAAACAGTACTAAATATAATTAAAGCATGCCAACTAAAAATGTATAGTTTAAGTCAAGTATAGTTGAATAATCTATTAAAAAGTACAGTGTAAAATGAGCCAATTTCAAGAAATCGCTTTGATTGATAATTTATTTACTGTAAAGGTATAATTAGTTTTATAATGTAAAATTTATCAGAACCATTCAAATGTCAGCTAATGCTAAAAACTGAGCTCAACAGTAACTTGTTAACATACAAATTATGTCATACTTTTTCTTGGTGCTCAAAGAATGCCTTGAAAAAAGACTGAATATGGTTGAAAAATTATTTCAACTGACAAGAAATTTATTTTCCTGATTTTCAGCCGATTTCTAATAAATTTTGATTTATTAGAAATACGGTTTGATTCCAAAAATGATTTCTAATAAATACGGTCAATACGTTTCATGTTTACACTTTCAATTACAGTCCACACTCTTCTTCGAACACAAATTTAAGAATTCTTATTTCTCTACATAACATGTGAAATTGAAGGAGAAATAGAGTTTATTTTTCAAATCCAGTAGCAGTCCAGACTCTTTTTCAAACACGTGCCTGGCCCATTTTTTACATCAATATTACATAAATTGATAGTGAAAATCCAGTGCAACCCAGGCGAGGTTCATTTTCAATTGTTTTCATTATTATTTTGTTGAGTTAAGTTAGGTGTCTTGTTGATAGCTGGCAGTATCTGATCGGTGAGCGTTGTGTTTTGTGTGTTTGCAGGTGGAGGAGGTCCAGTGCGCAAGTATCTGAATCAGATGCAAGTGGCGAATTGGGACAGCTGGTCAGCTGCGCATCCCTCGGTCTCAAATCTACTGCAGCGCGCGTTGTCTACCTATTCGCCGCCATCAGCTGCAGAGCAGACGTCCTCCACGTCGCCGACTGCATTCAAAGGCGTCGAGTGCCCCAAATGCGGCCGCCACTACAAGCTGAAAAGCTCCCTGCGCAACCACCAGAAATGGGAGTGCGGCAAAGAGCCGCAGTTCCAGTGTCCGTACTGCAACTACCGCGCCAAACAGAAGATGCACGTTGCGCGCCATATTGAGCGCATGCACCGCGAAAAACTCGACATGTTGGACATCAACGACAAAACTGTGGCCGCTGCCATCAAGGACGAAAAGCCGTTCACCACTACATGATTAGCGTCTGCTGTAAAAGCCATCCGTGGTCTGAATGAAAAGCCATCATAGTCTGTACAACAATCAATTCCCGACACAATTCTATATTACTGTTGAAAATCAGGTACTTCTGGGCCCGTTCATGATCCTACTATAATATTGAAACTAGTGAACTAACTAGCATTTTATCAAAATTAATAATTCTTCAAAGCAACATTTACGAACACAGCTCACTTACCCTTTTTATTTATTAGTGAAATCAATCGTGCTTTGATTGCATTTAGTGAGCTGGCAAAATGACAATCTGATTGCAAACTCGCCCAGAGTAATCGTTTTAGTCTTCCAGTTAGTTATAACTGTTAGCGATAACAGTGGGCGAGTTTAGAACCAGATTATAATACTCTGGCAAGTTGCTTGAAAACTTGTTCAATTTAATCGACTCTCTACTAACAATTTATTGATTTATTCATAACAAAAACATAAGCAAAGATACAACAGGCTATTGCTCATTACTGCTTTCTTTACAAATTTTCAACATGAAAAAGTCCAAATGTTGGGTGATGTGTAGTGTTCGCTTTTCTGCTACAATAATTGTCAGTTACCTAAAAATACTTGTGAATAACTAGCGAATTACTTGTAAAATTGTCGAAATTCCCTACAACTACAAAAGTTGAGTTTTGTGAACAGTTGTAATCATTTTTACAATCGTGTGAAATTCACTTGTTAGTTACAAACTTGTGATTTTTAAAACGGACCTCTGGTCATTGCCAATGATTAATGGAGCTTTCAGAAGTAATTGATCAGCGAGTAGATCCAAAGCCATGCCCATCACTGTTGGTCACTTTTGAAAATGTGGTTCTTCTACTTATGGTTTAGACTGTAGACGAAGTAGGATGAAGATAATCTAAAAAAAAAAACAAGTCCTTTCTGTCAATGAAACTACTATCACTGTTTTGTGGGTAATCAAAAACTATATTTTGTACTTGCATTTTTTCATATTGAAATTATGAAAAACGTTACTCATCTACCAGGTATTTCTTGTCATTTTTAAATCAAAATATTAATGATAATCAACTTTAGGAGTTTGGTGGGGGGGGGGGGGGGGGGATTGAAAAATAAGAGAATGGAATTAGTAGATAATGTTAATTTTGTATTTAATAGTCAAGGCAATAGATTCGAATTACCTGATTTTCAGCAATCAACTATTCCCTCCCATTGATTTGAGCTTAGTAAATTCCATTTCTACCTCTAGACATTGTAAATAGAAATTATATTATATCCCGAAATCATATTATTGTATTCTTATTCACATCATTTATTCTTATTACATCACTTGCTCCAGTTTTCTTGTAAACAGCTTCTGTTCCCTTTATTTCTCCCTTAATATTTCAAATGGTAATGAATAACATTGCCATTAACGACCATTTTCACTCTCAAACGTCGTCAAGTTGTTCTTAACATGACTATTTCCTTTTTGAGCCAGTAGTGCTAATTCTGCTACTCTTGAGGCATAAAAGTTGAATCAATCTAAGTATTGCTAATCAATGTCCAGAGGTAGTTGATGTGAATGAATATTACAATAATTATTACTCTCTATACTCAGTTATAAACATATTTAATCTACTGCTATCAGCAAATGTACAAAAGACGCCATGTATATTCGAACGAAGCTACTAAATTTTGTTGAAAGGACAATCAAATCAAAATGTTTGTGGCATATTATTTTTAATTTATTTTGCGTTATTCTCGAGCAACTATTTATTATAATATAGTATCAGTCTGTATTTATGATATAATGTGGATAGCAATGTCCTGTTAATCGATCTACCTGTAAACATGACCGCTGATAAAAATTAAGTGCCTTCTGAGTCTAAGGATTTCTCCTGTTGATTTGTTCTCAATATATATATATATATATATATATATATATATATATATATATATATATATATATATATATATTGCAGTAGTTTAGGACGAGTTTTATGCTCATATTTTTGGTGACAAACTCATTGTGTTGTTTACGAAAATGATGTTATATTCAAGAGTGTATTGTGTAGTTGAGCGTTTCTTTCAAGTTGACAGCATTTTGACAAGTTGTATATTATCCTATATTATTTAAAGCTTTGGAAAGTTGCTTTTGCATCTGTATTTCGAGTCCTATTTTGCCAAAATATTATTGGCTAGACTATATTGAATCAATCAACAGGATCATAGTTTAATTGTCAGTAATAGATTTTTTTTTAAAATACCGTATCATCAAGCAGTTCAGGATTTTATATTTAAATTTATTTTTATCGTTAGGTTCATTTTATTTCAGTTGGAAGATCAATTTCTGATCTTGTAATGACTTGTGATTTTATTATCTCTTTAGTTTAGGAATCTACTTGATTTGCTTCATACTAAGCCTATGCTTAGTCGTTTATAACTTACAATCTCATCACATTATTTCACATATTCAGTTAATACTGCCTGCCTCTCCTGAAGTAATCTAACTATTATATTTTATCTTTTGCCCACCGATTTCATCACTGATTTATTTATATTTCTTTATCTCCAGTCATAATTTGACGAGAACTAAAAATATGCGATAAGCAATATGAATCAAGTGCCTTTGTAGTTTTATCAAATTGCTATAATTTATGTTATAATAATTTGTATTATGAATTGAACTGCCTTCATTTATACCTCAAGCTGTTCATGCAGCTCAGCTCTAGATGTATTAAGATTTTTCTACTTTAAATTGTATGTGTTTAGAATCTCCTACAAGAAAAATGTAGTGAAAACAATATTTTTTCAACGTAGTTTAATCATGGATTTTATTACTACCCAGTATTCATCTAGAATGTGCTCTATAAGAAGTGCCTTTCAAATATCTACATAAGAGTTTGATTGTTGGTGATATTAAGAGGATAAATAATTTCACATAAGTAAGTGCCTGTTTGAAGAGGAATAATATGGATTAATTTTGTGAATATATTGATTCAAATTTGGCTTGCTCTAAACGCTTCCATCTCCTTTCTATGTCAAAGTCATTTTTGATTCTCTTGAATTTCATCACTGCTTTTCTTATGCCAAAGAAAAATTCAAATTTGAGTTTCTTCTTCTTGTGTGAATGTTTTTGTACCTACTATTTTATTTTGTAGCTTGTATTGTTATGTTTGAGCTTTGTGATTTTGCGTATGAATTATTTTTTGTGGTTGAAATCTTTTGCACCTTATTAACTGTGTGAGCTTGTGTGTATATATTTATACTGTATTGCTCCCATTAGTTGATTTGCTGAGACTATTTCAATTTATTCTTAAATGCTCATTCAATATAGTCTTCTAGCTTCTGCTGTTCATGTGATTTTCAACTAGGTTTAGTGCTGTACTGTATTATTAATTGAAGCGAATCCTCTTGTTGGATTAGTTATTGGAATTATTCAAATGAAAACGATAATAAGGATTGCCAAACTATAATATGTCATCTAATGTCCAAACTAATGGTATGTCATCTTCGGCTACTACATTAGTTAACTGGCTAACCAGGTTTGAAAAAAAAAATAAACTGCTACCTTTCATTTTTATGATTTTAGATTCCAAGTAGTCTTTAATTTTCTGTATCAGTGCTAAAGTCTGAAAGCAATTTGACTAAAGCCTATTCCTTTACTGAAATGTGAATCTTATTTATTAACTTTTAATTTTCAAGCATCGCTGTATTCAGTAGCAAAATCCAAAAGCGGGGTCCGCTCACTTCCTCCCCAATTTAAAAAAATAAATTGAACATTTTAAAAGAATAACGTTTGGTGACAGTTTTACTGTTAGTATTCAACAAACTGAGCATTTTTTGATTGATTTCAATAGTCTCAACATTTTTCTTTCTACAATTGATAAAGGTATTCAATTTTTCAACTTCAAAGCTTTTCATGAGCTTGCTGTGTGTTATTTGGTGAGAACATATTTTTATATAATCGTATTTAGTAGATTAGTATTGAATAAACTAAATTATAAGCACTGCCATATACGAATCAGGTCTTCTTTGTTAACATCACTATCGGATTCAATTATCTGAACAGATGATTTGTTCATAGTTGATTAGCGAATAGATTTAATGTAATTGCATTTTTCTTATGTATTCAATTCATAAAATATTCTCACACACGAGTTATCCTCTCTTTTGAACTATAAGTCTTTGGATTGTATTTTTTAGTTTTTAATAATTTTATTCTATCTGTATATTTTCTTATAATATAGTTTCATGATTATTTTGTATGAGTGTGAGTATGTTTTTGTGAGTGTGTTGACATGAGTTGATAGTTTTAATTTTGCTATAAATTAGCTAATGTGATTGAATTAACATCACCGTATTGTGTGAGAATAGTTTCTTTATTAGGCTATAAATAGTATTACTGAGTTGATTTTGTCAAGTACAAGTTTAATTTTTGATTGTAGTCGGAGTGAAATTTACCAATTTTGAAACTTCCAATGGAATTTTCTCTCATTATAAACGCCGATCAAGAGACTCATTCGAATTTATATCCTGCACGTATTATTGGGCTGTTTAAATGTTTGTTTATTTTTTTATATATGTTGTTCGTTTCATTTTAAAATAATTCATTCATGGATTGATTTGCCTGTAGAAAGTTGATTTTTTATCAGGGAATATTACTCGTTTTTGACAATAATTTGTGCTTTACTGGTTGAAGTATTTTGATTAGGGTCGAAAAGCTTCCATCAATTTTTGAATAACGATTTTATGCTTGTTTTTCCTTTCCCAATCGTTTTGGCTCACATTTCTTAGATTTTTTTATTTTCAAGTACAAAACTTATCATGACCATGACACTACATGTTAGAATTCATCGTGCCAAATGTGTAAAAGTAATCAAAAACATCATTAAATGAATTTCAGTGCCTTTGATGAGTTATAGTCTACGATATTTTAGTTAGGAATTTTAGATCCGAGTAATGAATTGAATATTATTCAATGAATATTTAAATCACCATGTTGCCTCGAAATCTGTAATCTGTTTTATTAGATTTTGAAAATATTGATCGCTTGTAAATGTTGAATAAAGGTCGTTATTTTGGTTAATAATTGTTGAAAACTTGAAATATCAAGATAGCAACGATTATTTGTTTATGTAAATCCGGTGAGAATTATAAGTTTATACTGGCTTAAACTGTTATCTATTACTCCTACTAGAGAAATGTCAGTAATTTTTGAGCATCTATTTTTGCTACATGTATTATCAAGGATTCATTATTGATTTCTTCAATATTGTAAATATAGTTGGTACCTAGTATAGAAAATAACAAATCAAAATCCATCAAAACTCGTTAAATGTTCTTTTATAGTAAATGGATTAGTAAATTTACATCCTTGTAAGTTTATTTTATTATCAAGTTTTGAATTTGGTTGAACTTGAATATAGTTAGTTGTTTGTAACATAACTCAATGATTCTTTCAGGGATTCGTCATCATAAAGTTGCCATATTAATTTATTACTTCATTTTTTGACCTATTTTTCATTTATTTGAAATAATCTTATTTACAATTTTTAATTAGATTTATTCATACTTGTCATTTTTTGTTGAATATTAAGTTTTTAGTTTATAAATATTTTGCAACATTTGATATTATGCTTTTTTAATAATCATTAAGGATTATATTATATATTATAGTGCTCATTTATTATGCTATCAAACTTAGTATTAAGGTAGTTAGTAATCATTTTTCTACGATATGATGGTATTTACTTTAAGATTGTTTATTATAGTTTCCGCTTTGTCAGATCTGTGTTATAAAGATCTGATGTTTGCTATTTAGTATGAGACATGCTTTACAGGTTTGTTGTCTTTACCAAAAATTGTTTATGCTGTTGGATGATTTTCAATGAACTAAAAAACGCATGATAAATGACTTCCAATTCTAATATTGGCCAACTATATTGTAGGATCTGAATCTATTATTTTATTGTTAATTAATATTGACGCGTTTATATCTGTTGCTTTTTAAAATACTGAGATCGAACAGAATGTTATTGTGCACAATAATGGTAAAAAAATCTCCAAAAAATATGTCTCCCAATCATGTCTTCCACCCCAGTAGTTATTTCTTTGTTTAATATTGATTTAAAAATGTTTAAGAATACTGGGCTCTCATCATGACAAAATATAGTTATTCTAGTGTGTTTGTACATTGTGTATTATAGGCTTCATAGTTTACATTAAGTTATCGTTAAGGATTACTATTACTTTCATACCCGTTACTGCCGTAATTTATTTGTTTACTATTAAAAAAAGAACTTTGAAATCTTCAAAACGTTAAATAATCTCACAAAAATATTTGCCAAACTAAATTGAATAAGAGAACTCAATTGATTGAATCGATGACTGACCTTTTCTCTTTATAAACTGCTCACTTGACTCGCTTCAGGTTTTTTTCAAATTTTACCTCATTTTCAGTTTGCTTTATTCAGATTCCTAAATCGTCGTGAGGTTGTCTTAAGAGAGTATGAATATGTTCTTCCTAACATTTTCCTATTATTTCAACAATTGTGAGATCTTATTTATGATGAAGAGTTCGTTCAGGACTGCATATAATAAACATTTACCACCGTTTGTTTAATGGTTAGCGTAAGTACAACTGACTACGACTATTGTTAATATGTCATTAGTCCTGGGTTCAACTTCTAGATCCAGCATTTCAGTATAATATTTCTTGCAAACACACGTGCAAAAGCCTCAGGCTTATTTGGGAATTATTCACAGCAAAAATTATTGTGTAAAAACCTCGGACCAACTAAAATGACATCATGCCAGGTTTTTTACTATTGTTGCTTGAAGTTTCCAACATTTTGAATGTATTTTGTAACTGCCTTTTGAAATAAAAAATATATAATTTTACTATGGTTAGCATTATTAATTGCAGATGACAAATTTCTTTATAGCGATGAGATTATTCAGAATGAAAGATAATTCACTGAAGTTTATGCATAGGCCTACTTATAACAAGACTCAACTTCTCCCTCAGGACGCCTGGCCACCGAAAGCTGTGAGCTGGAAAGATGTGCTGTGCTGGGACAGCAGTTTAAACAGAATCAATGTTTGAGTTTAATGGGAGCCTTAACCTTTACCAGTACATCGAAAACTAAGGCGACTTTTCATATTCAAATTCTATTTACATTCATTGACGTTTATAAATTTGAATAGACCAATTAGAAGCCTTAGTTTCCGGTGCACCGGTAACCGATTAGGCTCCCACGAACTCAGCCATTGGTTTTCATTAATGAATGGCCGGCCAGTGAATGCGATGCTGTGCTGCGCTGTGCCGGTGGCTTGGCGTTTATTGAAAACTATTGGTTCGGTTTGAACAGCTGTTCAATAGAGCCAGGAAATTCGATATATTTCTATCTTGATAATCTTTTTGACAATTTGAGTCTCACGTAACACTAATAAAAATAAATGAAGACTGCCAAATGGAAATGTTAATACTATTATTTATATATTATATAACTGACTGCAAAATTTTGTTTATTTATTTTTAATTTATTTTGATTTTTTATTATTTATTTCAAATAAGAAATTTTTCTCAGGTGATTATAATATACACTGTGTCATTTAAATTTATTTCTTTTTAGACTAACTTGAATCTGGTTTGTCAGAATAGTATTTTCTAACAAAACGTTTTATGTATTTAATATTTAAGACCTCATTCTTGTCCTATTATTTGTATGCTATTACCTCAGGTGAATTCATATAATTTTGATTATTTTCAATAACAAAAAAATACTGATTCAGCACAATATAGATTGTTATTACATCCTTCATTTTCATTCAAATCATATCTTGGCAGAGTCCATATCTTTTGATCATAATTCATTTCTCTCAGTCTTCCGTTTCGTTTAATCATGAAAAATACAAATTAAATTTCTATCGGAATTAAATATGTTATGATTATTATTTTAATTTCGGAAAATCAAAACAATTTTTATTGAGTGTACAGTATATGACATTTTCATCATGTGCCAAATTTGTATATGTTAATATGAGTTTAAAAAAAAAATTAAAATCAAATTTGTACCTGCTAGTATCAATTGTTTTTCTATTCAGCGTCGAAATAATAATTGTAGTTGACCTTATGGAGTTTAATGTTTTATAGGCTCATGTAATTTGCGGCTACAGTTAGATGTGAGAGATCATTCGCTCAAATTATGTTGATGTGCATGATTTGAATTGATTAATTTGTTCTAATGTTGAGAATTATTTTCAATCACAAACCGATTTCAAAATTTGTATAGTTTGGCTGAACAACATTCCTAACTAATCAACTTAGACAATTGAGTTCAGGACCTGAGATATGTTTTAAGTAGCCTACAGTTCTGAATAACTATAATTCTGAAATTCAAATCAAAATAGATTAAAATTCTGCTCCTCCGAAATCCTTATTTTTTTACAAACCTATACCAACAAAGGAGTTAGCTATAATATTGGTAGTTACTATTTAAAAAAAAAATAGCAACGAATTATCCATTCATTATTCATTGATCCATTTAAACACATTCATCATGTATATACCATTACTAAACCCATCTTTTTATAAATAAATCTGTCAGTTCTTATCTATACTTAGCAGTATCATGCATAAAATCATCACTCATCCATCAATTTGACATATTGATGGTGTGAATAAAGTTGAATCTGTTGGGCAACCTATATTTTTGACTCAGCGCATGAGACATGTCATTTGATGTGAATAAAAATTGAGTCAATCGTACCTTCCAACCAAACTCCCCTTGACTCAACAGATCAACAGTTGACTCCAGTCACTCAACAGAGTCCACTCACTCAATTTACTTATCGTATTCAACTTTATTCACACCATCCATGATCTAGATTATTTGAGTTTGGTTAACGTCTTCGTGAAGACGTTTTTGAAATATTCTAAAATCTGTGATTGTTCCTCACTAGAAATAAACTAAATTAATTAGAAATCAGTTTTGACATACTTTACTTTACAAATGCATTTCATTCTGTTTTGTTTTTTTTGTTTTTTATGAAATTGTTTCACATTATATTTTAATTATACATACCTATTTCCATTGTGAAAATTAATTTATACCTTGATTCATATACTGTTGTATTTTGTAAATAAAAAATAAAATGTTAATAGTCGTCTCATTTCAAACAACCTTACAACCTCGAGAATTTATATAATAAAAAAGGGAATATAATTAGCACTTGCAAACTGTTGTTGTTCTTCTACAAATATGTCTAGGTTAGTAAATAATAATGTTTGATTACCTATGCTTTTCAGCGTATATAACATGCACTTTTTCCAAGAATAAGTAGGTGCGGTACCTTATTCTGAGTTTCCAGTTTTTTATTGGACTGGGTTTGCTGCATAATAATTTACAAACATATTTTATCAGTACTTGTATTTGTAGTTACTGCAGAATTTTATAAAAGTTTCAACTTGTAAATTGTAATTGCACGTTGGGCACGTTATTTGAAAAAATATAATTTGTTAATACGAATCACCATGTTTCCATTCCCATAACATGACTGAACGGCTACTACCTGAAATGGGTCTCCCCACCATAAAAAGCCATACGCTAATAATACTAATTATTATTATTATTTAAAAGGCCCGTTTAAAACAAGAATAATGAAATTTCTGCTGTTGTTGTATATGCAGTTGGATTATTTAGTTTGTGATGTTACATGAAATTTAATTATTAGCCTTCCACAAAATGAAGATGGCATGGTTCGTATTATACCATAGCAAACTTGAATATTTACTTGATTACTCAGCAATTTTATGCATTTACTTAATTAGCAGTAAAAATTGGTTTAAACATCTGGGGCCTGTTTCATAACAAAAAACGATTTATTGTTATGGAACTGTAGTTCTTCAGTTTACTAAAAACGTAATAAAAATAAGTAAATACTTTTACTTGCTGTTTTTCAAGTTAATACTGGGCAGTAGGTGATTAAAACTTCAGTTTTTTAGTATTCCTTCTACGAGTATTTGCTTTACTTGACCAAGATTTACTGATCTTATTCAAATTCCGACCATATTTAAGTTACATACCATAACCTTTTACTTTTTCGTTGTAGCAGATTTTATGAATGTACATAATGAAAATAAATAAATACTAGGATAGACGGTGTATAAGCTCTTGTAGGTACAAAGAGCTACTAAGATTTGAAAAAAATCTGTTATTATTTAAGTAAAATTTTTCTAGTGGTAGGCCTATGTACCTACCATTATCATTTCGGCGAGCAGCATTATCGCCTTATCTTTTAAAAAAATATGAAATCTTCCTCTGTTAAGATTTTAGTTTTATAATTTTGTTTCCTGCCTTATTCCCTGGGTTTTCTGTACTTCCATCTTATGTTATTTATCATGCATTGCGTCATGTTAGCTCCTTTCTGCAGCAATCAATTTGGTAGAAAGTTATTTATTTAGAACGATTGTATCATTTTCAGACAAAAATTCGCCTTTTATTTGTCATACTCAAACTATCATAATTTATTTTATAGTAAATTGCGTTCCATTATCACTGGACATGCTTGCAAGTGGAGTGCTGAAATGAGAAACTCATATGAAAGAAACCGATACAATGGAATATCCAAGGACCCGACGAATTTACATAAAATAGTAATTATCAACTTTTTATTGGAAATTAAATGACTCAGTCAATTTTTAATTTTAAATAAATAATATTTGTACTCACTCATGGCCAAACGTTTTCGAGTTATGGAGACTCATCTTCAAGGCGTCCTAGATCGACGATGTTAGTTTTTTGGTTAGAAGAATTGTGGCTTTTGTATAATATTATCAAAAAGTTTGTGTGATTTTAAATTTAATTGTTCATTGAGGATGTTTTGTTTATTGTGTGTGGTGTGTTTGTAAATTTCGAATTGTTCAAAGGTGTTAGTTCGGGACCTTTAGATTTTATATGTAGAATGTGTAGGTTGGTAGTAATGTCAGTAAAAGTGTGTCCAGTTTGAATGATATACAAATATTATTTATTCACAATTAAAAATTGACTGCAAGTCGTTAAATTTACAATAGAAAGTTAATACTAACAACGCAGATCGTTATGGAACAAGAAATCCAAGAATATGATAATTTCGCTGAAAGGCATATTTAACTGCTTTGATTATTATAAACATCATATGCTTCCCAATTTTACAAAAAAAATTGCATCGGCGGTTCTTGAAAAAGAGTTTTGTTTCTTCTACTTCTTGTTCAACAGGTCTCATTATTATATAATGCCTCAATATTTTCTCTCTGGTTTTTTTTTCAATTGGGTGATAATGAAAGAAAAAATTTCAATACAATCAGAAATTGAAACGTCAATGAGTGCACTGTAAAATAAAGTGGATAATTGGGCTAAACATTAGCCTTTGCGTACAGTACAAAGCCAATGTTTGATTTTCACTAGCCAAAACTGACCTAGAGTCTATAGTGGAAATCTGTTCTACATCATAATTATTTTTATATTCGACCCCCAAACTTTTGGAATCAATAGCGATCTCACTTGGACTAAGAGGAAACTATATACCAAGTTTCTAGAGTCTAGAATCTTCCTTTCAAATGCTAGAGCACAGATGGACAGACAATGGCATCATTTCAGTAAGACCCTGTCGGGTTCGTAATAATGTTCAGGGCATGAAATCATTGGTGTCTAAGACATGCATTCAACAAATGTTTCTCATTATTTAATTACTTAAAAATAAGTAAGAGGAATGTTTTTTACAGAAAGTTTACTACACACAAATACTTATTTCTGTGTATAATCCAGTCAAATTGGGGAAAAGTAGAGAAAGAATTCCAACATAGCTAAAAACCTGGATATATGCGACCAGGGAAACATGCTGATTGAACATTCTAAAAGTTCCCAAGAATACTAGCTGAGCTTTGGCCGCCATCTTGGAAAAAAGTAAAATTTTCTTACATCATTATCGTTTTATTTAAATTTGAGACCAAACTGAGCCTCGTACAAAGCAAGTTACCTCTGCCTTTATTCACGAAAAAGCTAGTTACAGCTCTGTACCGAATTCCTATAACTATTGAACGATTCATCCTATCTGATCAAATTATGGCTCATTCGTCTCAGCTGATTGAGGCAGTTCAGTTGCATATTTATCATAATTATGTTAAATTACCTACCCTCTCTAAGACGCTGGTAATCCAATGGTATGCCAATGGAAAAAAATGGATGTAAAGCTGAATGAATCTAAATCAACTGTTCATCAACTTCGCAAATAGAAATATTACAGAAAGAATTAACGTCACTCTAGATGGGCATAAAATTCTTTGTGAAAGTACTGCAAAATATCTGGGGATGACGTTAAATGTTGAATTGAAATGGAAGGAGCACATCAAAATCAAAAGAGAACAACTTGACATCAAATACAGACAAATGTATAGGTTGCTATAGGTCTCCAATCAAATCTCTCCTTGAATAATAAGATCATCTTATACAACCAGATTTTAAAACAAATTTGGTGGTATGCCTGTAAAAGTAATATCTGTGTGATACAGAAATTTCAAAATAAAGTATTAAGGAACAAGGTTAATGCACGAACGTGCATCAGAAACAGTGACATGCACAGGTATCTACACATTCCATATGTATCTTGCAAGATAAGTCAATTTGCTGCCCGTCATGAATCCAGACTTCACCACCATGTCAACCCCGAGGCAACTCAGCTGCTTGATAATCAAGAAATTACCTGAAGGCTGAAGAGGACGAATCCCATTGAATTAGTGATTAGAGAATTTGATGTGTGAGAGGGTAGACCGAAATATAGTGCTCTCTAGAACTACTTTAGTCATGTTCTAATTTGGAAATTTTGCATCATAGAAATGTGAAATCGATCTCTAATTGTGTAAAGCATCATACTTTTTAAATCCTATTATAATATCACTCTGCAGTCCTCATCTATGTTCTGATGACAGAGCTGAACAAAAATCCGGATTTACCTTTTTTAATTTTTGTAAAGCAAAGCGCTCAACTCATGAACTATTAGTGGTAGTGTATAGAAATTAGTGTAAACATATGAGTAATGATATTATCTAGAAAAAAAGGTTCTCATAAACTTCCTTATTCAACACTTATTTTCATCTAAAAGTTTGTAAAATTGGATAATTTGGCATCATGTAAAATGGTTATGCATCAACCTCAGCTATAACTAATTTGAAGAAAATTATTTTTTCTACAATTTGAGACCATTTTTACATTTATTTGTTGAAAAATATCCGAGTTAGACCCATTTCAACATTAAACATAGCCATTTTTTGATGCAGATCAATGACCACTCCTGAGAACAAAAACCTTAGTTATGAGCCAAATCCAACACAAGATACATGAATCTGAACCCCTCAATAAGCTGAGACAAATGATCCGTTTAACCAGTTACAATCGATCATTCAATAGGGACCCAAATTCGGGAGCACCCCCTCCCCCTTGAAAATCCCATCGTATTTCTGAGAAACGTGTGGCGTTTCTGGTATTGTGGAGTCTGTGGAACAAAATCGAGATTAACAACAATCCCATTTTTTGGAAGAGATTTTGAGCTCTCAAAGTTTCAGAGGTTTTTGGGATTGTATGAATTTGTTGAATGTATGCGTATGTAGCTCAAAAACGACTGGAGATAAAAAAATGTAATTGGTTTTTAATTGTAGAAAACTTCATTATCCTTAGCGGGATTTTAAATTACAAATTCAGGGCATGCTATTAGTGAGGTACCACCGTACAGTTGCTTTCCTTTTCAAGGGGATACCTATTTACAGTGAAGAAAATCACTACAAATGATGTAAAAGACATAATTTAGTATCAGGTTTAGAGTTCTCAGGACGCCCTGAATAAGTTCAGGGCCAAACCTGATTAAGCGACTGTTTTTTTTTTTTTTTTTCTTTAGCTGCCGTGCTGATAACCTTGTGAAAAGCATAAGCATTTGAAAGCTTTAGAGTGGAAAGTATATTTCAGGGTGTAAGTGGAATGGAAGGATATTTTAGTGCTTATTGTAGGCCTTGAATAGCGGAAAAATTCCACATTTTTCACAAGCAACAGTATTATCAAAGTCCTAGTATTTTAAAAATGAAGGCTACAAAAAGAGCTATAGCCCTAGCAAACTGCAATCTGTTGAATTTTTCCTCGTCATCTAATCTTTACTGTCTTATCACAAAATGAGTACAATTCAAAATAGAATGATAGGTAAGTTAATTAGATACAATAATCTTGTTGAACCTTCGAAAGTTTCTCCTAAGTATCTTACTTTCCTTGTTCCATTTATAAAAGTTGTAAAATGTTTCGATTTTAACAAATAATTTGAATTTTCAGATTGGGACTACAAACTTTTCTCTAGCTCAATTTCTGCAGATTCTTTATTGAGAAGTCCACATTTCATTGACTGCACCAGCGAAGGTGCATCTCTTTTCACATGTAGCAAATGTTCGCGAATTTATAGAAGCAAGTTCACACTGTGGAGACATTTGAGGTACATTTGCGGAAAAAAGCCAAAGTTCTCCTGCAAATTTTGTCCGAGAAAAGAGTACTATAAAACCAACATTGTCATGCATTTAAAGAGCAAGCATTGGCATCAACTGAAAACTATTAACGGGGTTTTATCTGGAGTGGAAAATTATTATTTGATTGAGTGACCGAAAAAATTTTGATCCAGATTTTTTAACTCACGGCCTTATTGTAGTTTTATGCATTATGTAATCACAACTTGAAATCAGTTAAGAATAATACATAACAAATAATATTGCAAATATCTTATTTATGTGTTCTTAGTTGCATAGACTGTTTAACACTGAATTTAGTTGAGAATTTAATAGTTTTCTATTTTACTAAAAACAAATATTTTATATTATTTCTAGGTTCAACTGTCTTGTTTCAGCTTACTATGTTACCTCTCTAGGAATGTAGAAGAATCTACATTTTCTTAGATATCTAATCGTATTATTGATTTTTTTAAATAACACAAGCCATGTGAAATTATTGAACATATTTATCGAATTCTCAGTTTTCTAGTCATTTGTTTATATTTTTTATATTACTTGATATTTTCATTGGTACAAATAAAATCATTAATATATTTATAAATTTGATTATTTCCAATGTAATCACTTACTTTAATAGGTTGCTCATAGTTTTTAGTGATGTATTGAGTGTTGTGCCTGAGTTGTATGAAAACTATTTTAGTGAACAAGTTATAACAAATTAAACCAAAATTTTTGTTGTTTGCCATTATAATTTTGGATTTGTGTTATTTTATTTCACTGCTCAATTATATTTGATTTATACCGATCACTTTTTTTGTATTCATTCTATGAACAGGCTTTCAGTTCTACAGGCTTCTATAGAACTAATTTCAAAGAATCCTCTAGATCTCTAGATCATACCAATAATTTCATTCATTCTCAGTTGTTCATACTTTTCACGTATGATTTTACTAGCGAATGTTCAATTTTTAAGCAATTTTAGCAAAACTAGACAAGATAAAAACATAACAAGAATGATAAATTTATCGACTTCAGAGTTTTTTAGTAATTTGTTTTGTATATGTGACAGTCTTAAAATTGTTATTAATGATATAGAAATTAAACTATAATATATATTTTTCATCCATACTGAATCTTGTCTAAACAAAAAACGCAGAGCAATGACAAGATAAATTAACATAATGAATATTTTAATATTACTCATAGTTGAAAAGTTCAGAATATTTCCCAGACTTGAGGTATTATTTCAGCTACTTGAGTTCAGTTCTATTAAACAAATTCGAATTCCAATACTGTTTAATGAAATTAAAAAATAACATGATAGCCTATACTGTATATTGTCAAGGATTATTCACAAGACAAAAATAATTCAAGATAGTATTGAATCTACAGTAGAAATATCAATAACTAAATACGAATGATTGCAAATTTTTTTGGAGGATGAAGCCCAAATAGGTTTAAGACCTCTGCGTGGGTAATGAGTTGGATGATGGTGATTGATGGGTTGGGCCTACAGTTTTAGGTAGGTCTGGTTAACAAACAATAGAGAGGTTGATGAGCAAGACTCAAGAATATGTATTAGCCATTAAGTACAGTGTTATCACCATACAATAGGCTTTGTCAATATTGAGGAG
The DNA here is from genome assembly GCA_948455865.1 of Conomelus anceps. NCBI lineage: Eukaryota > Metazoa > Arthropoda > Insecta > Hemiptera > Delphacidae > Conomelus > Conomelus anceps. The sequence goes on along the minus strand of OX418220.1, from coordinate 40,681,933 downwards.
GTCGCAATGCACAGACCAGTCACAGTTTTTTTACAAGTAATAGTCACAGAGTATTAATATGATGATAATAATAAGGCTAACTTGGCCACTCTATGTCTCACCTTGCTCTATAGAATCTTGCATTCAAAGCAGGTGGAGTCATAGAGTGCTAAGTTTAGCATTAGCTTTATCGTTAACATAGTTGTGTTCAAACTCCATGATCGACGAGAATGCAGCACCATTAAAGAAGGAGATTCCAGACATTTTATTTGATAGATGATAGATTACACAAGTGAAAATTGAACATCTTGTACTCATCTGAATACTTAAGTTATCAATTTTTTCTCTAAAACTTATTTCATAGGAATTTTTAATGTGCGCTGAGCAGAGTAATTCAGGAGTGCAATAGGAATAATATGTAAATAATAGGAATATGAATATGGAGGTTACACTTTTAGTATATAATTGTTCAAATCCGACAAGCTCTCACCTTTTAAGAGAAGCTTTTATAATGTGAGCTAATCAGATTCTATGATGTTGAAGATCCATCTTGTTTCCACTAATATACAATAAAAACTTGAAAAGCCTTAAATCAGTGTACTGTGGGTCGTCTGACGATGCTCTTGACAACAGAGTGAATCTGAGCCGTAACGTGAGTCATAATTTCCACTTGAAAGTGTTTTTAAGTTTTTATTAATCAGATTCATTAGAAGTACATTAGAAATAATATGGAGATAGGAATATGAATAAGGAAATTACCCTTAGGCCTAGTAATTTTTATTGTTCAAATCTAACAAAGTGTCTCCTCTTCAGGTTTGGAAAGGTTAAGGCTTCTAACGTCTTCATTTTCAACAGCACACGACTTTGCAGTACCTTTAGTAGGATCTGTTCCTCTTGCGAGGATGACAGTCACTCGTCCAGCATCAGAGAAGAGAACATTTCTGTGCCATTTGTGCTCGAGAAGTTACTGCAGCAAATTCACGGTTTGGCGTCACATGAAATATGAATGTGGCAAACAGCCGCGGTTTCTGTGCATGTTCTGCCCCAAAAGGTCCTACTACAAGACTGAGATGTGCAAACACATGAAGAAGAAGCATGGCTTTGATATGCTTCCAAACAATAGGAGTTCCATCTTCAAAAGTGACTTCAATCTGACACTTTGAAATAGAAACAATTTTTTGGAAATTGGTTAATAGATATTACTTATCAGAGGATAAATCCTTGCATTTGGATAACTGTAGGATAATACGTAAAATTCTTGGTTAAAACCATTTATCATCCATTCTGTTGATAACAGAATTTTATTTAAAATATATATCTTTTTGTTATTGAAATGAAATTATTTGCATAAGATGAATTCGTTAGTATTAGTTCAACCTACATTTCGACTCTTGTTAAAATTTAATAACAGATGCAGAATTGGTTTTAAAGTGAATTGTCTTTTTCAACCAGTATTATTTTGCTAATATAGTTAATAAATAAATAAATGATAAGTGTGTTGAAACACAACAGTGCAGACAATAATAAATGAAAGAATAGTCTCTGTCAGGTGGAGTTATTTCTATAGTCTGTTCAGCGAGCCTACGGAGTGACCCAAACAAACTTTTCATGTGTGTGAGTGAGTGGGGAATTCCGAGAATTGTACTGAAAAGGGCCTGGCATCGGTCGGTCACTCATTCACACTCATTGCCACCTACAGTTCGTTCTTAACAGCTGTTATTATCGCACTTCCAGTTTGTGCTTCACTGTTTGACATATGTTTGTGTTTGTACAGTAGCTTGCAGTATAAGTATAATTTGATTTCTCAAGTAGTTTTGTTTTTAATAATTTTATTAGTAAGTTCTTCGTTCCATTATGGTAGTTTATATTTTACAGTAGTTTAGGCGTTTTCAATGGATAGGCCAGTTGCCTGTTCGATGCGTTTAGAAAACTATTCTGTGAATTGGGCTTTGTTGGGTCTCGGCTTGCACGCACGCACATGTTTGTTTATTCCACTCCGTAGGCTCGCTGAATAGACTATACTGTATTACCATTTCTAAGGGTAATAATGAAGTACATACAGTAATAAATTCAGGTGAAGTGCAATTTGTTGATTTGGCGTGAAAATTAGAACTTCTATTGCAGACTATATGGGGAACAGATCATTTCATAATTCATTTTTCAGGGCTTTACTGTGAATTTAACATTAACTTTACAGTAAAAAACATTATTGTGTGAATATACATTTTCGTGATCTGCTGTATATTTATTCATATATAGAAACTTGCTATGCAGAATTGACCTTTTATAAGTCGCGGCGGACGCGTTTCGAACTATGTAGTTCTTTCTCGGAGCTTGGTTGCATTCTGCTCAACTATTCAATAATTAATTTTTCAGGACTTTACTGTGAAAAACATTATTGTTGTGAATATCCATTTTCGTGATCTGTAGTATGTTTGGTTGCAGACTGCAACCAAAGAAGAACTACATATTTCGAAACGCGTCCACTGCGACTCAAAAAAGGCAGTTCTGCATAGCAGGTTTCTACATATGAATAGTAAACAACATTGTATCATCAAGCACCTTTTCTATTCATTGTTATTTATTGTAAATTTGTAAATGAAACTTATTTTTCTGTAACACATTCTATTCAGGCTTTGATTATGTAAGTATATAAAGGAAAGGGGGTAAAAGTTGAGGGGGAGTTCAATCCTGCTCAATGCTCAATGACATTGTTTGGATCACTGTATATATATGAGGGAGGTATCAAAACAAATCTCTCCACTTCTCACAATCCTGGGCAATTCCTTACAACTCCTCATACAATTTTCCCTGCAATATATCTATCAACATTCCGAATCTCCTTCTGCCTCTGCCCCTCTTTCCCTCAATTCTGCGCCAATCATCCTTCTCTGCAAGCAATCACTTCTTAGAGTGTGTCCCAACCATCTCGCTTTCCTCTTTCGAATGGATATCAATAAACTCCTTTCCTCTCCAACTCTTCTCAATAATTCCTCATTCATAACCCTATCTGACCACTTGATATTTTCCATTCTTACTCCATAGCCACATTTCAAAAACTCTCCAAATATCTTTCTTTCTGCCTTCTCAAGGTCCATGTTTCAGACCCATATAACACCACACACCGGATATAACATTATGCAAAACGTTTCCTCAGCTTCATGTTAATATACACGCCAAATAATTAAATATTCTTCTTTTGAATAACTTGTGTCATTGTACTCCCAATTTGGTGCAATTGAGAATTTATTTTTCATTGAGGTACCTACTATTATTGCATTAATAGATTTATAATAGCAGCCATAAAATGCATTTGTTGGAGATAGTTGAGCTTATTAAACTCACATATTTCATCCCACAAAATTTGAATTCCAACCATTCTTTAAGTCCCTTTTCTATCATTTACATGTCCATTATTGTCGCGGCCTTGTTAGATTCATGCTTAATTGATCAAGTAATTATTAATTTCTTCATTCTGAAATTGATTTATTTGAACATCACTAGGTTATGAGGATAAAACATGGTTGAATAATAGTTTGTTGAATGAATACTGATACATCTTAGGACAAGGACATTGAAGCTCAAGGCACTCAAACAGATGTTTGAATGTTAATATAATTCCCCCATGCTTATTAGAAAAATATTTAAATTGAATAAGAAAAGAAACAATTGTTAAGTACAAACAGAATTAAGTAGTGTCTAAGTCCTTCATATAATCAGGCTGGCAATGAGCTCTGGTCAATCTGTGTAGCACTGAACTTTTATCTCATGTCTGATGTTGAGGTTGTTCATTGATTTACGGTGGTTGCTGATTAGTAAGGATGATGATTATATTTTCAAATGTTGGATATTGTTTGGGTTCTTCTGTAGTGGATTCCTGTATAGTAGGAGTAAAGGTGACAATCCTTGTTAGTCTTACAGTAAGTCACAGTTGATCAATATAGGTTGAATTGTTCTTGGTTTCCACAAATTCTTATTGTTTGAGTAGTAACATGCTTTAACTCAGTCTCCTACTTTATACTGTCTTGCATTGATTTGTTCAATCAAGGATCTTTCAAATTTTTGGTTGTTTTAAGGTGTAAAGCTTGATTCTTATCTGTCTGTTGAATAGTTCTGAAAATGTTTTTCTACTGGTCAATGGAATAGCTCTTGATATCTGAAGAATATCTTCCTAACCTTTTGCTTCATTGAGAAAGGTTCTTCAATCAAAAGTCGATTTTTGAGAGGTTGTGTGTTCCTTAAGCCAACCCATAGGGTTGCTGGATGCCCTGGCACTATACATTTTTGAGATATTCCTCCTTCCTTGCAGAACTGTTTAACATTTTCATGGTGAAGGTTGTCGCATTGTCTGATACCATTATATTTTGGAATCTGTAGCATGAAAATACATTCTGAAGCATTTCTATTGTAGATGAGGAAGTTGGAGCAGATGAAACATAATTCTACTTCAGTCCATTTATATTTGGCATCCATAATGAAAGGAAGTATTGATTCAGGAAAAAACGTAGCATAATCAATATGAACTCACTGTCAATTGCCTTCTAGTTCCTCCCAGGGGTGTAAGGGTGCCTTGGGTGGACTATTTATAGTTGAAGCACATGGCAAATATGCTTTTTCAACTTTCTCAGTGTCTTTGACAATAGATTTCCAGTACATGTAATGATGGGCTAATTGTTTTTATTTTGTTGATCTAATATGTGTATGATGAAATTCTTGAAGACTTGCTACTGGTATGACAACTTGAGAATCTCAAAATATGATGTTATTAAAGATTTTGAATTCTGAGTCTTCTAAATTCTGATTAATCTTGGAGCTGTTCTTCCAGTAGTTATGATGAATAAGGATCTTTTCTTTTTTTTTCTTGAATTGTTCCATGTAAATGATCAATGTTTGAAAGCACTTCTATTGGTGACTCACATATTTGGTTTACTTCTTTGTTGATTTAATTTTCTGTGGTATTGATTCAATTGGAGCTCTAGATAAGCAGTATTCATTACAGTTGTCCGTTCCCTTCTTGTAAATTACCTTGAAGTTGTAGCCTGGCAAAAATGCTGAAGTCATTTGGGATATTTTAGCATTCTGGTGAAAGATTCTTACAAGGGTTGATCATTATCTAAAAGGTCATTAGGTTATTCGTTGAAAGGTCTTGCAAACATCAGGTATTGATGGAAATGCCCTATTGAGAAGACATTGGCCAAAGACTCTCTGTCTCATTTTGTTAAATTTTGTTCATTTTTTTAGAGATCCAAAAGCAATAAGATGTTCAATTCCTAAAGAGTCAATATGTGAACGTATTCCTGCAACACCTTAATGGCTGGTATCACAGGCAAGTTGACCAGATAAAGCTGGATAAAATAGTGCAAGAACTTGTTCAATGATGATTTCCTTCTTGAGTTGATCAAAAGCTTCACAGAATTTTTCTATTCCAACAAAACTGTGAATTTTTGACTAAAATTTTCTGCAGTGGTGCTTTAAGGGTTGATAGATTAGGAATAAACCATGAATAGCCAGGTTAATATTCTCAGGAATCTTCTGACTTCTTAATCTGTTGTGGGTTGTTTAATCTTCAGAATTGCATTTATTTTCTATAGTAATTCAATGATCTTGTTGTATTCAACTACTGTAGTTTTCATATAACTTGGCAGCAGTTAGGTTCAGATCTAGCAAGTCCTCCCATCTTCTACACGGTGCCAAGTTATATGAATACTACAGTACATGACCTACAAATTCAATTCAATTCTTTTTGTTTATTGGGGTAAAGGCCACATTCCTGGAGTTGATTGAGAAGCATACAGGTTACTTCTGCACTCTTCCATTGTTGATCCATGTGCTGCAATGTCATCAAAGTAGTATTTAGTAATGGGTACTTCTCTTAAGATTTGATGGATGATACAGTTGAACTCTGTAGATGCTGTTTTGATGTCAAAAGAGAGAATATTGATTCTGTATGTTCTTTGGTGAGTTGGTGGTTCTATGGTGAGTTTTTATTGTTTGTATTTCACTGGATAGTTCATCAACTGGAATTTTATTGAATTGATGAATTGAAATGTAACTTACTGGTTGTCTACTTCAAATGGTTTGATTTTTAGATTACAAATCCATTGTCATCCATGATAAAATAGGTGGATAGTTTTCTATTGCAATGTATATTCCACCATTCAATATATTTGATATGTTACTATAACTTCAACTCTGCCATAGGGTTTTAAGTCATTCTACATGTAAAATGAAGATGATTCTGTGTTTGTTCCCTGTAGTTTGAGAATTAAATTCAATTTATTGAGCATGTCTTGGGGTAGCAGTGTGTACCCTGAACCAGAGTCTACTTCAAACTTCAAAGATTTTTTCTCAATATTTACAACTGTAGGGAATTGTGGTGAGATTTCAGTTGAAATATGTCTTCTATGTTTTGAATACCATAGAGGTGATAATTTGAGTCATTTATTGGTTGGGCATTGCATTTGAACTGTTTTTTCTGAAGTGAACTAATACAAACTTACTCACATGTCCTAGTCTTGAGCATTCAAAACATTTAAATTTGTCTTTGTCAGCGTGACATTCTCTAGATGAAATGCTTGCTTTATTGCAGTATAAACATACAGGGTGGGGGAAATGTTTGGAAATGGCTTAATATTTCATATACAAAGGTGATTTTGCGGTAGGTATGATTGAGGATCCTACTCAAATTGAAAATACTATTTTACTGTGACTTTAAAAATCTGGTCCGCCATCTTGGAACCGCCATTTTGAATGTAACTTTTTTTTTAAATAGGAAGGGGGTCATGCGATACATGATTTCAATACGGAATTTTAAGACAAAATGAATGCCGAAAACCGCACATCGATATGTCAACCCGTTTCGGAGATATTTACATTATTAATCGATACCATGAAAAGCAGAAATGAAATAAATAAGTACATTAAAATCTTACCTATCAAATTTTTTGTTAATAGTGTTTGCTAATAAACATTAAAACCCAATTATTTTAATAAATGTTCAAACTGTTTTCCTTCAGCTGTTTGACAATGTGCTAATCTTAAATAATAGCCATCAAGCACATTTTGAATAAATGGCGGTTCCAAGATGGCGGACCAGATTTTTAAAGTCACAGTAAAATAGTATTTTCAATTTGAGTAGGATCCTCAATCATACCTACAGCAAAATCACCTTTGTATATGAAATATTAAGCCGTTTCCAAACATTTCCCCCACCCTGTATAATCCATTAATTCCCAACTTATCATAGTATCAGTTATCCGTTCCCAAAATATAAGTGTAATAAATTGATAGAAGCTGATGCTAAGAAACAAATACCTACATTTATTTTGGGCTCTAGAAGTTCTGTTAGAATTTTAATCAGTTTATTGTAAGGTAGTTCATTCAGCTTCTTTGGAACAGATGAAAATAAAACTATTTCAAAATATCCAGGCCCAATCGAGGAATCGAGTTGAATAGTAATTTTGCATAATACTCTTTGTTGAATTCAATATTTTTCAACTGAATATAATTTTTATAGCATTGATAATAATTTGAAAAGGATTCCTTTGTGGGAACGAAAATTATTAGTTACATCAGCTCTTGCATGTTTTAAACTTGGTTCAGATTGTTCAGAATCATCACTTGGTTTGCCATTTGTGGTTTAATTTGAAATTTGGCTTACCAAGGATGTGATCATGCTGGCATTTTGCATTTTTAAGAATAATTGTTTTAATTGTTCTGGATCCATGTTGATAGCAGTCCAATTCATTTATAAATGATTTGATTAATATTTTAATGATATTATTAATATTTATATTTATAAACATTGAATTTTGAAGCATCCTTATAGTTCATATTTTGCTTGCCCCATTTTATTTATTCCAACATTTAGTATAATACAAAATGAAATTTATTTTTATGAAGCAAGCAGTGAAATCTTCAGAGCTGGGAAGTTGCAACCAACGTTAATTGTTAAATGATTTATTCTATCAATAGAGATTCATCTACATTCTTCTAGTCCTGATTAAACTTGCTACAACAAGCTACTGCAGTTTTTGAAGAGTCTTGAAAATATAGAAATATTTAAAAAACAATTGAAGAAATATTTAGTTGATAAAGCTTTTTATAGTGTACAAGAGTTCCTTTCACATCAAAATTAAGCCTCACCTCAACTAATTGAAGTAATTATGGTATCTAGTGTATAATATTGTTGATCTGACTTGTCTTATACTCCTTAACTGGAGTCTCCAAAGTGTATCCATTATATTTCAATTTTTCTATTAAATTTGAAAATGTGATTTGTTCTCAAATTTCATCTTGAAGAAATAATTGTTACTTGTAAATTACAAGGCTGTTTGCTTAAGGCATCATGATGTTGCTATTCAATTGAATTCGGGTTTTTTATTGAATTCTAGTGTTATATTTTCTCAATACCAATAAAAATACATAATATTAATTTTTTGGGTGTTTTTCTTCCAATTCTAGTTTTATCTATTTGATATGTGTTGTATTCTAATCTGCATTTTTCTGTGTTGAAAAGACTCAAATAAAATTACTTGTTTTTAAAGTTTTTGTTCATTTTTAAAACATTCCTATCAATAAAGTAACTCGAGTAAATTAGTTTATCTTGTAGTATTCTAGTTAGAAGTTAGAGTTTTGTAGAAGAGAAGTCACTCTTTGACTTCCTCATGCAACTTTACATTCAAGCTGACACTGTATTTCTGTGCCAATGATGTTTTCATCATTGTTCATCAAGTATTTTGTCATAGAAAACATAATCACCTTTATGCATTGTTTTTCTAATCTGGAACTCAATTGTTACAAAAAAAAAAATGAAATTTACATTTTGATGCTAGTGCACTTTCTAGAGATATTTCCAGCACCAACAGTTCAGGACCTTAGTTGAAGAGAAGTCTTTTGAAAAAAATGATGTTCATATTTACATGTAAGTGGACCAAATATGATTGTTTCCTGATACTAAAAATACACTAAGAAGTATTTTTAGAGCTGTTTTCCAACTACAACTGTTGAAGATGCTCAATAAACTGCACTCAAGCACATAAAAATTTAAAAAATGCAATTTGTTTTGAAACCTCAGAAAAATAGATTAACAAGAAAGGATATTTCTATTTGCAACCAATATTTCTTGATTTTATTTTGAAAATGATTTGTAACTTTACAGGTACTGAATGGAGATCAATGGTTCAACATTCCAATAGTGTACTGTCAAAAGAATTTGTGTGCAAAATTTGTAACAAGTCCTATGCTCACAAGATGTCACTAAAAAGGCACCTTGAATATGAGTGCCAGAAGCAGCCCAAATTCTCATGCCATTTGTGCTCTTATCGTGCCCATCAGAAGTGTCATGTGAAGAGTCACCTGATCCGAAGGCATAACTACACCAATATCTTTGACAAAGAATCGATATTCAGTGTTTCTCAAAAATGAATAGGCCCTGGTATGCAGCAAACATCTTATTGTCAATTTTTTAATTTTTCACAATTTATTGTATAGATCTCTTTTAATATGATCATTTCACTGATCAATTATTTTATAAAGTGGACCCATTCATCTATTACATTTAAGCATTTATATTTCCAACAGATTTTTATTTTCAACAACCAGTAGCATCGCAGTTGATGTATTTTCAATATATTTATGATTTACATTTATTTTCTTGATTATATAAGATGTGTATTAGTAATATTTTGTTTGTCTCTTATATCTTTGTAGGAAAATCGTTCATATAACTTCCATTGCAGTTTTATAGATGTCTGGATAGATTGATGTCTTGCCAACATGTTATTTGGGGCTACTTTCTTTCTGCCATTGATTCATAATGAAAGAATTAATATTATTTGTGAAAAATTAATAGATTTCAATTGAATTATTCCACATTCAACATAGAATTTGTACAGAAAATTAAAAACTTGCAGTGCTTCCAACCAAATACACTCATTGCATTAGAACGCTCTTGTGGATCAGTCTTGCAACATGCAACTATAGATGAGGATATACACTTGTTTATTAAGATTCTATATTTCTAGACAAGAGCGCTTTGAATAGAGGGCTTCTGAAAGTTCTTTTCTTCTTCTTCTTCTTCTTCTTCTTCTTCTTCTTCTTCTTCTTCTTCTTCTTCTTCTTGAAGGAAGAACCTATTATGATTTTATGTTTCGAATAAATGAGCTTTCAATTTTACCTCTCAACTATAATTATAAATGCCAAGTCGATGCTTAATATCAAAGGAAGCCTCTCAGAGATTGGAGAATAATATGCGATATTATACTATAACAGTTACTCATTTATATTTTTTACTGAATCTATCAATATTTGTTTCAGGGTTGAGTAAGTTTGAGCGTATGTCACCATTGTCATTATATGCCCTCAATGACAGTGAAAAATATGTTTGTCGTTGTGGAAAATCATACCTGCGCAAAGGTACTTTAGCAAGACACCAAAAATTCGAGTGTGGAAAAAAAAGAATGTTCTCATGTCGATTATGCAATTACAAAGCCAGTCAGAAGGTCCATCTTCAAAGACATTTCTTCAGTAAGCATGTGAAGTGATGATTTTCAGTTTGCTGTACCTACTTTTAATGCAAACCACGTCCAAAAAACTATTTTTATTAGATTTTTGTGCTTCCCACATTCCAGAAATGTTCATCATCCATCCTTTATAATGTACTCCCCTGCATCCTTGCAATTATATTTATCCTCATCCCCATTCTACCAGATCTACACCTAAAAAATTCTCATTTTGATCTGTGGCTCAAGTCAAGAAAGTGGCTTGGAGAGTAATTGTTTGCTTCAACTTCTCCCACAGCACTTTTTTGTTGTAATTTAGTCAATTATCTGTCACATCATCTTTAATCTAGCCACTACTCTATCCACTAGCTTTGATTTATCAATTCCTGTTTTTGCCTCTTCTCAACTCATTCCACATAATGTGAAACATTACAATTTTTGGGAGGAAGTTGTTCAGAATTCTATGCAACCTCTCTGACCACTTAATACATGTGTTTCAAATGCATTTCGGCCAAACCTTTTATTCTCCCCATAATGAATTATTTTTCATAAAAATCTGCATAACGTATATTTAGGTATAATTTTGTGTTTTTATATTTTTCTACTCTATCAAAATAAATTGTCTGTTGTAGTGGTTGTTTGTTATTTATTATCATTCTACATCCTTCTGGAACTCCAAATAGACATCACAAAGAACTGTGTCACATCGGCAATAGTGTTAGCCCTTTACGTAAGGAGTACCTATTTATAAATTTGTCAAAACGCTTTCCAGTGGATTTCATGGATAGAGCAACCATCACTATAATGTTTACAAAATTGATGTCCCAATCAAATCAATGAGAAGTTTAAAATAAATTACTATATGATTTCTTCTATTTCAGAGAATTCCTAACTTTAATGGAAAGTTTATAAATGCTGTATGATTGGTTTATTCCAGAGAATTATTCTCATAACATATGAGTGAGCCCTACAATAATTCTTGAAGTTTAAAAATTGAATATTTTCATTCAGTTGAAGTATTGGTTCCTTCACAACATTTTTTGAAGGAACTAAGGCAAAGATGATTTCAGTAAATTGAAATGAGTTCTCGAGTATAAGATGAGTTTAGTTAACCGTGCACCATTAACAATAAATTATCATTAGAAACTGTATTAATAAAATGATTCATTCATCCTTTGCAAACTGAATCCTTGAGAAAAGGCAATGCTTTCCGATTCTTAATTTAAAATTAAGGATGTTTTATTCACTTGAAAATTGCTTCAAATTCTAGGAGCTCACCGAATAGAAAAAACAAACAAATTTGTTTGTCCAAGATGTGGCAAGGTTTACGCCCTGAAGAAGTCATTGCTGAGGCACCTGAATTTGGAGTGTGGCAAAGACCCCTCATTCAACTGCACATTCTGTCCATATAGAGCACACCAAAAAGTATCACTCCAAAGTCATCTCTTGAGGAGGCACACCAAATTTTTTTCACAATAATCTATACCAACAATTTCTGTAATAAGTCATTTATTGTTTTACTTTTTGTCATTAAAATATTCATTTGTTAATTTGTCTCAAGTTTCGTCCACCCTCATGTCAAATGATTCAACAATTATTACTACCTATTGTTTATTTTTTAAATGTTCTATTTCAAAATGGTTTTGCATGGCTGGCAAATTTTAAGGTGGTAATTTTTTAAGTGAGGGAATAATACCCCTATGATTCTAAAAAAATTTATTCCAATGTTAATAGTTAATATATTTGATGTTGGTGGAAATGAGAAGTAAGATTCAAAGTTAAAAAATGATGATTATCCCCTCATAAAATACTAATAGATTTATCTTTTCAGTACTAAATAGACAGCTATTCTATTCTTCTTGATTTGAGTGCATACTGTGGTAAAGTGTTAAAAAACTCAAAAGAAGGCTGTAATCGCATCTTCCATAAGTTACAAAGATTTCTCAAGCACTCAGAATTTTTGTTATTTTTTGAACGGCTTGGTACAATATTCGGATTATTGTTTATGTAAGGAAGGATATAAAAATATCACCCAGTTATTATGAAAGTGGATAGTTGGCTGTAAAATAAATATATTTTCTTTTTTTGGAATTATAATTATAGAATATTTATTAAAAGGATTGTGTTTTATTTAATAGAAGAGAGTCGAACCATGCCCCACTTGCTGCAGACATTTGCCAATTAATGCATGTTCTAGCATTTGTCAAAACCAAAAAAAGGTAAGCTATCGCCTTTTTTATCAAGGTAATAATGACAATCACTAAACTAAAATATTCAGATAAGTTCATAAAAATTGTCCCCAGATTTTATTTTCATAGTAATGTTAATTTCAAATTCATATAACGGTTCCATATAACAAGATTATTTACTTTTGCAGTCATCACTGGAATAATTCCTGGACACTTATTGAGGAAAGAGAGAATCAATGATATGTTAATGCTGCAACAAGCAGGTTACCAGTGTACAGCTTGCATGAGAACATATTCGTCAAAAGGAACAATGAAACGACACCTGATGTATGAATGTGGCAAGGAGCCCAGTTTCTGCTGTGAAATGTGTCCATACCGATCCCACCGAAAATATCACATGCAAAGACATGTTCTCTTGAAGCATAGCAATTTGAGCTTTAAAATTTTATAGCACTTGAATCGCTGCATTGGAACTGAACGGTTTGATACATATTATAATAAAGTGCCATCAATTGTAATAGCCTCATAAAAATCATGCTTGAAAAATATTTCATATTTTATAAATACTTTTTCAAATCATACAGAATAAACTTAATTTTTCTCATGAAATTTGAAAACTAAAAACACTGTGACATCCATCCTTTAAAATTTGTAAGTGCCAAACCACCAAAATCATTAAAAAATAACTCAACCCAAAAAATTCAAGGAATAATAATTCCAGAAAAATGTTTTTTTTTTTTAATCTTTGAAATAATACCAATATTGTGTTATCCTGTATATGTAATTGGCTGAAATAATGATCCATTAACGTTTGGATCTTCAAATTTATTGTTTAATGAGAGCTCTAGGAATAAATGAAAAATACAAAAATTAAAACAGAACAATAAATAGAACACTGAAGCACATTTTATGTAAACGAAAATTCATTGATGGTTTTAAAATTAGTTTTCCAGGGTTATTCAATATTATGCTCTCTATTGTGATAGCTATCTGCTAGTAGTTAATAGTTATTTTGTGACTCACTAATAGTAGTTACAGTACTTAGCTACTTACCAACTGATAAGTTTTGTTATTGGAATGAAGATTTTATTGTGAGACAATATTTTTTTAAATGCCCATTCGTCAATTTAAATTTGATACTTATTATGAAACTGACAAATACAAATACTCTTAGGTAAGTTATTGGAAATTCGAAATTTAATATCTGAAAAAATATTTATGTTTAATTAAACTCAAATTTCCTTTACTATTACACACCACATCACAAATACTGTAATGCTACTGTAAAACATCTGAAATCAAAGTTCTGTGATGGTAATTTTAGTTTTTTTATTGTTAATGGTGGAAAACTGACTTTGGACAAAACTTACTGTTTTTCTATTAGATTACTTCACTCATAAAAAGTGATTAATTCTCTCATAAAACCATAATTCATGGTTAATTTCACTCTCATTTTCAGTATCTAGTGAATGACTTTTCAGTATCTAGAATAGAATTTTAAATCATAAATAGAAAATTATAACAAACGTGATGCTGAAACGAAAATTTATTATTGAATTTTTAATGGGGAACCATATAGGAACTAATTAATATTGTATTCTCTGCTGTAATGTCTATAACTTGGATAAACTTTTACTGGTAGTAAGTCCATTTGAAATATAATCTCTATACCCCCCATCTCATCTCAATGCAGAAAGGAAAATTTATGAATGACTGAAAAAAATAGCTTTTTTAGCGATTGTATTGAAGGATTATATAATATAATGTTCTCCACTGTAATATATTTAACTTGTATGTTACTTACTGGTGGTAAGTAAATTTTAAATCACACCTTGCTTGCGCTAATAATTCATCTAAAACTATAACTAATTTATTTTGTGTTTTTCTAGGTATCCTTTTATCTAACCTGGATTTTTTGAAATTCTCTGAAAAAGATCTAAACAAAGTAGCTGACAGTAAAAATCGAAATTTTCATTGTGAGGTGTGCGGAAAAAGCTACATGAAACAGAGCCTGCTTCTGCGTCATATGAGATTTGAGTGTGGAAAGGAGCCCATGTTTCACTGCAGCTACTGTCCTTACAGAGCTTTTCACAATTTCCATTTGAAATCTCATATTGCTTTTAAACACCAGACCCAAATATCCTTTTAAATTTCAAAGCAAACCCAGATTCAATCTATTATTTAATTGAATATTTTCCAATGAATCAGGCCCATATTATTTTTGACCTACAAAGAAGATTTGAAAAGCCTCTCTCTTGATTAAAGGAAGCTGTAAGGTAGGTTCATTTAGTCAGGCCTTAATGTCTTATACACCAATTGTGTTGACATAAATACAATGGGGTCCACATTCTTGATATAATTGTAAATATAGGACTCAATTGACAGAGGTATCTTTTGTGATAAATTTATCATCAGTGACCTATAATAATTTATTTGACAGAGAAATATGTATATTAAATATATGAGAACAAATTATATTTGATAGATACGGTATTAGATTGTTATTCAGCTTTTGTTTTAGCTATCCATTTTTCTCATTTATAAAATGTTACTAATTCTATTGTTATCTATGAGAATGATGACAATATCAATGTTAAAATTATTGGCATTTTAAAGTTAATATTATATTTTGTATTATGTTTGTTCTACTAGCTGAATTAAAACACAACATACTGGAGGATTTAGTTCAGAAGGAAATGAAGTTATGGTAATAGTTATTTGGGTTTCTAAAAATCAAATGATAATTTATGGAAAGTCTCTACCATTATGCCAGCCCTTGAAGGAGTTTTACTGTTGTTGATTACATTGTGATATTCAATTATTTAAAAATAAACATTCCGCTTTCATTAAACATTCCAGTTTGATCTTAAGCAAGTGTTACACCCTACAAACCCTGTGACTTTTTGTCTAGGTACTTTTGAAGAATATTCTCAATTTAAAAAAAAAATCTCTTAGTAGTCTGCTTGCATTTGTAGCCTCTGCAAAATGTTCATGGAAATTTCTTATTATATATTTTGTGATTGTAATTTGTTAATGTTAGGCAATGTCAAGTTTTGTTGAAAGTTTATGGCTCTGTTAATATTGTTTTAATGGTCATAGTCATAGTTCATGTCAATTAAAAAAAAAATCTATTTTGATTGCTGCTATCGCCCCACGATATTGAAATACTACACACTTCTATCTAAACTACAGAAATTCATGTTTGTGTAAGGAAATTACTTTGTCAATAAACATTTTCCAAAATGCAATTTTTTTCTAAATTATAACCCGTTCTTACATATAATAAAACTTCATACACATAAAAGCTAAAATCTGGGCTCAAATAAGAAACTACATTAGAAACTTTACTATTAATCAAGATAAAGGCCTACATGAATCAAGGTGATGCCACAGGTCAGCTAGTATGAATAGCTACTTACACCAATCTGAGCCAATTCAAAAACAAGTACATGTTTGTGCTTTTGAATTGGTGGCTACAAGAAATCATAAGCTTTATTATAAGTGGTCTTAAGTAATTAAAATACAAACTGTTGTATGCTATACATACAGTTGGTTAGGTTGGCAATGATAACCATCAAACCAGCGACTTTGTGTGTGTGTGTGTGTGTGTCATGAACGTGAGACTAGAACGTTATAGTTAGGCATTGGCCTATGAATAAAATAAAAAATGTAAAAAAATTAATAATGCAATGTAAAATAAAAGTATATAATTATTTAATTGTCATTGACCAGTGTTGTCAATAAAGAAGTCAGTCAATTCATTTTGAAGTCATCATTTATAGGAAGTAGTGACCCTTGTAACACAAATTGAGAAAGAATGAATACTATTCCATATTTAGTCCAGTCAAATTAGCAGAACTCAAACATGACTGGAAATCCTGTATTTATATATGGTAACCAGATAAGCATTGATGGAGTGTTACCAATGAATGCAGTATCTGACTCTATGCAAAACACTCAGTACCGTATGCCGATTTTCCGCCATTTTGGATTATTTTCCTCGCTCACCTAAAGTTTTGGCTAATTTTACTGTACTCACAGGGTCTTTTGTTAAAAAAAAACATTTATGTTTGACTTTCTGTATCTGATGTTTCAGAAATAATCAATAGAAGTTTGCAATTTTTGCGCGAATTCGGTGAATGTGATCCGGAACGGCCTTTTACTTGTCCCAGGTGTAACAGAAACTACAAATGGCGCAGTTCTCTCTGCAGCCACCTGCGCAATGAGTGTGGTAAGGAAGCTCACCTCCAGTGTCCCGACTGTCCCTACAAGACAAAGATACGCTCCAACCTTCTGAAGCATGTGCGCAACTCTCATAGTGAACATTTAACCCTATCATGAAAACTTTGTTGCTAAAAAACCTGAGTTTCCCCAAAGTTAGTAAAGAGAATTGATGAAATCAATTAAATGTATTATTAATAGTCTTCTACTTTTTATAGTACAGTCTTTCTCTCTCTCTTTCTTTTTTTTGTTTTTTCTCCTCTTCTATAATATTTAATTCTTATTGTAATATAATTTCTTGTAAAATGTAATTGATATTTGATGTTTGCCATAGGTCTTTCAAGACCTGGCAAAGTGAGATAATAACACTCTATCTCTTATTGTTGTGGTTATCCATTTTTCGTGAACTGCAGTAGAACTATTCATATGTATTATCTTGCTGTGCAGAACTGACCTTTTTGAGTCGCGGCGGACGCGTTTCGAACTATGTTGTTCTTCTTCGGCGCTTGGTTGCAGACTCTATCTCTCTCTTTCGTAAAGGTTAAGTGTAAGAATGGCCTCAATGGCCAAGACTTCGCCTCTTTGTGCAATTCATCTCTCAGATCCAAGCTCTCTTTTTCATTTTTTACACCAAAAGCATCAATAATTTTTGCTGTACAATACCTTAAAATATATATTTGTTGTATTTATAATCTTTTCTATTAAAACTATTCAAGCATTGTGTTAACTTTTCAAAAATCACTGTACATCACTTGAACTAGGGGAGCTGAGAGTTGCTAATATTAATAAAATGGTTATCATTCATGTACACTGTAAATTTACACAAAGAAAGTCATCTGAATCTGAATCTCTCTCTCTCTCCTGAAGTAGTATCAATAATATATTTTTTTAACTTTTCACTCCACTATAACCCTAAGGGCTTCATACTTTTAATGACAACTTTACGAATTCAGTAGCAGAACTGGCTAGTTTAATATCATCATGAAACAAATAGCTTAATTTTACCCATGTATAAAATATAGGAATAAAATTTACATTATTTAATGAAAATTAATGCAGGACTAGAACTAGCGTACAAAGTTCATGCGTTAACATTGCAATAATGTGATGGATCAAGAAATTCAGGAATATATTGCTTTTTTAACTATACTTGGTATATTCCCAATTACTATTTTCCAGTACTACATTTCCTGTGTTTAGAGAACACTTGCAAAATTCGCCATTCCTCCTGTCACTAAAGTATACATATCAGCTTCAATAATGAATACACTGAAGATTGATTTCCATGACGGTGATCCACACTGTCAATTTATTGCATTATTATAAAAAATTGACTATAATAAGATATAATTGTACACTGTTGGCTTAATGTTCATATTATGTGATGTACTATATTTACGATATTAAAACATTACTAAATGCAGTTGTTAATAATTTTCAAATTTCTCATTTCTCATTTATTCTTCTGGAGACTTCCATATGATGTTTATTGACAATAGTAACAAATAATTTTGCAAAAATTCAATGAACGCTATTATCCAAAAACATTAGCTCATCTATATTATAATAAGTATAATAGTAGGGGTGTGATGTGTGTGTATATCAGTCTTGCGGATTTCACAAAAATAGGAACGATTAGAAATACTAAATTTCGTTCAAGGCTTTTTTAAACTCCAATCCGTGCACCTTGAAGTCGAATTTCTCATTTTTTATTAATATTTTAAAAGAATACTGTTTAAATTTCAGAATTTTTGTAAAATGTGCCAGATGCATAAAACTAACAGAGCAGCAGCTGCTCTGATAACTTGATATGTCACTATGATGATAATATAGATGAAACGCCAATATATCGTAAGCCAAAGCAACATACGAGGGGGTACCCAAAGCCCCCCGAAATAGCTCTGCTGTGAGTACGAAATTGTGCAGTACGAAATTATCCCGCTAGTGGCGTGCAACGCAACTCATTGCCAGTTCAGTGCCGCGTGCCGCCTATTGGCCTGGCTTGTTCTGTTCGAATGCAGTGATACTTTTCACGAGCGCTCTTTTGTCCATATTTCGTTTTTTTGTGATGGCAAGTTCAAGTGAATTGTGTGCAGCTGTGAAATTCTGTTGTTTACTTGGAAAAAATGCTGCTGAAACTGTTAGTGTTGAAGACTGTTACAAAGATGACACTATGGGAAAAACGCAATTGTATGATTGGTTTGTTCGTTTTAAAAATGGCGGCATGGCAATTGATGACAAACCTAGTTCTGGACGTCCTACAACTGCCTGAATCGACGAAAATGTTGACAAAATTCGAAAGCTTGTGAACACAAACTGTCAGCAGACAATTGATCAACTGTCAGAGATTAGTGGGTTATCTTGGAGCTCGGTTCAGCGAATTTTAATGGATGATTTGGGCATGAAAAGGGTTGCTGCCAAGTTTGTTCCTCGAGCTCTAATCAAAAAGAAAATCGAGTTGAAACTTGTGCATTGAAACAACAACTTGAAACCGATCCAGATTTTCTGTCAAAGGTAAATTACTGGAGATGAGTCATGGTTCTATACAGGGGCGTATTCAAGGGGGTCCCCAGGTCCGGAACCCCCCCCCCCCCCCCATTTGAGATGACTAAGCACTAGATAGAATGCTTTTTTGCTATTGGAAAGGTTCTTGGGAAAAATTCTATACCAGTGACAATAATTCTAGTGAACAAAATTTAATCTAGACGGAACTAATATATTACAATATTGGAGTGTTGAGAACTGAGCATGGCAGCTGTTATTGTAGCCATTATTGTAGCATGTTTAGTCTATCTTTATATGATAGAGGAGAGAACTTTAATGTATGGTACATTATCGAGAAAGAGTGGGTTAGAATTTCATAACAAAACTGGGAGAAGTCATTAGTCTAGAAAAAATCGTATTATACTAGCATAGCTCGCAAATGTTGACATTGTGAATTCTTTTTCCATGATAAAACAAAATGATTTTATATACTTCCGTTTGAGCTTTTCAACTGTCCAAAAGTTCAGTTTCTGCGTGGATCACGGTCGGTGTTGAAGTAAAATTTATAATTTCGTTCTCCGTCCTGGTACAATGCCATACAATCTTGCATTTATACAAGTTTTAATAGTGAATAAAATAATTACTGCTGTTTAATATTAGATTTAATTTTTCAATTGGATTTTTGATTTCTCGTTTTAAGTTTGTTTCGGCAGAAAAAAGAAAATATTCGTGTTTAATCCATTACTTTTGCGCAAAAACAGCTAAAACATTAATAATTAAAGAAGCATCGACTTCATCCTCAAACAGTAGTTGTGATAGTTCAGAAATCAATCAGGCGTGGGATTTCTTCATTATGTTGAAACAAATTGAATCCAATCTCAGGGACTTGACTCATAATTTCTTTGAGAAGTTCATACTAGTCTTGCTGGTGAGATTTGGTAAGTACATATATATGTAAAAATTTAACACCATTTTCAGCAAATAATAAATTAAAAACGGTATTGGTTTTTCCAACACTGGATGGTCCACACATAATTCAAAAGAACACTGTGTCTCATTTGTTGCTTTCTGTTCTTCTCATTTTAATACTTATCAAAGTCAGGTTACTTGGTTTCTTCATTTCATACTCATAGAATGCACCCTTTTAATGTATTGTTGTCTTTTCCTATTCCCTTCACCTTTCATCTCACACGGGTTGGTTGTCGAAAAATATGTTCTCTTTTTAAAAACATGGAGTTTCGAAATTGCAAAATGGGTTTAGCAAATTTTTAACATCTTGAAAAAACATTCGTTTTTTGTATTGTGTAATAAGTAGTACAGTATAATACTTAATTAATAAATTGAATTAGGTTAAAATTGGTGAACTACGGCTGCTGTGATACTTGCTACAAAGTGAATAAAAGTTTTAGGATTTGATTGTCGGTAGTCAAGGAGTCAAGGAGTGTTGAGAGGACAACTCTGGTAAAGTTGACCCCCCCCCTTGAAAAATTTCTGGATACGCTTATGGTGCTATGGTTATGGTATGAAAAAAGGCATGAATGGGCAACAATTTGATGACATTGAAGAGATAAAGAAAAAAGTGAGGGAGAAGTCACAGATGACTTCAAAAAATGTTGAACAGTGGAAGCACTGCTGGGACAAATGTATTACTGTAGTTTTAATGGAGAGTATTTTGAAGGAGATAAGGTTGTGTTGTGAGAAATTTGAAAATATACAACTTTTAAAGAATAATTCTGGTTATTTTTGAGTACCCTTCGTATTAGTTCTGTATCAATATTGCAGCTGCTAATTGCCCAGCTTCATGCGAGCTTACTTATTGTGTGTATCTTTCTATAATTCATTAATCTAGAGAACTGAACACAAAACTATATTGGAAGGTGGGTAGAACTGCAAAGTTGCTTATAAGGTTTTACTCATAAAAACACTAAAAATCCAAATCATAAGTGCAAAAAACAATTTATTTGTGAAATTCTCTTTTCAAAAAGATGAACTACGCACGGTTGAAGATATGCTCCAAATGCCAATTGGTATAAACAGTATATATGGTATTCACTCGCACTACCCAATTTTGTAATTTTGTGACCGCTGCCATAGGTTTTCTACCAGAAAAGAAAAACTCAAACTGAATTCCCGGGCAAGACCGGGAAAAATGCTAGTAATTTAATAATACAAAATTTATATTTAACTAGATAACATAAGAAATGTCTCATACTGTGTACTCATTTCACTACATTTTTTGGACAAAATAAAAAAACAACTTTTGAACAATAAATAGTAGATTTTTTCACATTTTATACAGTGTAATCAATAAACTATAACTCCTCCTTCAACTTCACATAGCATACCTTCTAAGAGATGTCACTTCTTTTATGTGACATCTCTATTTTCTTCAAGCTGAAATTCATTTCATCTGTCATATAATTTTTATCCCACTTGCTTGAAATCATTTTGAAAAAATTATGGCTTATCCATTCACTGAGTACTGGTATCTTATTTTAGAGTCAATAAATCTTCTGGAATTATGATGATTTTCATTAATAGCTTTCTATTTTATTCGCTCTTTGTTTATTAATTTTATTTTTGAATATTACAAATTTATTACATTAAAAATACTAAAAATTCATTTGGTTTAAAAAGTAATCATTTAAATATTCGCTTTGACTTGGAAACTTAATTTTAGAAGGTCTCAATCTGAGAAACTGGAAGTTCAATTTACATATCTTAATATGTTTATGTTAATAGAGGGCTGCATAAATTAAATTCATAATCGTTAATAGACTATTCATTTTGGATTAACTATACATGTTATAAAAACGATATTGAAGTCAATGTTGGAAGAAAATATTGGATTAATTTCTTACTTGATGTCAAGATTTTCCACCTTTCAAAAACCATCTTAGTAGTCCACCTGCAACTTTTTCGGGACAACCATTTCAAAGTTACACTACTCCATCTCTTTTCCACAGTATGTGTATTATATAAGCGCTAATATCATTCTACAGCGATCTTTCTTGATTTCATTCCTGAACTACTGATCATGATCAATGCATCTGAAAGTTCATTGAAGATTACATTAGATGGTGCAAGCTCAATTTTGAAAAAAAATGCCACTTCCTTTCTTCCTCTGGACCCTTGATTGTAATCTGCAGATCTTTTTGAATTTTGTTCACCATAGCGAGTTGAGAGGTATTCATTAGCTGTAAGTTAAGTGCTGTAAAACCGACATTATGATCACTTTTTTCAATGAAATATTTTATTAATTTCTGTATAGACAATGAAAGCGCCTACTATACCATGTATACAGTTGTATTCTATAGATATATAGAGAATGAACGACGTCATTTTGGATATCAAAACGATATCCAACAACAGTTTTGATCATAATGGTTTGACACTGAAATACAAACTTGACAATTAGTTCAAGTTAACTTTTGTTGTAGCATTCCAGAAAAAATTGTATTGTTTTTATTTCGTTTTCTTTTTTTGCCAGTTGACTTATTGCCATTACATTTTAAAAAGGCATATTCACCGACGTCCGGCCGGATTCATAGTGAAACCAATCAAGCCTTTTGTCTCTAACGGAGTTAGGAGGAGCGATGGTAGACATTCTCCTTGCAGTAGCACATGGAGGAGATGCGCCTATTATAGTACAGCTTTCAAGGAGCGTCGATCCAAATAGATATGCCCCAAATGCCAATTGTCTTTATGCTTTCCCATCAAACGAGACTGTTTCAATGGATTTCACCACAAAAATATATCGTTCATTAAAGAGGCTGACTTGTGTTACATTTACTGAAATCTAAATAAATTACCGGGATTTTTTATGAAACAGTAATCATCAATCATCATACTTTTTGAGAGTGCTTGAGAAAATGAAGAGAAGAAAAGTCAAAATAACAAAATATCACAATTACCGACATTTGGTGGACTATGTCCATAGCTGACTATGGTTGACATAGGTTGACTATGTACTTGACTATATACTTCTCAATTTCAGAAATCCATCCCAACGTAGGGATTCTACCCTAGAAGCATCATCCTTTATTTTGAATTTAGTTCATTTTTTGACACAATTTCTCTACCAATTTCGTTTTCTTTCGATAGTCCTTGAAGCTCTTAAAGTACTTTATATCTTATTTATATATGCTAATCTATTCTGTGATTTCTCTGTCTGCATGTACACTTTTTATGTTATTTATTTTTGTGTTAATCGTTTTATTCTTATCATAGCCAAAATGTTGAAAAATATGATTGTATATTGTGTAAACCATGCTTTCATTCATGAATTGGAAGCTTCGCCTACTGTTAACTGATTCTCAATTCTATTCATTACCTAATTCTGATAAATGATGTATCCTAACGTTAATAGTGTATTTCAACAACAAAGCTGTACACACTAAATTAGTTCTATAACGTTACTTTGAAAGTAGTTATCAAAAATTTCCATTTCTATTTACTTTATTTCAATAATTAAGTTATTTCTTTCTTTCACCACTACAAAGAAATAAATAAATAATGTTGTTGTTACGCCTAACTTGTGAACAGTATCTAAAAAAGCAACTCAGTTCCTAAGAATCAATCATTCTAATATCATTAATTTATAATTGTAATGAGAATCAATTCACATGGCTGTAAAAAAGATTATTGAGATTTCTGTAAGAAAATTATATGATGTGATCATATTCTGAAATTACCGTATTTTCCAAAATCATTTTTATTTAGGTTCAGGCGAGGCTATAAATAAGTTGAAAAATAAATTTGTATGTTGTTTGAACCATGTTTCATTAATAAATTGAAAGCTTTGTCTAGCCTTCTGTCAACTGATTTTCAATTCTATTCGTAAATAAGGTTGGAGACCACTCTCAAGTGACTAGAATAGAAATGTTTCATTCAACTTGTAAATCCATAAATCTCAGGTTAAATTTTGCTCAGAAGATTAGAATATTTTGAAACCTAGCTTTTTAAATCTTCACACATATATACGTTTTCTATTGTAATAATAAAGAGTGTGGCAGCAAAACCTTCTTTTTCCAAACCTTAATAAAACCCATTGTAGAAATAAGAATGTTTTATTTGATTTTTATAATGTAGTCTCATACTTGAAGTTGTGTTTTACTTAGTTTTGGATATCATATCAGGTAGGTGGTGGCCCCATTCTTTATACACTGAGTATACCGATTTCTGGTGTTTGTCATGTTCTGCCAGCATAGTTGGCGTTCTGATGGATTTCCTAGTAATTTCCTACTGGATGTTGATCTTCAAATCGTGCAGGGTTCTTGGTCGGTTCACAGGCATACGAGATTTCAGAAAAAATAATAGAAAAATCACAAAGAGCCGGCCACTCCAAATCTCCCCTAATTGAGATGAGTCGCTCTGGGACTGAGTTTTCCCAGTCTAGGTAATAGGGGATGGGTTCACCTACCTGATCTGATTTTCAAAACTAGGGGGAAAACTTTATAAATAAGCCTACATTATAAAAAACTAATAAAAATTTTCAGATTCCTACAGTGAGTTTTATTTTGTTATAAAAAAAGGAATTTATGTTGTTGTACCAGTTGGAATTCCAATTGTTGACTGGATTATTCTTATCTTTGTGAAACTTTTTGGCTGATTATTGTTTTATTCAAACATGAAAATGGTTATTATTTTGTAAAATCCATTTTCAATCACAATTCTCCTACTCTTCAGTTGATGATATCTGTCTGCGATGATTTTAAAGCATGCTTCAGTATTTTTCTACATTACAACATTAATGTACAAGTATTTTTCTATTTAGCATGTTATTGTAGATGTTCTCAAGTAATCTATTCCGGTTGACTGTATTATGTTGATTGTTTTAATATTTATTTTTTATCAGTTTTATTCTTTTAAGCTTTATTGGAGTGTTTATGCCAGAGATCTTTATTTATATTGGAAACTAGACATTTTTTTAATGAAACGCCACAACTTCCGTTAAAATAATTTTTTCAGGCTTACAATTACTCAACATTAATTATTTACTTCTGTTCTGGCCAGTAATTGTAATTTTTTTATTCTCAGGATCTTTCATGAATTAGAGATGTTTTCCCAATACTCTATTGAACTATTTTTATTGTTTAATATCGAAACAGTGTGAATAATCTATAAATTGTAGAAGAAATAATTTCAATGATATATTTCCTCATTTATTATTTTTTTTAATCTAAAACTTTCTAATAAATTAGAAATTTAATACCATATTTATTGATCTCTGCTACCGCTCTGCCTGTGTTTAATCAATTTTTACTTGAAACTCCACACATAAAGATATTCACCCATTTTAATATTTTTCTATATGACTTATTAGTTTTCCTACATTAAAATGAGATAATATGAGTATATATGATTGATTTAACCAATTTCAATAAGTGAAACAACACAGTGCAATACCTGGTTTTTCATTCTGAGCTTCCACGTGGTGTATAAAGATATAAAGATATTTCCATTGATTGAATCACAAAACTAAGTAGTGAATGTACTATCAATATCCACTCACTTACATTTAGTTTTCGATCCCGGTCTGGTAGAAAGAGTTTTCCCAAGCTGATCCCGTTTAAAAAAAAACGGTAGTGATGTCACGTCAAAGACCCCCTGAACTTATTCAGGCGAAACCTGAGAACTTTAACACCAGACCTGAGCGAGCCAGGTTACACAATATCATTAATTAATCAATTATTGATCATTAATAAGTTATTTATAATTACTAATTAACCGTTTTCATTAAACAAAATTTATTTCCATCCTTTCTTTTTAATGCATTCATTATTTTGGTTGGTAGATTAGATAAATAAAAATAGGTAGATGAGGAAATTTAATTTTGAAATGTAAAGTATTCTTGCTGGAAGCAATTTATAAATTATTCACTCTTGGTTCAATATTCTTAAAATGCAATTTATCAAAAGTATTCTACACGAACGTTGTCAAAACTAATGTAAAAAGCAATGCAATAATAATGTGTGCTACTTTATTAATAAAACACAATGTATCCTTCTACGTGAAATCAAAATGTCACTGAGGACTGAGGTTTTACTTTTATACTATTGAAATAACAATCTAAACTTGTCTAAATCGATCCAAGAGTCAATTCAAATAATTATTATTTCTTTTCAACAGTTAACTTACTTGTATCAAATACATTTGACACTGCCAGCACAAGTTAATTTGTGTGTGCGCAGTAAGTCGCAGAATCTTTCATTTTTAATAGAATTAATAACCGTATTAATAATAAATTTCAAGTTATTAGTTTTCATTTTAAAAACAAACTTTTATCATCTCTTTCAATCTTTTCTATTGGTGTGCCAGCACTTGAAAATAAAATCAATTATTTATAACTATTAGTTTTCTGTGGTGTTTTCCACAAAATGCTTGATGATAAAATACTTGATGAACAATCTAATATCAAAACTGACACTATATTTCAATTAAATATGAGATTTTCACTCACCTTTACTGGATTCAATGACCAAACACAGTTTAAATTCAATGCAATTTTTAATTATATAATGGCCGCTCATCCTAACCTCAACAAAACATGACCCCTGGCGGAAGGCTAACGAAGCTTCTCTTTAGAAGTGAAATGCATTCCTCCAGTATCTTCAGTAAAAGTGAGTGAATATCTCATATTATATTGAAATATAGTGTCAGTTTTGATTAGATTATTAGTTTTCATTTAAAAAACATATTTTTATAATTTCTTGTAATCTTATTTTTTTATTATTTTTAGAATATTCATCAACTTATATCACCTAATCTGTGGTTCAAATTTTCTCCTATCTTGCAACTATACGCTATATAATATTATTTCTTGAAGTTTTATTCAGCTAGGCTTAGCCAGACCTGACCAAGGGATCCAAAGTGCACCTCTCTGGCCGAGGCTGGTCTTAGCAACAATGTAAGTTGATCTCTATTATCAGCTGCTATTATTTTCTTTACTGCACATTATTCTTGTTAGAAGTAAGGTTAATGAGGCAGTTATTTCGAGGTGCTGACATAGTTTTCTTTTGGTTTCAGACAAGGATCCGCTGGCAGTAACGGAGGCAGATCGGTTGGCGGTTACTGAAAAAGATCCGCTAGCGTTACCCGGCCGTTACGCGTGTCTGTTGTGCAACAAATCGTATCTGTGGAAACAGTCTCTAACGCGCCACATACGCGAAGATCGCTGCGATCGTGGACCGCAGCATCTTTGTCCCAACTGCGGCATGAATTTCAAGCACACCAGTCGTCTTGTGCGACATATGCCGTTCTGTCAACAGGCCAAGTTTGAATATATCGTTCATATAACTGGAAAATCGTCTTCATAGGCATTCAATGCGCAATTACCCATCACCTAACTCCATGTTCAACATTATTATATCTACCGAACAAGACTAGAGCCCGTATTTATGAATTTACCTTGAGGTTAACTTATCTTAAGAGGGAGACTTGAAAAGCCCTTCATGAAAAATACAGATGTTATCACAACCACTAAAATATTTGGGTAGTTTAAACTAAAATACTATTTTAGTGGCTGTGACAATGTCTGAATTTTTCAGTAGCAGTAGGCCTATGGATTTCCACCACCATATCACTATCACCAATATTCAGAAGATGAAAAGCTCTTCCTATAAGGTCCATATTATAAATAATGTTATCAATATATAATAGGCCTTTATGCATAATACTGATGTTGTCACAATTACTTTTATTATTAATCTACGAGAAACTACGATAGTTTCAACTGTCATGTGATTTTCAATATTGAACTAAAAAGGAGTTTTTGTTCCATTTTAGTTTTAGAAAATTAATGTTGAAATGTTATGACCGAAAGTATAGTATCTCGTGTGTTAATAAATAAAGTGGTTGTGATATAATTATTATCCATTATGGATATCTGCCAAAATATTAGCATCACTAATAAGCTACCAAAAATAAGATTCCGTATTCATAAAACTATTTTGAGGCGTCCTTAACTCAAAATCTTGAGATAAGGAAGCCTCAAGGTAGGTTCATAAATAAGGCCTTAAATTCTTTTTAAGTCTACCTTAAGTCAAAGAAACCTCGAAATAGTTTCATTTATATGATTATAAATGTTGTCATAACCATATTTTACTTATCTGACTATTAGTACATAGTGAGAAGCACTGGATAATTAATTATATATTGCAATTGTTATTACACTCATGAA
Source organism: Conomelus anceps (assembly GCA_948455865.1). Classification (NCBI taxonomy): domain Eukaryota; kingdom Metazoa; phylum Arthropoda; class Insecta; order Hemiptera; family Delphacidae; genus Conomelus; species Conomelus anceps. The sequence goes on along the minus strand of OX418220.1, from coordinate 40,653,377 downwards.
TCAGTTACTGTGAACTGTTAGTAATACTAACAACACGATAAAACGTATTATTAAAAACGAGATACTGTACTCATATCAGTAGTTACACCATTCTCAAGTTTTGTTTAAGTTACTCCGTACTTCCTTCAGCTGTAAATATATAAATATAACTTGGCTATACAGTACCAAAATTGGAAATTGAGAGTGAGAATGGTGTCAACTTAAAAAAGAAAGTTTATAGAATAAAAATACAGAGAATCTTGTGCCATTTTGTAAATGGTAATTTTTACCATAATCTCTTTTAATAAATTTTATTTATAATAATTTGTCATGGGATGACCACTTTAGATTGAAAAAAGTGTACCTGCTGTACCAAACCCAGTAGGCCAGCGCCGTATCTCGTTTTTAAATATGAATATGGCTGTGACAGCATCTCATTCACTATGGATATCTATACCCACAACATCACTATCACCATGATTACCTATCGATTTGTTCGTTGAAGTGTTATTCAGCAAAAAGCCTTTTAAATTGCAATATCTTTACTACAATATTTAAAGCACCCAGTGCACATGCATATTATATCATCAATGTCATCATTGCAAGCATCCTTAATCATTTGTTTTGTATTTTATTATTGTGTTATGTTGTTTTTATTATTTATTTACTATGAGAGTAACAAGATTTTCGTGCAAGTATCTTCCGTATATGATAAGCTTGTATGGTTGGGTTATCAATGTCCTAATATAAGCCTAAGTTACCCAAAAAGTGATGAGTTTTGAAACCAGTCAAAAAATTATTATTGTTTTTATTAATTATTTGTTTATTGTATTTGTTTGAGCAACAATTTATTGTTACAACCACTAACCACATAATAATATTGTGCGGTCAGATATAAATACTTATTAAAACTTATCCCAATCTAAAATTTTAAAAGTTATCCAAACTAAAATTTTAAAAGTTATCCAAACTATTGATAATCAAAAAATTATTAGCTTTTATTGAACGGTGATGTTTCTCAAATGTAGTAAGTTACTCATTCAACTTATCCGAAACTAAAATTATCATAAAACTTATCCAGATTATCATAACTATTAGACTTTAAGTTTTTGGATGAGGGTAATAATCAATGTTTCAACTAAAGTTTAACTTTTACTTAGATCAGTGATTTCTATTACCGGTACTAGCATACCCATAATTTATTTGTAGCAAACCGCTAAAAGTAGACCTCATTAGGCACACTGTTGAGCTGCTAGCTAATAAGCTTGCAATTAACAAGTCAAAAATTGAATTTAATAATATCATTGTTTTCATGAATCATGTAGCAAACCTGGATCCCATGCTTGTACCTAGCCTAAAACCTATACTTTCTATTGGTGCTAATTTGTCACCCGAATTAATAGCATGCAAGCGAATTATGAAGATCATGAAACAACCAAATTATCAAGGAAAACACTTTGATGATTTTAAAAAACTTTTATTGCAGACTGCTTTAAATTAGCTGAAGAATGTGTTGTTCAAGCATGCGATCGTGATGTACAATCACAAGCGCTTAAGAGTGCGATTAAATGAGTGACCGTGCTTCTATGACTTGATGTTATACGCTTTATTAGCACTTACCCGATGGTTCGGTACCTACCTAAAATTGCTGGTCCACCATTCTCCCCATAACATTGCTCAAACGGCAAGATGGAGCTACCCGAAAGGATGTCCCATCAATAGAAGCCATACGATTATTATTATTATTATTATTATTACCACCTATTAGGTGGATTATAAAAGGTAATAATTCCGTATACAGTATTTTAAAGCTAGGGGAGGGGTTCGGAAACGAACCTCCACATTAAAGAACTAGAAAAATATCATTAGTTGCCTAGAGTTATTAATTGAATTATGGCAGGCAAGGCAAAGATCGAAAAATGTCTTCTTTATTAGAATGCAAGCGAATTATGAAAATCTTTGTTGATCTCCCTTTCTGGAAGTCTTGGTGGTCATAGGCGTGCGCATATGGGTGCCACGGCACCCATGGATGTTTCAAGAGGGCCCCGATTTGGGGGTTGCAATATTATTGTATCCTCTGAAAAAATCTCTAGAGACTTTACGAAATCAACGTCTATAATTATCAACTTATAATCTGTGAAATATACACCTAGCGGAAAATATCCCAGATGATAACAATTTCTAGCAATTCAATTATTTTAATTTTTATAAATTTAGATCTTTAATTAAACTAATTTTAATTCAAAAAAAAAAACGTTATTTATTATATTTCAAAATCTAGCAATAAGAATTTTTTCATACCTAAAAAAGGTTTAACTAGTTTGGAGGACCTCATGATTCCTTTTGTAGAACAAACGCTCGCCAAGAGTGTGGATTTCCATGAAATAATTGAGGAATTCAAAAGCATGGTACCCTTCGAAAGGCGGATGGCAATGTAGATATTTGTCAATTAGTGCAATTTTCTAAATTCTTAATGTAATACAATATGTTAATGCGATAAAATAAGAATATTCATTTTAAAAAATGGATAATCTATTTCTGAAAAACGGGTAGAGAAGAACAGAGTCCTTTTTTCCCTCTATGGAGTGTTTTCACTAAAAAGTTCAACGTGATTTAACGGTACGAGGGTGGGGATTTGTATAAGTATTAATATTTAAAATACAGATGGGGGGGGGGGGGGGGCATTTTCGTCACCGGCGCCAATAGGAGTCAAGCCCTGTGCACGCCTATGTTGGTGGTGCAGAAGTAACGCTTTCAAAACTACTTTTTGAAAACTTTGAAGTACGATAACCTATTCAAAACTGCTCTTTCAAAACTTTTACTAAATACATTTAAAATACTAATGGGTCTATAGTTTTCCACTTTTTCTCTATCACCACTTTTGAAAATTGGCAGGATCTTTCCCTCTTTCAATTTCTCTGGAAAAACACCTTGTCCTAATGAATGATTATAATAAAATAAATCAAAGTGTCTAACAATTGATTGCACTATTTTGTTTTAATTAAAGTGGTTGTGACAATATTTGGTGTGTATTTTGCTTAATTTTCACTAGCGATGTGTTGAATTTATACGCCATCATATCTCATACCGTTAAAATATCAATTCAATGGATTATAAATTCTTACAGTATTTCTACAAAATAGTCCCTGGAAATATTTTTTGTTTTATTGGATCTATTCATTAAATTATTGAAGTAAAATGAACAAATTTTATCATGTTCTTGTTATATGGAAAGATAATAAATTATTATCTTCTTTGATTGAAAAATTCAAGAATACAAAAGTAATTAGTATTTATCATCGTGCTAGTAAAGTGTAGATACTCTTATTTCCTGATACATGTAATACAGTATATATAAATTTAACATTAGACGTAATTAGACAACATGCAGAACTGTTTAAAATAGATAAGAAATTGGAATCTTTCTTTCTTACTTGAGGCAGAACATGTTTTCGGGTAGGATGCCCATCACTGAGCTGGATGTATAATTAGTTAATATAAGTTATCTAGCTCAGTGATTAGTGATGTCTATCCCCAGTGCCTGGTTGATCTTATAGGACCTTCTGTCATTCAAGCGGTGGTTGTTGGAAAGTTCAATTGAATGATTTAGTTTAGGAATTAGCATGCGTATAAGTAAAAGTAAATAGTTGAAAAGGGAGTAAGATTTAAGCAGGTCTTTTCATATAGGATAGTGTGTTTTTGTTTTATGGTATGTTTCTAAATTTCAAATTGTTCCAGTGTGTTTAGTTTTGGTCCTTTACTGTGTTTATGAAGGATGTCCATGTTGTTTTCTATGTCTTCGTGCCGGTGTTCATGTTCAATTAAATGGTCTGCAGAGGCTGATTCAGTGGAGTTTGTGCAGATAATGTGTAGCTTGTATTTCTGAAGGTTCTGCTTGTCTGTCCTACGTAGAACTTGCAGCAATCAGAACGCTTCAACTTCTACACCCTGATGTGTTGTATGAATTTTTTTTAGTATTGGAATGTGGTGGTCATATGACTAGTTTTATTCTATTTTGGGTTCTGACGGCAATGCTGTAACCGGAATTTCTGGGTTTGTTGGCTTTGAAGTTGGATTGTTTGTTTATGTATGTGAGACTGATGAATTTTTTGGAGATGTTTTTCTGGGTGATTTTCCTGTTTTTAATTTTATAAATCAGCCTGTCAATAAAGTCTGGACTATAGCCATTGGTATAGTTCGGTATTAGGGTTATCAATTGTGAGGGGGATGTTCAGTAGCAGGTTGATCATGAAATGAAATGCAGCATGTTAGAGTTGTATGGGATGATTGGGTGTGTTGTGAATGAGTGAGTCAGATATTGTGGGTTTTCTGTATAATTATGTTATAGCTGTTTTGTTGTAATGAATAATAGGGCTTGAAGTTGTCACAATCACATTTATTGATAACAGTGAAATACTAGTTTCGGTTGTTACACCATCATCAATCTCAATCAAACTCATTTTTTTGTCGTTTTTGGAAATCGTGAGTTTGAGGAAATAGAGACTGTTTTTTTTTCATACTCAGCAGTGAATTTTATGTTATTATTAAACTAAGATAGAATTTTACTTAGTTTATTATTTTTTCTTATTACTTAGTTGAATTTTTAGATACTTTAATTTATATGGAATATTAATTTGCTAATTTTATAAATATTTTATAATGTAGGAAAATTTTCTCATGTTTTTTTTCATTTGAATATTCAATTAAAAATTTTCTCATGTTTTTTTCATTTGAATATTCAATTAAAAAGCTTAAAATGAAAAAAGAAACTAACTTAAAAGAAATGATGCTAATAAATTAAATACTCATGGTTTAAAAGGTTTAAAATGAAAATTCAAACTGAGAAAATGTTTAATTTAATACAAGTAACGTTGGCACCAAATATTTTATGAATTTTACTAGAAATTCTATGTAATATTTTAGGAGATTATGGAAAATTTAGCGCCGACTTCAAAAGGTTACTTTTATTAATTTCAAAATTTTCTAAGTTTGAATTTTCATTTTAAACTTTTTAAACCATGAATATTTCATTTTTTAGCATCATTTCATTGAAATCTGTATTTTACTGTTTTAAAAATTTTTATTTGTGAATTGGGAAGCATATTATGATGTTTATAGAAATCAAAGCAACTGAATGGTGCATATGCCTATCAGCACAACTGATGATAATGATGATAATAATAATAATCATTTTGTGTTAATTTTACGGGTTCTTGGATGCTTGGATCAGTTCATTTATTTAAACAGTTCTGCATGTCGTCTAAGTGACGATATTTATTATTCTAGTCGCAGTTTGCTATAGATCCTAAAATACTGTGACATGAAGTATTAGTTACGTTTTCCTCTACTTTCTTCTCATAATTGCTGTTTTCAACAGCATCAGTTATTTTTTACGATCTATTTTAAATTTCAACTGATTTTTTTTCTATTTTTATCATTAAGGATGATAGATCTATATAAGAAATCCATTTGTATTAATTTTATAATTTCATTGATGTTGGTGTTTAAATAAAAATAAGTATCCAATTAGCTCAAATAGCTATTACTATGTAGTAAATATCGCTATATTATAAATTCTTGGCCAAATTCAAAACCATTTTTAATTTTGTAACTTTCTAGTCAAAACGAAATGCATTAACATGGAATGGTTATGTTTTAACTCATAGTGCACTTAATGAAGAAACTTTCAAAGACTAAGAAGTAAGTTATATTTTTGTGAACCAAAGAATTAAATAATAGGCTATATTTGATTTTTAAAAAACAAATTCATACTTATTGAATAAACTACACAACTTTTTTTCGTAACTGAATCAGATAAATTGTAAAGCGTTGGTTACCCTGAAATATTTTCCAGTACTAAAATGAATTTTTCTAGTATATTTTTCAGTAATAAAATTCAATAATGTTAATGACCTTTAAACCTTAACTCAGTTGCAATTGTTTAGCTTGCAACAAATATAAAAAAATCGAGTTATTTTATGGAATACAGTAAAGAATTTGCTTTTTTAGATATTTGGGTAGCAATTTTTTTTATATATGTCTGCAGAGCATTCTGCAATTATGTGTGTTTTTTTATTTCCAATTTCTAAACCAAAATAAATTGAAGTTTCTTCTACAAGGCTGTAATTGAAAAATATTGTTCGTACCTACATTCAAACCAAAGTAAAGAAATGAAATACTTTATGAACGCTCTCAATAGAGTTTCAATTACATACCACAGTACCAACATTTTAAGATACCTATTTTTTTACTCAACTCATTCGATAATCCACTATTTTTTCTTCATATGTGTACATAGTGCTCGTGAATTGTCATTATGAGCTATAAATATTCAATTACAGTGCAATTACTTTATTCAGCATGTATCACTTGATTTTTTTCTTTGATCGAATTGCTATTGTATAAACTTATCCATAATTATAATGATAACTGAGCTGGGATTCGAAGCTATGGAGATTGTATGTGCAGACAGAGATGACCATAAATACGAACATCTTTATACCGTAATTATAAAGATAATAATAATTATAAATGGCAAACTGGAGAGCATGAAAACGTTGGTTTGGCAATGTGCCGCAGTGTGAGCTTCTGTGAAACACAAAAATGAATTATGTAGGGTAGTGAATTTCCTATTTGTGCAGTCTTATTTAATTCTGTGTTCCTTATAAAGTCACTAGCCTGCATTTCCCTTTGCATCTACATTACAAGAAAACCCTACTATTAGAAGGCTTATGATTTCCGTATATGCTGCTGCAAATTATTATCCACAGCAGGAACCCAAGAGCTTCATCAATAATAATAATAATAATGATGATAAGAGCTAATATTCACTTTTTATTAAAAGCCAAATGTAAAATTCTTCTAGTCATTCTAATCCATCGATATGATCGCGTATTTTTATAAAAATAAAATAAAACTGTGTAGGCCTAGTCAAAAAAATTTCTTGTCATTAATTTTTAGTTTTGTAAGTGGATAATTTGAAAAGTGAATAAGTTGAATTTTAAAATCTACCAATTGCAAAATTTATACTTTTATGCATTTTTTTAAATTTTACTCTGATGTTCTAATCATTTTATTGCTGATTTCAATGTATCACTTGTTACTGCATTATAGTATTATGGTTAATATTAATTTTGAGTTTTTATTAGTGAATAATGTGATAAACAGTAAAAAATGGTGAAAACTTGATTAATAATGTTAATAATATCCATTGATAGCAAACCAATAATTTACGTGTATTCTTCAATGAATGAACCCCAATGTTTAAATTGGTAATTTTTTTATTGCTGATGATGCCGATTTCAGCTAATTGCTAAAACTGTATTATCATGGCAAAAAATATAATAAATAATGAAATAATTAGTGCATTGATGGTATAATATTATCCATACATACCATTTCATAAATTTATAAAGTGAATAATCTCATGCATTATTGTCAAAATACGATATAATTTAGAATATATATAAAGAAATTAAATTATATTGTTGATGAAAGTTTATGTTGCATGTTTTTTCTATTTTCTACAGCTCTCAAGACTTGTAAACCAAAATAAATGTTGTGCAATGCAATTGGGCTTTTGTTATAAGATTAGTCGTAAGTTTATAAAATTTACTCAAAATTCTAACTCCATTTTAAAGCTAAATCACTCTAAATTATCATCTATTCTACATAAAAGAGAGTAGGTGTGTGTGTGTGTGTGTGTATCAGTTTTACAGATTTTGCAAAAACGGCAACACTTTGGAACATTATTGCTTTATTTTATATGTTTATATGTTCATGTGTTATTTAAAGTTTATTCTTAATATTTTATGTTTTATAGACAAGGGTCTGAGACCTGATTATCAAAAGACTAGGCTGAGCCAAGCATCATACAAAAACGAAACGAATGAATGAATTATTGCTTCCTCTAAACTCGATTCAATGCACCTCGAAGCCTGCTGATTTTTTAATATTCCTTTCAGACTTTTCAAAATTTATGTTAAAATTTCACTTCTGGGCACTATTACTGTTTTAAAATGTATTTAGATGCAGGAAGCTCATAGAACAGCTGATACATGATAAATCACTATGGTGAAAAACAGCTTCAAGTCACAAGCCAAAGCAGCACATTTGTTCCGTATCTATATCGCACCTCCTAATTCCCTTCTTGTAAAAATATTGGCACTGCTGATTGAAATTCATATATCAAATTTAAACATCCCCCTTGCAAAGCACGGGTAAACCCGGGTAATATTTTACTATGTAATTGAACATCTTCTGTATCTCAAGAAGTGAATTTGAAATATGGATTATTCAATTCTACTTAGCTTCAAATATATGCTTTAACAAAATTTACTGAGTAGCCTACTTTCTAGAGCTACTTTGTAGGAAATCAATACATAAATAAATATATTGGTTTGACATTAAATCCTTAGTAACAATCAAACTAAAAATATGTTTCTACTAACTTAGTAAGGTAGGAAACATTTGAGCATACTAAGAAATCACTTCATTTCATAATAAAGGGACCATATCATAGGGTCATATTCTAGTGTGAACTGAAATACATGTAACTTTATCATTTTTGTTTATAGTTTGAACTAAGGTAAAAAGTACTCTGATTGGAATAATTGTGTTAATAGTATATTATGTATGCAGTTTTGATTATTCTGTATATTGCTGCCTCAGATCATCAAATTAAAATGGAGTAACGCTTGTTTTTATTAAATTTTACATTCATAATTTATTTGAAAATTTGAGGGACTCTGTGCATTTTACCATGCATCTGCTTTTCTAAATAAGTAAAATTTATAAAACAGTATTGTATGCTGTTATTTTATCATTTGAGCCTAATATTTTCCATGTCAATCTTAAGTTTACCATAAAATGTTGATTTCTTATATATGTATTGTTACTTTTCTAGGAATAATTTTGTTATTTCCAAATTGGATGCATGCATGACAAAGATTATATCGATTCGAATTAAGCCTGCGTAGTATTGAATTTAAAAATGGAAAATAATGAGTTACTTGTGTAGATTCCATGGAAGGGGTTGTGTCTAGAATAAGATTCAGCTACCAAAGACAACATTTAACACATTTATCTAGTACTTATGGGACATCCCATATACATATGACTGTATTGATTACCATTTAAAAAAAAAATCATAATCAAAGACTTCATTATCATGTACACTAGATGCTCCAGGCTACTATGCAAGAGTACAGTATAAATTCTCTTGTATAAATTACGCAATTTTAGTATAATTTATTCCAGTATTTTACTCTCTAGTATTAATTAAAAAGTATTTATTTAACCTATTATTTAAGTTGTTCGTTTTGTTTTATGTAACAAGTGTGTTCTTTTTCTAGTCATTGTATTTGTGTTCTATTTGTATTCAACTAATTGATACCTTTAATTCATGAATGAATTTTGCATCTCCAGAATGGCTGTATTTATTGTGTTGAAATAAGTGTTTCCAGTGATTGTTTGGAATTAAGTCAATAAAATATTATTTATTCAAATATGTTCTTGAAGCTTGCATTTTTATCCACTGATTATAGTTTCATATTGTTGATAGCATACTCTCATTATTTAATTTTAATCTTATTCGATACAACCCACACAATATTGTGTTTTATTAATTTCGAATTACTAAAGTGCTATTAATTATACTGGAGACTTCCGCAATGGCGGATATTGACAATAGCATTGAATAGCTTATGGAAATCGATGACCGCCGCTACACAAAAATAATCAGTCAGCGCCGGAAATCGAACCGCGGACCTCCGAATTTCCGGTCGTGCACGAACTAATAAATTGTAGTCACTGGAATCTAGCGGTTAAGGCGCCCGAACTGCAATTGGTAGGTCCGAGGTTCGATTCCCGGCGGTGACTGATATTTTTGTGTAGCGACGTTTATCGATTTCCATAAGCTATTCAATGCTGATGTCATTATCCGCCATTGCGGAAGTCTTCATTATAATTAATAGCCCTTTGAGTAATTCGAAATTGATAAATTGTTAGTTCCTTCAAAACGAACTTGTGATATTATTTTTGTTCAATATTTAGTATGAAATTATAATTGTTCAACCGTAGTGAGCTCTTAGTTTTTGCATGACTCGTAGCCCGCGGCTATGTCCGTTTATCATGTGTTTATACTGTATATTTAATATGTGTATGGTCGCCGATAACTATCGTTTGCTTTGAAAAACCAACTTGAAATTTTGAGCACATATTCTTCCAAACTTAATACGGATCGAGTTCGTTGGCCAATGCAATTGGCCCACTCCTTCATCTTTTTTGAGGTGGAAGAAATATGATAGGCTCTCAGGCCTTGATTAGAAAATCTAAATATTACAATAAATAGGAAATAGGAGTTTCCATCTCATGGAATCCGCATTTAGGTCGAATCATACACATCAGCTACGGCGCGTCACTGTCACAGTTCTGTCTCACTTCAGTCACCGGCACATCCGGTAACAATCAGTCACCTGACGGGTCGGCGCCGGACGAGTATAGACAGCGGAAACTCGATAAGAATATATTTTATGATTGTGACGAAACTGATAGCTCGGAGCTGAGACGCGCCGTGACTGATCTGTGTGAATCGACCTTCAGATTTCAAAATGGAATTTCGAGTTATAAGCTGTGAGTAAATAAGCAATGTGATCAGCACCTTCGCAAAATAACAGACCTGAATACATGTTTCGATAGATACTAGTGGCTTGTAGGGGCAAAAGCCCCAGAAGAAATACACTAATACATAAAATGTTTTTTATGTGGTAATATATAGTATATCATTTTGTTACAAGGCTGGAAAGAAACGTTTTTCCAGTTGAGCATATGAGTGCACGAGGCAATAACCGAGTGCAGGAACGTGATGTTATGGGTTCTATCTCTAAAATAATCCTGGCAACACTTCAAATTAACACTCGCACTTTATTTACTCAATTTATCTACAACACGCACTAATCAGTAATGTACGTTATACAAAATAAAGCGATCAGAAACAGATAAATCGATAATGTTCAGCTAATAAAGAATTTGTTATTATTCCAGTACAAAAATCAATCACTAACATACTGATAAAAGGCGAATCAAATATTAAATAATAGCTGTTTAATAAACTGTTCAACAATTCAAGAAGAAGCGTCCAAAACATAACAGTTGAAACACTATGAAGCACTACGAGTCACTGTATAAACGGTTTAAGAAGCCTGAATAATAATCTGTCACAATATACTGCATTTATCACATTAACACGTTAATCGTTCATATAACACAGTTTGTATTAGTGCTCACTGGTAATACGATTTGTATGAGCGGAAACGGGAGCTGTCACTTTATCACAGTAACATTTGTATCATCACTGAACTGATGTTTATGAGCGCTTCTGCTTTATATACGTTTTTATCATTCTAGTAAACAGTAGAACGTCCTCCATTTTTCGAGACTATTATATAAAAGTCTCAAGTAAACATTCTAGAGGTCTCTAGATGAACCAAAAGGCGGGAGGCGAACAGGGAGAGCAAACAAAGCACGCCCGCCTATCACCAACCAGAAGACAATATTGGCATAGCAATAATTACGCTGAAAATTGATGTCCTTTCTTCCTAGCATTCCATAACAGTGATTACATGAGAATCAGCAAAAGTTTTCAGCCGTGTAATGTACGATACTTTTGTTACACCTGATAGAAAGGCATATGATGCAATCAGCTGGATAATGTGCAAGACATTCAAAAGTTCTCAGCTGTGTAGTCTACGATACGTTTTGTTTCAGTTGATAGAAAGAACAAAATAATAGAACTTTATTTTTCTTAAATTATTAAAAAAAACAAAAGTATCATAAAAATAGATTATTATTTTTTTTTGTAGATTACGTCTTGGAGACTCCAGTAAAGGAGTATAAGACAAGTCAGATCAACAATATTATACACTAGATACCATAATTACTTCAATTAGTTGAGGTGAGGCTTAATTTTGATGTGAAAGGAACTCTTGTACACTATAAAAAGCTTTATCAACTAAATATTTAGTAAAAAACAAAAGTATCATAAAAATAGATTATTATTTTTTTTTGTAGATTACGTCTTGGAGACTCCAGTAAAGGAGTATAAGACAAGTCAGATCAACAATATTATACACTAGATACCGTAATTACTTCAATTAGTTGAGGTGAGGCTTAATTTTGATGTGAAAGGAACTCTTGTACACTATAAAAAGCTTTATCAACTAAATATTTCTTCAATTGTTTTTTAAATATTTCTTTATTTTCAAGACTCTTCAAAAACTGCGGTAGCTTGTTGTAGAATTTCCAATATAACTAGGTTTTTGTTTGAATAAGCTACTATTGTGACTCACCAAGTGATAATCTCCTCGTCTTCTTGTATTATAATCATGTACATCAAGATTTTGGTTAATATCATTCGTTTTTACATATAAAGTAGCATCATACACATATAAGCAGGGTACAGTGAGGAGACCAAGTCTCTTGAACAACGGTCTACATGAATCTAATCTATTTACTCTTTCTATACACCTAACCGCTTTCTTTTGGATCTTAAACACCCTTTCAAGATTTTGTTTTGATGAATTACCCCATACTAAGATAGCATACCTAATATGTGACAGTAAGAGCCCATGGTAAGCTGTAAAAAGTAACTTTTGTCATTCAATCTAGCGAGCTGTCGCAGGACAAATACCCCAGATGAAATTTTACAACATATTTTCTCAATGTATGGAGTCCAGGTCAATCGTCTATCCAACATAACTCCTAGAAATGCAATTTTTTGTTCCTGGTCTAATTGATTATCGTTTACAAACATATTGATATTGATATGTGCAGTTAGTACTATTCACAATATTCAATCCCTTACTAAGAAGTGAATTTGAATTTGATTCTTTACAGTACTGTCAATGGTGTCCTCTTCTCAACGACTTGCACAGTTTCAGTAGCACTCTTGAATACTTCTAATTTTTGACATATTGAATCTTCAACATAACCTTCTGCGGTTGCAGACGACCGCCATCCTCCATGCCTTTTCAAAGCCAACAAATCTCCTCCACCTTTAACAAGCATCGATGCTGATCGGCTATATTTATTTGAACCGTCTAAGTAAGCTCAGTAGAATAAACTGCCACATAATGCAGCAGATATTCAAATTCTTAAATTTCAGACCCCCTAGCTCCCCCGCGAACGTTTTCATGTTTTTACATAGTTTTGAATTTGAACATCAGCAAGCTGAGTGGAATAAACTATTACATCATATAAAGTAGTGGAGAGCTAAAATTCTTTTACACATCACTCTCTGGCGCCTCCGCGAATAACTTAAGAGGGGGGGGGGGGGGTCAAAGTAGTTCTGAATTTTAACTGAGTAGAATTAGCTATCACACAATATGATGTATGATGCAGTAGATGGTTCAAATTATCATATTCATAGACCCCCCTGGCTACCCCTCTAATAAGTTTCGGAGGTATTCAGGTTCTTATATGGTTTTGAATTTGATCTGTTTTAGTAAGCTGAGTAGAATGAGCTATCATTTGATGTGGTGAATTTGACAGTTCATATTCTCAAATTTATAAACCCCCATGGCGTCCCAATGAACGATTTTTAGCAGTTTTCATGTGGTTAAGAATTTGAACCACGCAAGCTGAGTAGAATGAGCTATCAGAGCTATCACACCATATGAAGCATTAGATAATATTCAAATACTCATATTCATACCCCCCCCCCCTCTGTCACAAAGCTAACAATTTTTATAGGCTTTTAGAGTTTCTAAGTGGTTTGGAATTTGATCTGCATTGGCAAGCTGAGTAAAATGAGCTATCATAATCATATGAATGCTTTTTTTTTATATATGGTAGATGAAAGTGCCCAAAATTGATATTTCCCCCAGAGTTTCATTGCTATCATATAATCGGTTCAGTTACATACAGTAGATGAAAATGCCAAAAATTCCTATTCGCACCCCTCTGAGCCCCCCTTTTTTGTGGTGGATTTTACCAACCCAGAAACCTCCCCAGGCATGCCACCAAAAATTCTCCGTTTCATTGCAATCATGTGAACGGTTTATAAAGAGGGAATTGCCCAAAACTGATATTTGACCCCCCCCTTGAGCTCCCTTTTTGGGGGTGGGTTTTACCAACTCAGAAACCTTTCTAGGCATACCACCAAACATCCCCCAAAGTTTCATTGCAATCATATGAACGATTTCATTATAAATATGGAATTGCCCAAAACTTATATTTTTTGTCATTTAATCTAGCAAGCCAGGATAAATACCCCAGATGAAATTTTACAACATATTTGCTCAATGTATGGAGCCCAGGTCAATCGTCAAACCAACAGAACTTTTAGAAATCCAATGTTTTCTTCCTGGTCTAGTTCATTATCGTTTACAAACATTTCAATTACACGTTTATTTAATCTTAATTTGAATTATGTTTGTTTTTGAACTTTTTTTGTAGATTACGTCTTGGAGACTCCAGTTAAGGAGTATAAGACAAGTCAGATCAACAATTATACTATCTTATACACTAGTTACCATAATTATTATATCAATTAGGTAGTTGAGATGAGGCTTAATTTTGATATGAAAGAAACTCTTGTACACTATAAAAAGCTTTATCAACTAAATATTTTTCCAATTGTTTTTTAAATATTTCTATATTTTCAAGACTCTTTAAAAACTGCGGTAGCTTGTTGTAGAGTTTCCTACCGATATAACTAGGTTTTTGCTTGAATAAGCTAATATTGTGACTCACCAAGTGATAATTTCCTTGACTTCTTGTTTTATAATCGTGTACGTCAAGATTTTAGTTAATATCACTCTTTTTACATATAAACTGGCTTCATACACATATTTATAAGCAGGGTACAGTTAGGAGATCAATTACATTCCAAACAATTTTATTGAAAATACAAACAGGAAACTTGATAGAAGATTTAAGAATGAAATTATTGAGTGGATAATGTCCAGTAGAATTGAGGAAAAACCTTTCGAATGATTTATGTCCTATTTTAATAGTAAGCTAAGTTTGCCATCTCTTCTCTTCTCTTTCGTCTTCTCTTTCTCTTTCATTTTCACCTTCTGATTCTCTCTCTCTCTTTTTTTCTCCTTGGTATTTATTTAAAATCTCTGTATTATTTTTTCTTTGACAGTTCATTAAGGTTTTTGCTTATGTATAATATTAGCAACTCTTACCTGCGCACAGGATGTTTCCTTGCAGGTAATTATTAGATTTTGTAATTTATGAACATTTATTCTGAAATTGTTATGATGTGAAGATCTAAATAAAAGTTTTTGAAGTCTCTAGAACAACGGCCTACATGAATCTAATCTATTTACTCTTTCCATACACCTAACCGCTATCTTTTGGATCTTAAACACCCCATCAAGGTTTTAATTTGATGAATTACCCCATACTAAGATAGCATACTGAAGGTATTGGCATTTTTTACTATTTATTGTTAATTTCAACTGATTTAAGAATTGGACAATGGACTGCTCACCAAAAAATGGGCACTTATTTCTAAATTTTCTAGATCGGAATTGCTAAAAATGAGTGATGTATTGTCTGCAAATAAGAGTGCTCCACCACTAACAATTAATTGTTACAGTAAACGGTTGACATATAAAAAAAAAAAAACAATGGACCTAGTATTGAACTCTGAGGTACTCCAACTTGGACCTCTAATTCATCAAATTTATTCTTTATAGTATACCGTACTATTCCCAACTACTGTAGTTAGTTCTAAACATTGTCTTCTCCCAATAAGATATAATTCAAACCATTTCAATTCAACCCCATTTACACGTACATTTTGCAGTATTTCGAATAAAGTTCTATGATTAACACAATCAAATGCCTTTGATAGATCTAAGAAGATTGCAGTAGCTTTATCACCTGAATCAAAGGGTCTAACAATTGATCTTTACATTCTTTCAGAATTTTACTGGATACCCCATCCATTCCTACATTTTTTTTATTATTCAAACTATCAATGCTGTTTGACAACTCGTCTTGGGATACTGTATGGAATTTTAATTCATTCTTAATCACCTCAGTATTCCACATGTTTGAATTACAAATGCCTGTATTAAGAGGTTTTTGACGATTCTTAACAACCATCTGTTAAAATATTACAAATGTCTACACTATCATCAATATATTTGTTATTTTCGTTAATTATTTTGGGGACACTAGTATAAGCATCAACATGAGCTACAGTACTTGCCTATTTTTGTTTATTACACCCCACACTGCTCTGTTAAAGTACACACTATTATTCAAAATTTCAGCTGTTTTCTTACATTTGGCTCTTTTCACTTCTTTCGTATAGTTCTTCTTTAGAGCTTTGTAGTTTAACATATTTCTAGATAATTTGAATTCATCATATGCATCTTAAACTCTATTTCTTTCTGCAAGAATATCATCAGTTATCCTTTCTTCAATTTTGTCTAATTTGTTTTTACATGGACTTTTTAACTGGACAACTCATAGTATTATGAAACCTTAAAATATTAATGAAACTAGCATATTTGTTATTTAAACTATTGCTACTCCAGTTTTCTTGTAGCAGATTCTGCTACAAACAATTGATATTCCCCTGTTCACATTGTTGAATTTCTTTCATTACTCTACTCTTTTTAATCGATTTATAGCCTTGTAAACGTACCTCTAAGATTTGATAGTCATGAGCAGATGGTTCCGAGCCGCCTAATCTCGTTTTGCAGTAATCTATATTAAAGATGTTATTAATAATAATTATTGTTTGTGATGTTCTTGTGACTCTTGTATGTATATTCATGAACTTTTATTTCCAAGTTATTTATGTACTGTATATAATATTCTTTAAATATTCTGTCATTTTATTCTGTGTTGCAAAATCTGTATGGAAATCCCCAAATCCTCAATAATTAGTATCACCTTAATTATTAATTTTATAACTTATATATTAATGCCAAGGTCAAAGTAATTTGGCTAACTATTTTTTGATATACAGACTTTTTTAAATAGGGTACTAGATGAAATAGAAGTCGGGCATCAGCCACATTTAATTGGAAATTAGTTTGAAAAAGGAAAACTCAGGTTCAGCTAATGTATGGTATTTAAATACTCAATCACATTCGAATTTGAGAATCAAAATTTCGATTAAGATGAAAATTGGGAATTTAAATTGCTTTTTTCATAGGAAGTAGTTGAAATGTCTGGCAGTTCTAGTGAAATAATTGACCGAACGAAGACCATTAACCATTTTGCATTTGTCTGTCTGTCGGTTTTTGTAACGCATTCACGGTTTAACGCGTGGACCATATTCTATAACATTTTGCTTGGATCTTCCTTTAAAGAATGCTCAGCGATGTATTTTTTAGGACTTTCAATATTTTATTGCATTTAAAGGACTTGTGAAAGGAAAAAAGGAAAGGCACTCAGGCCTTCTATAGAAACATAGGATTTCAAAATTAGCTTATCCATCATTTGCAATTGGAATCAGATTTAAAGATAACTTGGGCTCTCTTATTCATCTGGTTGAGCCTTCATAAGAATAACATTATTTTTTGAGAGAAATAAATTATTTCTAATATTTGAATTGATTACGAAATAAATTATTATAATTATACAAATTTAATTAATATTGTACTACAAATCTATTCATCAGACATGTGAAATTTGACGTGATTGAGCAATTAGATGTCTGGAAAATAGGAGCTCACATAGAAACCTTGTTGATGTGATACAAAGTGATGTTTTGTGGAAAGCAGCCATGAAATAGACAAATAAACAATAAAAATTGAATCATGGTTTTAATTTTGCGATTGTAATTATCATTGAGTACAAAAGTATGTTCCTCTGTGCAAGCACCATTATTCTTGAGCGTAAAGTCTACTCTGTTCACTGAACACTAGTATTATTAGTTTAATATAATTATGTAGGCCTACTGTATTCGTACTCATGGTTGAAAATAAATTTATTTCAATCTTCACAAAGACAAATGCCACACTATTCGTTCAATTCCCAGCTTCAGTTGTTGCATTTGTGTTGAGGATTTATTATTAGGTTACCGTAGTTGATTAATCCATATCTTTTTACATAGCGCACATTTTTTGGTAAGATTGAATTCTAACTCTATTCGAAATGTTCAATCTTTGCGCTAGTATAAATTATCAAGTGGAAAGATATAAGTAGGCGCAATATTTATTTTAAGATCATTAAAATAATTTCTGAATTAAATAAATAAATTGAAACAACAGCTGTAAAAATATTGATTGCTGCAGATTTTCAACTCTAAAAGTGAACATTAATTTTTGGAGAACTTTAATGTTAGCTAGATGCTCTAGTTCTCTAGTATTTATCAATTCAATTAGAATTTATATATTCTTATACGGTATAATGTTTGGGCCTATGTAAAACTCACAAGCTTATCACAGCAACCATTTCGACCTACCTCATTTATAATAATTCTGTTGATAAATCGGCAATTACATTAAACAAGTCTACATACAAACTACTTGCCGGCGAGTTTGCAATCTGATTGTAAACACGCCTAGTGTAATAAGTTAGCGTTAAATAGTCTGCTAGTTAGCCAGTAAACATAATAAATTACCGTACTCTAGGAGGGTTCACAGTCAAATTGTAAATTAGCGGTGAACTCAGTAAACTCATTTTGTAACACATCCTTCCCTCATGGAAAACGTCACTATCAAATTTTTCTCTGGAAATACAAATAAGAGAATACGGTAAAGCTTTTTGTTTAAAATCACTGAAAACAAACGCCTTTATGAAATTCGTTATAAGTGGCATTAACTGTTCACCACTGGTAACTTTACTTGGTCTCTGAAGTCTGAAGCGGGGAAGGAAAATATATAATACAAACTCAAAGTCCTATGAAATAACAACAACACTTTTAATTGCAGAAGCTAAGCTTAAATTTGATGAATTGCACCCGCTTGTAGTTGAGTAGATCAGTTGTTTTTGTGGATGGTGCTGTGATTGTTTTACTAATTTCTGTTGTAATTGTTTGCAGAGGATGCGGACAGCAGGCTAGCATCAGGCGGTCATATGCTTCTGACGCCGGACATCTACGCCAAACTGATGGCAACGGGCTCGAGCGTCAGCGGTGGAGGGGCACTGATTCGTCAGTCTGCGTCAGTCTTCTCAGCCAATTCGTCCAACCAGCTCGGCTTCACCTGTCCGCGATGCGGAAACGCGTATGCACGACCACACAGCCTCAGCCGACACATCCGCTTCGAGTGCGGAGTCGATCCAAAGTTCGAGTGTCCCATCTGTCACAAAAAGTCCAAGCATAAGCATAATCTCATGCTTCACATGCGCACACACCTCAACCGATAAGATAAGCTGACTTCTATACATCTAGCCTCGAATTTATTGCAATTATTTGGGAAGCTCTCTAATATTACAGTCCTGTCAGTTGCTCTAGGGATCTATTTTTTTCTCTAGTATGGTAGCAAGCGCAACTGACTCACTTATTTGGCCTTTATCTAAGGCAAACATGCGTTTGCTAAGCGTGGAGTCGACTCTACGCTTCAAATAAATGACAGTCATTAGCCGAGCCAAAATTCAATATTGTAACATGCTTTGTTTAATCATTATTGCGTTCCATCAATATTAAATCCGTTGGCCATTTTTTTACGTTTGTTGTACTCATTCAATAGAACTCTTTATAGTTCTCAGCCATTGGTAGGTTAACTATTTATTTGACGCGTGGAGTCGACATCACGCTTGGCAACCCTCTACGTACAGAGCCCTACACCAGGTGTAGCTGGAAAGTCTACGTATCAATTACGGTATTTGTTTATGTTGTAGTTCCATTTTCACTTTTTCACTGTTTGTGTATTATTATTAAACGTATGCATAAAAGAGAAAACTCTTTAGAGAAATATCTGGGGCAGGGGTAGGCCTTTCGTTCCTGAATTATAAACAAAAATCTGAAAAATAATCCTTTTCCCCCTTATTTCGATGCTTGGAAAATAGTTTAACTTTTCAAAATATGTGTGCTTAAGTTGATTACATGGAACAATTTGCAACTGGAGGGAAACTTTTACTTAGGATTTTGAGTTTTAGGTCTACTGACTGCTCCGAATTAATAAGTAGGTATATGATATCTCTTATAGACCAAATGGCTTTCTGCTTCATACTTGATAAAAGAAGTTCAGCAGAGTTATAACATGCAAGAAACCACCTAATTTAAACCTGAAATGAATTGAGCATGTGGCCGAAAACCTTTAAAATATTTATCATGATTTTAGTTAATAATAATGCAATTAATTTTTGAAGGAGTTATCAAATGTTTTGACAAATAAGTTCCATAAATTGGTAAAATTTATTGCACCATCTAGCATCAAGATGAGCCACTACATTTAGCTTTCACTAACTTTCATTTTTGTAACTGTTTCCTGAAATGATCTATCACTGAAATAAGTCTATTTGCATCAGGCTTCATAATGTAGTTGTAGCCTCATTGGCTGTGGCTATCACGTGGAAGCACTGGGTTCAAATTCAAGATGAGTAGCTTTTTTGTTCACAAATCAAAATTCTAAGGAATAATTTTTTATTTTTAAAGGCAAATTGGTTTGAAATAATTTCAATTTCTATAATTTTTTCCTCGTAATCTGCCCTGAATTCTGTCTGTGAGGAAAAATTATTGTCTAAATTTATCAGATTAATATAAGTAAATAAATCTATACATGGAGTAAAATTCACTTGAATAAATTAATCTATCTGTGATGTTTTCCATGTCGAAATACTTGATGAACAATCTAACTGAGGCTGACGAAGCTTCTCTTTATAAGTGAAATGCATCCCTCCAGTATCTACAGTAAAAGTGAGTGAAAGTTTTATATTAAATAGAAATAAAGTGTCGGTTTTGATATTTAATTAATCTAATTAATTTTAGTTACTTATTGCTTTGAAATAAATAATCAAAGTTCTCTTAAATTTATAAAATTGATTAAAAATTGCATTTATAAAATAAAAAACTGATTCAAGTTGATCAATTTAAATCAAATACAGTTTTTTATTGATAATAAATATTTTTAATTCAATCATTTGGGCATAAACTAGGATTTTATGGAAATAATTTTCTCTATTAATTTGAATAAAAATTAATCAATAGCAATACCGGTACATCACTTAGTATTTTGTATATCACAATTTTGTATTTAGTATATCACAAAGTATTTTGAATTAAAATTAAAATGCACTGTAATTGATTAAATTGGAGAATCTATGAATTGAAATCTAATGAATTTAATTTGAAATTCAGCTTATTTTACAATAGTTTTGGCATAAACAGGGATTTTTCATAAATGCTTTTTCTCAATTATTATATTCATCTATTACAGTAAAATTCTGATCTACGTTCAGACTATCCTCACTTTCTGCATCAAGATAAGAAAGAGCGTTCAGACTATGTGCTGAATTTTTGCATCTGGTTACAAAAAACTATCGGCATACACAATCTAAATCGCGTAAAAATAGAAATAGATAAATTCTTATTTCAGGTTCGGATTCAGCGCCCTCAAATTAACAACATTAATGGTGTACTCCAAAATAAAGGAAGTTGAATTTTATTGAATAAAATGTTGAAATACATTACTTCATAGTTGATAAAAAAAAAAACTCCCTCTATTTTGATTATTTTTGAGTGTCCGCAAAGCATTTTATTAATTTGAGGGCGCGGGATCCGAACCTGAAATAAGAATTTATCTATTTCTATTTTTACGTGATTTAGATTGCGTATGCCGATCGTTTTTTGTAACCAGATGCAAAAATTCAGCACATAGTCACAATTTTTCTATCTCAATTTTTACGCGATTTAGGTTTCGGTGGAGAGAATGAGTCATGCATTCTGCTGCTGCAGACAAACTATTTCAGCGCGCTAGCTGCCCACAAAATCTTTCAGTTCATCTGCGTGAGGACAGTCTGAACAACACGTCTTATTTAACTCGGTTTACCCATACTAATGTGCTCTGCAGAATTAGCGAAAAACTGCTGCAGAAAGTGAGGATAGTTTGAATGAGCACTAATCTGGACTAATAATCAATTTACTAAATAAAGCCTACTAAAAACTCCAGGTCGCTACTCATTTATTTTTCTAATAAACAGTATTAGTAATAATATTTTTAAAAAAGTTGAGGAATAAATTAATTTATTGTATGGATAATATGAATTCATTGTAAAAATAATAACAATAATTTTGGAAGTGGGAAAAGAGAACAAAATCTTAACTATCATGTTCAGTATACAAGGAATTAAATTTTACTAAATTTGTCTGGCCCAGTTATAATAATTGACAATGCACAATGAAGTGAATGTTTACAATAATAATGATGATGATATAACAATTACATCACCTACTAATGCATTAACAAGGAGATTTTAATTAAGTAGAAACATTTATAATATTAGCATCCAGTACCAAGAGGCAAAGCCCGGCATTATTGTCTATTTGCCGGGTAAGTAGGCCTATAGAATAATACCCATCTTCAAAAAAATGTTTTAATCAATCACTCGAATTCATATGAGTTGATCATTTAAACAGCTATACCGGTACTCTTCATTCTACACTTCTTGTGTGAAGTGAGAGGTAGGCCTACAAGTGGAGGCCTCCCAATTCCAATCATGATTGATCTTTGCAGTCTGAATAACTTTCGAAATTGATCAGAATGTATTTCATTACATAGACAAATGCTTTTTCTCAATTATATACAGAAAAAATATTCGAGGTGTAAATGAATCATGATTACTAAAATACTAAACGCTTCTCGTGATAATGCGCCATTCTTAACTGCTTGCGAGTTCGAAAAAATACAGGTAGATAGCAGTTGCTGCTCGAACATTTCAAAGTGTGTTCTACACTATACATACAAAAAACCTGCTGTATAAATTTATCTATTCATCCTTATAATTAAATTTCTGTACATATTTTCCTCAAATTTTAATTATTATACGATTTTCAGGTAAAAATTAGCATTTACATTTTTGCATGACGAAAATAAATTGCTTTATTATTACTTATATGTGAATCTCATAGCCTACTGCTGGTGACAGTGAACTCCCTACTCACTCTGATTTAACTGTAATCGTCATCAGCAGTGATCAGTGTATGATGATGCTTATACAATAGAGCGAAACGATATTCACACTTGAATTATCATTTTGAAGTTAGTGCCATTTTTATTTGATTGGGTAAATAGGATATTGGGAAGTAATATGAAAGTACCGTACATCAACAGATATTCTGAATTTGTTCGTAATTTATGAAAATGTGTGTTGTACATGGAGCTTATACCTATCCTCCAACAAAAGACACCAATAATAATTATAATCTATATAAAATATGGATGTATGAACACAAACATAGTTACAGCCAAGTTCATCGGAAACCTCTTTTTAAGTAGCCTATTTGTACAGTAGCAGCCTACACAGTACCGGTACCGGTACGGAAGCTATGCAATTGACAGGACTGTAATGATTGAGTATGTGACATTTTAGAATTCTATACATATTATACATTATTTTATAATGAATCATTATTGATTGAACTGAACCGTATTTATTTCTAATAAGCTTTTTGAAATGGTCTTTTGAATTGTAATTTCAATAGCCAAGATTATTTGTGCTGTTTTAACTTAATTGACATTTTAATTGTTAAGTGAGGAAAAGTTTTAGTTTCACTGTACTTTTAAATGAGTCTCAGATCTGATCATTGCTTTTAATTTGCTGGAATTTGAATCATAATGTTTTTCAATGAACCATTACGCTCATGAAAATTCATAAAATTCTGCACAATTTATGAAAATTATAAACACGTCTTTTATTCATGTAAATGTTTAAAAGCATGTTGGTGTTGATTTAAGAGTGAATAGGTACAATCTAAATACCTAACAGTATTTAAATAAGGGGAAGTGATAGCCGTGAGCCGTAGCAGGTATCTGTTCAATCAGATTAGATAAGCAACGCTCTACTGTACCCTCTCTGTAAGAGTGACCGATTTGATTGGCCAGCAAAAATGACTCTGTTCTCTGCTGAAAAATCACTTCCCGGTGGTTCGGAACCCACCTAAAATGTGGCCCAACTCATCAATCACCACCATACAACTCTTTACCCACGCACATGTCTCAGACCTATGTAGGCTTCATCCTTCAAAAAAAATTGAAAAATCTTCTAATCTAATTTCAGCACATCTCTTATTAAAGATCAGCTCTCAATTTGATGATAGTTTTTTTATTTGATTTTGAGAGACTTCTTAAAACTGGGAAAAATTATTAATCTAAGTTAATTTCAAATTAATTTCGACCAGTCAAGTATCAAGTATCAGTTACCATCGTATAAGATTGTAGTACATTTATTTTAATTTGACATGGATGAAGAAATATTGATGAATTTATTTTTAATCTTGCTGTTTAAAAAAGTTACCACAGTTTAAAAATAAAACTCAACTGTTTGATTCGAAGTTGAAACTCATCACCTCATCTAATAAACCGATTCAACGGAGTATCCAAGGACCCGATGAATTTGATTAATATTATTATTATTATTATTATTATTATAGTAGGAGTAGTAGTAGCTGTGCTGACAGGCGTATGCACTATTGAACTTCTTCGATTTCTAGTAACATAATATGCTTTCCAATTCACAAAGAGATACACATCGGCAGTTTTTGAAAAAAGTTTTGTTTCTTTTTCTTGTTCAGCAGACCTCATAACCATAAGTATTTTGGTCTATGTCATAACTTACTATTTTTACTGGCCTTAATATTTTATATTTTTCCTTTTTTTTAATTTGACAATTAAAAAAATAATTTAAGGAAATATTTCTACACAATCAAAAATGAAAACTTCAACGCTTGCACTAAAAAAAAATAAAGTTGATAATTGGTCTAAGGTCAAAGGTATCAGCCATTGTAATGCCAATGTTTTGAATTTCACCAGCCGAAACTAACCTAGATCCTATACTGACAATCTGTTTTACATCCTAATTTTAACTTTTTATGGTAAATTCAACGACTTGCAGTCAAATTTAATTGAGAATAAATAATATTTTTACTCACTTTTTGGCCAAACGTTTTCGAGTCATGGAGACTCATCTTCAAAGGCCTTTGAAGATGAGTCTACATGACTTGAAAACGTTTGGCCAAAAAAATTATTAAAAATATTATTTATTCTTAATTAAATTTGTCTACAAGTCGTTGAATTTACCTTAAAAGTTAATATTAACAACGCAGATCGTTATGAAACAAGAAATCCAGGAGCATCCTAATTATCACTATTTTCAACCCCCAAAATCAATAGCGATCTCACTTAAACTATGAGGAAGCTATATATCAAGTTTCTAGAGTCTAGAATCTTTTTTTCAAGCGCTAGAGTACGGACGGGCGGACGGTTAAACAAAGGCACGATTTCGATAAGGCCCTATCGGGTCTTTAGTTATTATTACTATTTTATATAAATTCGTTGAGTCCTTGGATACTCTGTTGTATCGGTTTACTATTTTTTTTTTTTCATTGTGTGAGTATTAGAACATTATTTTTTTATTAATTAGGAATCATTTCATATTATGGAGTGAAACAATGGATGTTGAACTTGAGCCTCAGTTAATTTTTCACAAATTTCAATACAAACCACGATACATACATTTAAGGTTATTAGATGTTTAAAATATAATATTGAGTTAATCTTTAACAGTTTGAAATACAGTAGTATGTAAAGCACAATAGGATTAATCCATTTTTTACAAAGTAAAGATGTCTAGGAATGACAAACAACATCGTAAGTTTGTGTGCATCTTATGTACTTTACGTTTTTGGCCTTATGAGACGTTTTTATTCAATTTATAATATTGTAGCTTCCATGAAAATATATTTTGTGAATGATAATGTATTTATTCAATACAGCATATTCAAACATTTGCTATTAACTAAGGTGAATGCCAATTATAAACTTTTAGTTTCTATTGGAAGTTAGGTACAGCATAATACTAGGCACACAAAATAGTATAATATGATTTTGTAATAAATAATTCTGATATTTAGATAATGATTACCATAAAAATTTCTCCAAGTTCTGCCAGTGCAAGGAATTATTAGAAAAATCACTTTTTAGAACAGTGATTCTCATTGATTGAATAATATTAAGAAAACTTCACCTATGTTTTGGTATTGTTACCGATTATTATCAACAATAGGAAAATGCTTAACGCATAAGAAGACTCATACAACCATTAAGTTCTATCAATTTCTCCAGCAACTTATAAGAGCAGAATCTGCATGTAATAATACAAAAAACATTAACATGGCAGCATGTGTGTTCTTAAATACACAAAAAAAAAACATTAGCATGAGATCAGAACATGAAGAGGACAGACATGCTTTAATAGATAGCCTAAAGTTATGTATTATCTCTTGTTGTCCAGAATATGGTGAATTCCATGCATCATTGTCATTTATATGATATTTTGTATAATAGAATCTTTATTCATTGCTGCATATTATGCGGTATCTCAAGGTTAGTAGATTATTATAACTACTAGCTTTGTGTATATCACACCGGTCCCTACTTTGTATACCCCAAAACTGCGAAATATTTCATTAATATTTATTGATTGTTCAACAATTATTGAACTTTTATACACTATATATTATACAATGAAAGTTTGATTACATATTATGATAAATGCGGAACGATGTGTATTGACTTACAAAAAAATGCAGACAATATGAATTACAAATAAATTTTTATTTTAGGATTTTTCTTAATCTAATTTAGTGTAATAATCTCATTTGACCATCAGTCTAAAGTCCAGCATTACATTTGTTATTCAGCGCTATGTAAGGTTCGTTCAGATGGAAACTCTCATTGCGGTATACCGCTCTCGTAGAGTAGTTTTAGACTTTACTGAACTCGTTAATCAAGAGTCTTGTTTAGTAAGATAGCCTTATCACTAAGGCTCAGTAGACAGATTTTTCTGTAGACTGTCTACATAGACAACCTGAGTCACTTCTATTAGACCAATGTTTATGGACGATTCTACTAGTGTGTACTTAGCACAACACCTACACCATGGTCTGTAGACCATCGCAATGAGGGTTTCCTGTTTTGTTTTTTGAAGAACCGAAGCATTTTTTATGATGAACAAAGAAAAATGATCAAATATTTTCAACAATTGTTTTAGTATTCGTTTTGTGTGTATTTTCTAATCTATTGGTTTAGAGTTAAGATAGAAGAATATTCTATTTTTATTGTAAATATATATTTATAAACGCACTGTTGTGTGGAGAAATTCATGCGATCATTATACTGAGTAAAATTAGCTGTGATTCTAGGATTAGGATAGTTGAATTACCGTACTTCTAGTCTAGTAGAATTTGTAATGATTGCAATCTAGTCTAGGTATATTATATGCAGTGCATTGTTAAGAGGGAAGAATCAGGTTTCATGTTATGATAAATAATGGTTTTTACATACAGTATTTCTAATATTGCATGTGCTTATTTTGGAAAAGTTGATTTCATTTACCTAGTTTGTGCTGCCTGTATCTGGCACAAGTAGTATATTTTGTGTTTATTGTTAATATTTATTGTTACATTTGAACATTTTTTTTCTTCAATATTATCCGTTCATTATTATTTAATAAAATTTCAAAACCTATAGAAATTGTTATTACAATTGAGATTTTTGTCTATTTCGACAAATCTATTGTCAAATCTATGAAGTTCAAAACTCTGTATGCATTGTTGACCAGGATAAAACATTATTATAATGTTGAAATATTATTTTCATTTATATGAAGTCGTTCTGTGTAGGATTGAACTGCATTGGAGAATGATTCTCCTTTTCCGATTGCATATAGTGATTGTTGAAATTTGACTTCAGAATTTCGAAAATTTATTACTGTGAAATCAAAATAACAAAACTTATAGTAGATACTCACATGTATAATTCTGTTATTTAGAAAGCGTAATACTTTTTAATGCTTTCTACTCATTTATTGAAGTGGTGATATAGTCATAAATGATTTATATTCCACTCAGAAATTTATGTTGCTAACTGATAGTAGTCAATTAACAATGAAGTATTATAAAGGACATATGATTAGAAATATAAGTGCAGAACACTTCGGTGTTGATGAAATTTTAAGCTTATCCTCTGAAAAAAATAATCTGCTTGAAAAGTGATTCAGGTCGGCAATTCATACATTTTATATGATCTGTTATTTTAGAATCCCAAGCAAACTGCCTCTTCAGTAGACTGATTCAATCATCACTTACAGAATAAACGTGATAGTATTTTTTCCTCGTGGACTCATCTACCATATTTTCACTTCATAATCAAATCAAAACATCAGGGAATAATAATTATTGTTATGATAATAATATAGATACACAATGGCAATGTACATAACGCTTAGGTACAATTCACAAGATAGATTCCATAACAGCCGTCAATACCAAGTAATACTCTACCTCAAAATATTTTTATACAACAGTGATATTGTCGTCCGTTTTGTGATGAGCAGTTATTGTAGCCTATATTTTTCATTTATTTTACAGGCATTTGGAAGTGGGATTTGCTTGAAGTGTTGATTAATGATGATTATTTGTAACGATACACAGCATGAAATGTTACCATATTCTGTGGTTTACACCAGTTAATCAGTAAGGTTTTGTACATTTTTCAAATTCAAGCTGTTGAAAGTTACTGTAGCGTTTAACATTGTTATCCCAAGCAATTTATTCATTTGCATGTAAAATCTTCAAAATTTTACTCTTAACTACAATATTATATAACTATTAATACTAAATCGTACCCTCATACCCTGGTAAAACGAGATTAATTTTATTATTATTATTGAGTATTTGCAAATAATGTTGTCATTAAAAAGTGTCATCTTCTTTTCGCTCTATTCTGTAATCGCTGTTCCTAGCTTTGTTATTGTCCTAAATGGTTTATTTTTTTGAGTTACCATATCGCTAATCACTAGCTGCTATTGAAATACATATATATACCGATTTTTTTCTGTGAACAATGGTTATTTAGTTTTTATGTACGGTACATTTTATTTGTTTAATGCTTACTATTCTATCTGTTACTAGCATGTCGAGCATTTTTATTATTTGATAATAAAATATTTTAATATTATTTCTCTGATTATGAAAAGGAATGTTATTTGTTGAGTAATTAAGATATAAGGGATAATAATGTTTTGTTGTCTGTGTTATCGATTTTTTATTAGGATGAATTTCACATTATTTATAGGATTGGTTTGTTGAAATATGTGAATCAATTATTATTCTAGTTGTGTTCAAATTTTGATCTATGTATTGCTTTCGATTATTGCTTATTGTAGTATTCAAGCATTTCAACCCTCTATAATTCATTTTAAATAGAAAACCTGCCCATTTATTGAACACCTTATTTGAAATTATTTATTTGGAATAGCGAATGTTTTCAGTTATTTACTATTGGATTTATCAGCTTCTAGTTAAAGGCTCAATGTTGTAGTTATCCGATGTTAACCGTCTTACCTCATTACTAGTTCTATTCACAATAAAATGAGCATGAAATCACAAATGAAATTGAGCTACATGCATATCTATGTGTTTTATTTAATATTATAATACTCGTATTTAAAACTATTTTAGGGTTGATTTTAGAGCTGTCAACTTCCTGATTGTGAGATGTATCAAATTTGATGATTAAATCCATGTATAGGTTATTATCCAGATGTTACTTTCTATAAACAAATTGTTACTTTGTTGGTATTGAAATCTCTCAAATGCACATATCATGAGCATTTTGATCCGAGAACACCAATGTAATGAATGTAATGTAATGAACTCCAGCACCATTTCCAATACACTGATTTCCAAAATAAGCCTGATCACCGTATTTGGTGAAATCTTGTAAAATCAGCTCTCCTGAATTCACACATGAACTACTGCAATTTTGAATGTGACTTGTTGCCATACGATTAATAAAATAAACATTACAGGGCGTCAAGTAGATATTATTTGAAGAGAATTGGTGAATAATAATAAATTAATCAAGTTTCCCAGTGAGCGAGTTATATCTTACTCATGTAACATGGATTATCCTCATATTTGATACATAGGCTACAAAGAAGTATAGTAGTCTAGTCTTAAAATTTTGGTTGAATTAGGAGTTGACTGAATGGAAGCCTCAGATTTTCTGTTGTAAAACAATCCATTGAAAATGTCAAGAATTTCATTATTTAACAACTTGTTCAGACTTTATTGGTCTGAAAGACTGAGATGAAAAATTGAACATTATGAATATTTCGCATTATATTGCCTGTGCACAATGTTCAAATTATATTTTGTATCAATAATCGTTTATTTTATGTTTATAAATTAATGTTATCCCTGATTGGGAGAACCTGCAATCATATACAACGTTCAGTAAGTATACGATAAGACAGCACAGAATCATATCATAAGTAAACAAAATAGAGAATTATTGTGTGAAATGTTTGCATATCTGTACTGTTTATAGCTGTCGCTGCCATCTAGAATGGTGGTTAAATGTTAAATAAATGGCCGGTGGTGTTAATAATGGAAATAAATTTGATTATTAAAAGTTTAACTTTGGCTCTATCATTTGCTCAAATTTCTGCTTTTCTATTCGATTAATTTTTTATACTTACATAGCGTTTCCAACTGAGAATTCTTGTTGACTGAATTCTCTTATATTAATTTTGTATACTAAATTATGCTTGTCAGCTACTATAATGATCCTTTCTGGTCTTCGCTTTGATACCAGACTAGATATGATATTTGATTTCCAACTACTCACCTAATTATCCACACAACCTTCACCAATTGGAAGAAAACAAATTTTAATGTGAGCTTTATGGTGAAATTGCTGCAAATAATAGATTTAGACGTAATTAATGTATAATCGCCATTATACATCAGATCTGAACTTGTAGGTTCTTGTTGAAGTAATAAGGTGACTATTTGTGACAAAAAATGCCAGACTATGTCTGGAATCAGACCCGAGACCAATGTAAGAATAAAACGTGTAGGAGGCGTGCCAGTTATTAACTCTGTTAGATGAGGTTAAATATTTTTTTCGAAATTAATTTCGCTGTTTTAGTTACTAGTTGATATCTGACAAGGATTTTCTCCTCTATATCTTAATCAAAATTAAAATCCCTTAATGTCAGTCATGAGTCATGAGCTACAATTAGACATTTATTACATGGGTATTCCAAATAAGATGATGCATGATTTGAATTTGTGTACAATTTTATTTATTATGTCTGTAAGGGCGTAGAGTATACGTCCTAGGAGGAGCAAATGTAAGGGCGTAATCTGGCCCGTGGGACCAGATTATTGAGGCCTGTGGTAGCTTAGAGGAATGAGGAGAGCAGTGGAGGACCATATGAGCATAAGAGGAAGAGTAATGAGTGTTAGATGTACACTTACCAGACGTTGAGCTGAGTTGGAGAGATGAGGAGGGGCGCCCCTTAGTTCCTGCTGCTTGTAGTCGTCCAGTCTGGTATTTGTAGTGTGATGATATATGAGTGTGGAAGAGGAAGTGTGAGAGAGTGAGAGTGATAGAGAGGAAGAGAGTGAGTGAGGAGAGTGAGAGACATAGAGAGAATGAGAGAGGATGAGAGAGTATTCGCGTTTGGGCACCGAGTAACGAGACAATTGCACTGTCTGCTATGGCTTACCGAGATAGACTGAATACCACCGAGCCACCTCACTGACGGACCGAGCAAGACCAACTGAGGGAGTCTCAGAGCTAGGGCGGGTGGCTATTATCTTATAGCAGATAAGATTGGCCGTAACATACCCCCCGCCTTGAACCAATGGTTCAACATATGAGGTATGAAGGGTAGAGACCAGAGAGAAGAGACAAAAGAGTGTCCAGAGAGGAGAGACAAACGAGAAGAGATTAAGAGCGAGATTTCTCATGTCTACAATAGTTACTCGATCCACCACTGAGACATGAGAAGTGAGACTAAGAGATTATTCGAGGGGGAGAGGTGACACCTTGACAGCTGGACGAGAGAGTATGCCGTTTGCTGTTCTGACATCCACTACTCTCACAGTATTATCTTTACCAGGGTGAGTTTTGACAATGCGACCCAGTCGCCAAGAGAGTGTTGAGGAGAGAGAATTCACATTTTTCTGAAGATGATTCTTACACAGAGAGTTGTGTTGAAAACGCAAGAGAAGCGCTACTACACGGACTAGAGTCGTCCATGAAGAGAGGCGGTTGAGAAGCTCAAGAGCTGGAGAGTCTGCAGAGACCGTGAGAGGTTGAGATTCAACTTCTGAGAGATCGCTAGTAGAGAGAAGAGTATGAAACGTTATTTCATGAGCAGAAAGGTCTATAGCTACTGTAGAACCAATTAATACATATCCGAGAGATGTGTGCCATGCTTGAGGCATGTCCGAGCCGAGGTCTAGAGTTGCGCCTGTTATGAGTTTTGAGAAGATATCAGCTCCGAGGAGTACGTCAATGGGAGCTCTTTTATGAAACTGAGGATCGGCTAGGGTGAGAAATTCTGTGGCCTTTAGTACAGCAGGAGAGAGATTTTTCTGAGGCATGTCTCCAGTGATGCTGGATAATATCATCAGCTTGTGATCTGGTGCAATAATATCACCTTTGAGAGTTTTCAGAGTCACATTAGTCACATTAGTCACACGACGAGAGCGAGTACTAGTGCCTGAGATGCCAGTAATTGTTAGTTTTGAACAGCTAGTTCGAGAGATATTTAATATTGTTGCTATATGCTCAGTAATAAATGTAGCTTGAGCTGCTGTATCTAATACAGCTCTGGCGACGACAGTATGTCCATCACGAGTTGATAAATGTACGAGAGCTGTAGGAAGAAGAGTGGTAAGAGATTCCTCCTGAGCCGCACCAATGAAGAGTTGTTGAGATATTTTATTAACAGAAGTTTTTGAGAGCGGTAGTATTTTAACATTTGATTGAGAGTGGTGAGTAGATTCGGCGTTTCGAGTGAGAGAGTTCCAAGCAGTGGAATCCGAGGTTCGAGTAGATAGTCATTGCGAGGGACTGGTAGGTCTGCTGTTACGAGGAGTGGAGGCAGATGTTTTCTTAATATGCAGCAGCGAGTGGTGACGTCTATCACATATTTGACACGAGCGTTGAGAAGAGCATTGTGATAGTTCATGGCGATGACCAAGACAATTCGAGCAACTATTCGAGACTGATACAAAATGTAAGCGCCTTTCTACTGAAAGATTGTAGAATTCTGGACAAGTATAAATTCTATGTCTGTCAGAGCCACAATAAGAGCAATCCGCTTTGGAGGGTGTGTCAGACTCTCTTCTTTGTTTCATTGGAGGTTTAGAGACCTGTTGAGTTGAGTTATTTGTAACTGAGGTCTGATTTTGCGAGACAATATTTGCGTATGAGGCCGGTGGTGAGATAGTGCGAAAATATCCTCGACCGCGAGGAGTAGATTGTTGAAATCTAAATTGTTGTAGAGGTTTCGAGACATCAACTATTATTCCATGACCACGATCACGAGATTGAGTGTTGAGAGGAGACGAGACAGCCGAGAGCTGAGGGTAATTCGGAGGTGATGCTTCCTCAATTTCAGAGCATTCTTGATTAATGAATTTTATTATTTCATCGGCCTTTGGAATAAATACAGTGTCCTTGTTTTCGCTAGAGTGAATTGTTGAGCGATAATGTTCATATTTTCTTCTGAGATTAATATTCATTTTTCTTAAGATAATAGCCGACAAGAGAGGATTTTCTTGAGTTGTAATATCAACTTCAATACCTTGGAGCGCTTGGATATTTTCATTATAAGAGTTCAGAAAATATCTCATTTGAGAAGGAGTGTTATCGACTGAGGGTAAATCTAGTAGTTGATCGAGATGTAGCGAAGCGAGTCGTCGAGGTGAATGGTATCTATCTTTGAGCAGGTTATAGGCTACCTGATAATTAGCAGCTGAGATAGGTAGAGCTTTAATCAAATTTAGTGGTTCATCTGAGAGAACACTAAGTAGATACTGGTATTTCATTACAGAGTCCATGGATGCATTGTTATGAATACTTGAATCAAACATATTTATAAATGAGACCCATTCAAGCATGTCGCCTTTAAAATGCTTCAACTCAAGTTTCGGTAAGCGAACAACAGAGGCTTGTTGTGGAGAAGTAGAGGTTGCAGTCTTATTTTTAGAAGCATTAATTTTGGTTTCACAAATTTCGAGATGAGAGTTAATATAATCAACTAGTTCATCAGCACTATTGAGTGGTGCGTAATTGGGAACAAACTTCTTATCTTCTTGTAACTTGAGTTCATGATATGAGTCAAGAGCATCAGCAAACTCTTTGCGAAGCTTGTCAACTGATTTTGAACGAATCATAAATTTTCTAAGTATTTCTTTATCTGCTGTTTTTTTTGTCAAATCATAAATTATTTGGATTTGTGAGAAAGCATTATCCGTCTTTGCTTCTATAACAGGCAGTGATAAAGTCATATTTGATAGTATTTAGCGAGTAGAGTGAGTACAGTACAAGAGGAGTAATAGAGAAAATTCTGCTAAGTCGAAACTGTAAACAAAGAACAGCTGTGGTCGGCGTTCCGATTATGACAATTGATGAATGGCGAACGAAGTGCAAAAGAGAATGAAAGTGATTAAGGACCGAGCGCCAGAGAGAGAGAACGACGTTGAAGTAAGAGCACGAGAGTGAGTGAGAACGCACTAGGGAGATAGAACGTCCTTTGTAATAGAGCATAGAAAGACAAAGAGTGATTGTCTGTAATACGACGCTGCGAGTGCGAGAGAGAAAGAGACCGAGAGTGCGTCGAGTGAGAGAGAATGCTCGACAGAGTGAGATAACGAGTGGAGTTGAGAATAATATTTTTCACTTTATGAAAGGAGCCTGCTTATAGCTTATCAAGGAGCTGAGAGATAAGAACTAGCTACAATTGCAGGTTTACAATGATAATCCTTTCAAAATGCACAAAATTGAGCAAATTATGAAACAGCTTGACAAGAGTATTTTTGAATAAATTATTCACTTTTCTAACTGATTCAAATCCACCGGATTTTTGAGTATCAGGGGTAGCCAAATGATAATCAATATCCGGGCCGTGAAGGACCAAATGTAGGGGCGTTTGAGTATCCGGCCCGGAGGACCAAATGTAAGGGCGTAGAGTATATGTCCTAGGAGGAGCAAATGTAAGGGCGTAATCTGGCCCGTGGGACCAGATTATTGAGGCCTGTGGTAGCTTAGAGGAATGAGGAGAGCAGTGGAGGACCATATGAGCATAAGAGGAAGAGTAATGAGTGTTAGATGTACACTTACCAGACGTTGAGCTGAGTTGGAGAGATGAGGAGGGGCGCCCCTTAGTTCCTGCTGCTTGTAGTCGTCCAGTCTGGTATTTGTAGTGTGATGATATATGAGTGTGGAAGAGGAAGTGTGAGAGAGTGAGAGTGATAGAGAGGAAGAGAGTGAGTGAGGAGAGTGAGAGACATAGAGAGAATGAGAGAGGATGAGAGAGTATTCGCGTTTGGGCACCGAGTAATGAGACAATTGCACTGTCTGCTATGGCTTACCGAGATAGACTGAATACCACCGAGCCACCTCACTGATGGACCGAGCGAGACCAACTGAGGGAGTCTCAGAGCTAGGGCGGGTGGCTATTATCTTATAGCAGATAAGATTGGCCGTAACAATGTCTGAGAGTAGAATCTACTTCATGAGAGAAAATGAGAGTTTTCACGTTAATTAATATCTGAAAGGGATTTCAGTTGCATCAAATACATTACAGTTGGGCCAGCATTTACGAATCTACCGTGAGGCTTTCTCATCTCAACAGAGACTTGAAAATATTTTTGAGCGAATGCTTTTAAAGTCTTCCTTGATTAAAGAAAGTCTCAAAAGTTAGGTTCATAAATACGGTTCTAAGCTCATGGTAGCCTTTTGGGAGGAGTAGGAATGGAATTATTATAGATGCTATTCCTTTATAAACTTAAAAAACACTTTTGAATGGAAATTGACTCACGTTATGGCGTGACGGCCGTTTCGCTCTGTTGTCTAGAGCATCATCAGACGACCCACAGTACACTGATTCAAGTTTGAGTTCAAACTCATGCCTTGAATCAGTGTACTGTGGGTCGTCTGATGATGCTCTAGACAACAGAGCGAAACGGCCGTCACGCCATAACGTGAGTCAATTTCCATTCAAAAGTGTTTTTTTAAGTTTATAATACATATTAGTGGAAACAAGATGGATCTTCAACATCACAGCTATTCCTTTTTTAAACGACTTCCAAACAGGAGGATGTTCATCCTTTGACCTGTTTTTGTTTTGTTTTAATCTGTCAAAATTAAAGGAATTAATGCCAAGAATCACTTAAAATTTGCTTTTAGAGAGGTCATTTTTTTTAAATTTGGCATATAATAGTAGTTTATGCAACGATTTTATTTTGACCGTTTTATTAAAGCACGAGTTAGATGTAAGTTATAACACGAGTGAATGCGAGTGTTATAAATATCTCACGAGTGCTTTAATGGCCAAATGAAATCGTTGCATACACTATTTTATCTATGACCACTAGTATACATTTAATTAAAACAATTTCATTTTACCTGTGACTGTCAGAGATACCTAACCTCTCATCTCAAATACGAGAAGTTATAGTAGATTTTTAGGTTAGCAGCTTAGTTAGCAGTTTGATCAAATCAGCTGATAGTTTTACAATATTGAATTACGATATTGATTCCATCAAAAATGCTTCTGATTGGTCCAGAACCCATGTTATAATGTAGAACCTGTACTATAATGAGCTCTTTATGCAACGGTTTTCAAAAAGCATTTCGAAAAGACAGCTGTTTTGGCATCAATTGTGAAACTGTAATGTATACATTATGACATGGTCGTAGATAAAATAAATTAACCACTTTATCCTAATGTCAACCTGAATTGGTCTGTCCACATGGGTTTCAACAACAGCACAGTTGTATGCAAACGACTGAAGATAGAGCATGTTTTATCTATAAATGTTTTACCACAATAAGTGGTCGCTTGCATCATTTTTATGCAACACTCGCAAGTTTTGATCAAGCGAGCGAATTTTTATCTAGACGCATGACTAAAAACGCGTCAGCTAGGAGATACGATGTCTGATGTCATTTACTTTTACTAGTACCTTGCTTTATATTTTGCGTGCAGCGGTCGCTTGCACAAGACGCGCCAGCTAGGACACAGAGAGTGACATTATTGGAATCCTTCATGACATCAGATTCTGGATTGTCAAAGTAGGCTTATATCAGACTATTTCTAGAAATAATTTCGTAATCAAAACTTTAACCGTTCTCTAGAAAGCGAACGGTTCTCAGTCATTATTAAATATTTTGTCATTAAAATCTGAAAGAATATACCACCATCAATTAAATTATTAAGAAAATTAGAAACAAATAAATTAATACAACGGATTATCCAAGGACCCAAAGAATAATAAATTCTATTCACAATCTCATGGCCTTCCTATGGGTTCCCCAATTTCTTGCATCCTAGCAGAAATCTTTATCCATAAAATATAGAACAGAAACATAATCCTACATAATACAGATAAAATCATCAGCTGGCACCAATATGTTGATGACATTCTAATTCTAAAGGCAATAAAAGACAAACTGAAATATCCACTCTAAAATCCATCCCAATTTAAAATTCACCTTAGAACTTGAACACAATAACAGTATCGACTTCTTGGACATCACTATAATAAAACAGGAACATTCATCATTCAAAACATTTAAAATTTACAGAAAGCCCGCAACAACTGATACAGTAATACATAACACATCAAATCACCCAACCCAGCATAAACACGCCGCTTTCAATCACATGCTCCACCAGCTAACAAACATTCCTATTTCACAAGAAGATTACAACAAAGAATTGAATACTATAAAATACAATATAGCACAACAGAATGGTTACAAATACAGAATGGTTAAAATTGTAGCGAATATGAAATTGGAGAGAATAGAAAGAAAGAAGAAACAGTGGTTCTTGGCGTTATCTGCTATGTAAATGTTTACTTTTAAGCAATTAATTACTCTGCTTTTGACACTTTTATGGTGTTTACTTGGATCATTGTAGAATGTTCTAATTGTTTGATTAGAGATTAATGGAGTCTTTCTCGGAGATTAATGGAAAGTTCTAGTTTCCTTGATTTATTTATTTAGAAGTTGGTAGAGAAATCTAGAGATATCTCAATTATGATAAGGTATATAAATAGAGGAAGTCTCTTGTAAATGAGTTCAGTTTTGTTTGAGATACGTCATGATAAGCAAGTGTGACAGTTAAGTAGTTCAGTTGTTGTTCTATGGTGATAAGTGGCAGTAGTGACAGTTCCTGTTAATACAGACAGTGAAATCCCGTTGGCGCTATTACAAACCATGCAATGAACTTTCATTGTCTATAGTGATAATTCTCTTGACAGCTCTATAGTGATAATTCTTTTACCAATTACTGTATTATGGACTTGTGCTATGTAAGTTAATTGTTCTTCCTCAAGGATTCTTTTTGAATATTATTGAACATTTTATTGTACAGTTATTATTTAATATTAGATCGGCCTTTTGACATTTAGTGATTGATTTTTGTTCAGTTTATTGAAAACCCATTATCAGTTGAACAATATCGTTTAATCTGTTTCCGATTGCTTATTTTTGTGTAAGAAATTACTGAACAGTGTGAGTTGTGAATTATTTGCGTTAATAAAGTGCGAGTGATAAATTTAAGTGTTGCCAGCGTTATTTTAGACATAGAACCCATAACACTATAATAGACAAACTACTACACAGAATAACAATAAAACCAATCACTTACACCAGCAGCAAACATGATGACAACTTCCATATATTTATCACACTTACAAAAAAACTCACAAAATAGCAGCATCATTCAGGAAACTCAAATATAAAATACCTTACAGAACAACTAACTCACTCAAAAAACACCTGCATTCTTAGATAACACCTCAAAACAAATACAACAGATCTGGAATTTACAAATTAAAATGCAACGACTGCAACAAGTTCTATATAGGATAAACTGGCAGGACATTCACCACTAGATTCAAAGAACAAACAAGAGCTATCTCACACCCAAACACATATTCCACTTTTGCTGAACACATCATTTCAACAGGCCACAATTATACAGACATTGACTCTAATTTAGACACACTACACTTCACTCACAAGAACCAGAAACTCAATGTTTTATAACAATATGAGATTTACAAACACACAAAGCAGCAATAATAACCTGACAACATGTTAAATTATCTACTTAACTTCTTCTCACATCATACCCTCTTTGACAAAATAATCCCAATTTCAAACCTCCCGCCTACTCATCCCCCCACCCCTTCACACTTCCTACATCCATAACCATCAAACTGATGCCTTAAATCAGTGTACTGTAGGTCGTCTGACGATGCTCTTGACAACAGAGTGAAGCGGCCGTCACGCCATAACGTGAGTTATAATTTCCACTTAAAAGTGTTTTTAAGTTTTTATTATATATTAATGGAAACAAGATGGATCTTCAACATCATACTTTAATTTTTGTTCAGCTTGAAACAGGAAGTCGATAGTAATGTATTCAGATTTTGATATTTTATTTAATGTGGAGAAAGTTGCATTCATCCATTTGTAATTTCCTGGTAATATTTAATCATGAAAAACTGTTACCATATTGAAAAAAAGGAAAACGTTCAATGTATAATACTACAGTTTTGGTGCTAGAAGCGATAGGCGTGAGCCGTAGCAGGTATCTGTAAGGGTGACCGATTGGATTGACCAGCAAAAAATACTCTGAAAAATCACTTCCTGGTGGTTCGGAACCCACCTAAAATTGTAGGTCCACCATGTTTTCAATAACATGGCTCAAGCGGCAAGGTGAAACTACCCGTAAGGGTCTCGCCACCATTAAAAGCCATACGCACCATGCACCTTACGCACTAGTGCTAGAATAATGGAAAATTTTATTTTTAGGAGGCTATCTTTTTAAAAAATTTCCCGTGGGAGTACCCTTTCTTCATGAGGGTATTTTTTCCAAACACCCCGGGCTGGCCGGAACTTCCCCGGACCTCACCTCCCCCCCACAACCTTCACTTCAAAGTGTCATTAATCCGCAACAACGCGCAATTCTCAGACTCATATATGGGCATCATAATAAATACCATAGCTTTAGCTCACCACAACATATAGCATGGGTTTTCACTAAACCCGGTTTAGAATATGGGCATACGAATCCACGGTGTAAATCAAGTTAAAACTATCTATTATGCTGAACACAATTTGACCGCTCATCGTGCCTATAGGTCTCAAGGTCTTATAATAGCTTTAACATATTCACATTTTGGTAAAGAGCATCTTTATTAATTAATTTATTTATGCTCCCACGTTGTCACAGTATTTCCTTTTTTCCCCTCCGCAATCTGACACAATATTTATTTATATAATACGTTGTTGTAAAAGTGATATTGTGGAATCTATTCATAATGAATGAAAGAGTATGATATTGTCGAACCAGTCAATTTAGCTGTATCCAAATTATGAATTTAGTGGTTCGACGATATCACACTCTTTTATTTTTTATATAACTTCAAGTATCGAAAACTATTATGAAAAATTACTTGATCTGATCTAGCAACAACAATTTCAAGGTCTTGTTAATAGCTTCCACATATAGGCCTACCTTTTTGCAAAGAGCATCCTTTTGTTGATTTTATTTGTGTTCTCACAGTATTCTCTTCTATCTCCTTCACAATGTGGCTCATCAATACCTCTGCGTATCACAAAATATTATGGAAAATTACTTGATCTTATCTAGGAGCATTTTTTGACAATAGTTTTGCATTAGTTGCAGGTTGTAGCTTGCAAATGATGAGTGCAAGGGACGGAGAAGTGTTCCACTGTCCAGACTGTGATAAGTGCTATTGGAATCGCATCTCGCTCACACGTCATAGGCGGTATGAGTGCGGAGTGACGCCCAGGT
Organism: Conomelus anceps; assembly: GCA_948455865.1. NCBI lineage: Eukaryota > Metazoa > Arthropoda > Insecta > Hemiptera > Delphacidae > Conomelus > Conomelus anceps. Next base: position 40,612,343 of record OX418220.1, on the reverse strand, counting down.
TTACATGCAGTTTGTGCCGCAGAAGGTTCAAGTATAATTTCTTGCTGTCTACGCACATGGCTGCAATACACAAAATGGTACAGCAGCAGACTGAAAACTGAGCTCGGTTATACATAAATTTTAATTAGAATTAACTGCCAATTAACTGATTAAATGCTGATTAACTTCTCAATAATGATTTGCACCGCATCGAATTGAGAAAGATGTGTTTCATGTAATTTTTTCAATTTAGAAATTTTCCAATTCTAAATAAAGTTTGAGTTTTCAATTTAATTTTCTATGCCGGCTTCTATATGGGACCATTACAGAGTAGACTACTTCACAAACTCTTGGGCCCTTGGCCGGGCTAAGAAAAATGGTCGATTTAATCCGTGCTGTTTTATAAATGTGAATTATTGCTTAAAAATGAGTCTCATTAACCGAGAACTCATAATATAATTTGTGTCTCAGGTGACATTACTTTTTGAAAACATTTTGTGCTACTGGTTCAAGCTTGTGAGTTTGGGGGGGGGGGTCTCAAATTGAGATTTTGTTGTCCTTATGCGAGTCCGCCTCTTTACTAACCATTCTCCAATAAAGTTCAAATTTTGGTATTGTGGTGGGGGGGCATGACCACCCCACCACTAGGACCGCCATCGCTTTGCCCTCTTTTTAATTGTTCATTCTTCAGTATTTCTCTGTAATAGTCTGGTTCCAGACCTAGAGTACAGTGACTATATAAAGTCACTGTAACCTAGAGTAGTCAGCATATAATTTATAATTATTTTACAGTCGATTTAATTTGCTTCATAGTCAGTTGGACGAAATATTTTATGATTTGTGTAGAGGCCGCTGTGTTACTCCTACATTCCATGAATTTTTCTCTGGTTGTTTCTCAGTTGCTTCAATGTATAGTTCTTATCATAATCTGATAGACGTTTGTCACTTTATTATTGAATTAAAAGGTGTTTCAAGTACAATATGAGAATTTCTTGTGCAGAATTTTCACATTACTTCTTATTGTACTGATTTGTGCTCAACAGTTAACAACGTATATTAATGCGTTGGGGGAATATAATAAATGCATCACATCATTTTTTTCAAATAGATAGAACTCTGTGATGTTTTCCATGGCGAAATACTTGATGAACAATCTAATATGAAAACTGACACTGTATTTCAATTTAATATATTATTTACACTCACTTACATTGGAGATGCTGAGGGGATGCATTTCACTTCTAAAAAGAAGCTTCATCAGCCTGCCGCCAGGGGTCATGTTTTGTTGTGGATAGGATGAGCGCCCATTATATAGTTGAACTATATACGGTAATTAGTTATAGTTGAACTATATTTTACCATATATTTGTACCGTAATAGACAATGATCATGAAGGCCGGTCAAAACAGCCAGAGCTAGAGTAACTGCATAAATCCAGAGCATGGAGCAAATTAGCTGTGTAAATCCTTGCCAGACGAGCTGTGAAAGTGATAGTTCCTACAGTAACTTTATAGAATGTAGTGGGGTATAGACGAGCAATAGAATTTCTCTCGCACTCATCTAGCTGGATTGCTGCTCTATTTAAGCTAAGAGTCGTTCTCGAAATTATTTTAAACGTCTGTAGCCGAGTATTTGAAGCACTGATTGTTTATTAGATCATGAACTAGGATCAAAGTCTAGCTGCATCATTCCTTTCAAGTTACGGTATTTGCTAAAAGACATAGTGACAGTAGGATGTAAGAGAAACATTGTGTTTTGAGTTAACAATAAATTAGCAGGTACCGTACAAAAAACTACTAAGTCGCGAATGAGTGATGTGAATAAAATTGTGAATGTGAAGTGAGAAATGTTAGAAAGTAAATGAGTAATTTTATTTGAAAGTGTGTTTTACCGCAAAATCCTCTCATTTTCATTGCCGGTACTTGCCGAACATTGGCCATTCTTATTTGCCTTGACTTGGGCAGCTCTTTTTCTGTGCTGATTCCATTTACAGAACTTTCAATGTCATTTTATCTATATATAGGGTATATGCATTCTTAGAGTGAACATTACAATGTTGCTTAAGGATGATATTATCTTGTCAGATTTTATCATTTGCTTGATTCTTATTGTTTGCATGATCTATAATAATTAAACATGATCTATTATGTTCTATCATAGAGAGATTAATTTTTGTCCTAGCTAGTCTAAGACTAGCTGTATATAAGACTGTATACTATGTTTATTCTTATTTCTTATCTTGTTCACTACATGTATTGAACTATTTTAAAAGATTTTATTTCTACAATTAAATACTTAGCCCAACAGAATGGATACAACACAAATCTAATAGACAAAATTTTCTGAATGAAATGAAAAAACAAAATTCAAAAACTTGCAAACCAAAACAGATTTGTCACACTCACATATTTCAACAAAAATAACGCAAAATAGCACACATCTTCCAAAAATCCGGATTTAACACAGAATTCAGAACAGCAACACAACCTGAGAAACACCAGCTCCAACAAAAAATATCTCATCTAACAAACAGTACAATTGAAAAATTCAACAAACCAGGAATAAACAAACTCAAATGCAATACATGTCCCAAATACTACAAAGGACAAACAGACAGATCATTAGATACACCAAAGTACAAAGAACATAGCAAAGTACTGCATTCCAACACTGTTTAGTTTAGTAACAGTTCAGAAACACGGTACAGTGATATTTGACCAAATATAGATATATAGGAGACCCTTGGAATTTTCTCTGTCTGTCTGTCCAACAATTGTTATGATTTTTCATATGGATGTTCCTTATTCCTAGGCACAGCGATGTATATATTTTTCTTCAAATTTAATATGGCAGGCAAATTTTTTTCAAATAAAGCGAAATTGTATCAATATGAGCTTCCTTCTTATATACAGTACTGTGCTGTATTCAAGCGATATAACGTGACTGACGTTAACGTGATGTGAATTGCATTATTTATTTTTGTCATCTATATTCCATTCCCGATTTTCACCAACTAAAATTATAATAATTGTTTTTCACATGTGATGATCAACATATAATATCTGGTTCTTCTTTTCAGCTGTATATTTTTTAATCATAATATTGCTTGACCTGAAAAATATTTTCGAACATCTAAATACTAAAAATTGAATAAGACTATTTAAGTCTAATTAAAAGAATTAGTTGACTTACTTATGATTATAAATTAAAATTGATTCATTAAGAAATTTGTAATAGAATAACTATAATGCAATCAAATGTCAGTCCTCATGTTATACCCAAACAAAACCCTAGTTATATTGACAGAAATTTCTAACAAGCTACTACAGTTTCTAAAGAGTCTTGTAGATATTGAAGTATTAAAAAAATAACTGAGAAAATATTTAGTTGATATAGCTTTTTATAGTGTACAAGAGTTCCTTCTAGATTGAAATTGAGCCTCACCTCATAACTACTGTAGTTTTCATATAACTTGGCAGCAGTTGGGTTCAGATCAAGCAAGTCCTCCCATCTTCTACACGCTGCCAAGTTATATGAATACTACACTAATTCAAATTTTTATTGTGATAACTAAAGAAAAATAATATTATGAATAATTGTTGAGTTGATTTGTTTTTGTCATAATACTCTATAACCGGAGTTTTCAAGATGTAATCAATTAACAAATCATTGTGATAGATCTTTTGTGCAACCGGGGGTTAGTTAGTAGTACACTTCCACAAGATTTCACTTTAATGCCAGTTCAAATTGTAACACAACGCAAACTTTAAAACCAGCTTCTCCCAATAAGTGATTCAAAGTTGGGAAAGGTCAGGAAACTAAAAGCAATAAATTAGGCTAAATGATGAATGCATGAGAAATGGCACAACATCTTTGCACGCACCAAAAGCTGGGAGATCAGTCTGCAGCGAGCCATAAGATCTGGCTCTTCAAACAACACCTCCACCAGAGATCATAGCAAGATCATCATCAACCTCAATTAAAAGGTTTATAAAGTGTTAACAGTGCACCGTCAAGGTTGACCTACCAGAAATTGTGTTAGAGTGTTTAAAAATATATATTTCTTTGAATACCAGCAAATAATTACAGTAGGGAAATATAGCTGCTTGACTATGCCTGAATGGTTTTGTATAATTACAAGTTTCTTGTCATCTTCTACTTAATGTTTTACTTGATTGTTTCAATGTAAAATTTGTTATATGATAAATATTCGTGTAGAAGTTATTAAAAGTTCTATTAGGTTGTCCTTTCATGATAAGGGGGGGGGGGGTAGAGGAAGCTAGATCAATTAAACCTTTCTTTCCCCCAAGAAATTCTTGAATGCTCTGTTATACAATGTTTGATCGAACTACACTTATCATCCATCTATGGAAAATGATTTTTTAAACATTTATCAAGATTTGCCAGTCATATTGATTACTTTAATGCTAATGAATTGTGTGACTTCAACCTACAACGAAGAGTAGAGATTGGTGGCCATCTTTAAAGATAGCCATGTTACAGTTCATAGATATATTATCTAACAACTACAGCAATTATATTGGTGTATATTAGATAACAGAGTGTTGATTAAAGCCGCCGGATAGCCGCTCAAAATGGCGCAGGCTACAATTTTCTGACTTTATGCTCCCTTGACTTTCATATCTAGGCTACATGTGGTCTAAACTATGCACGGAATCTAGCTTACTGAAGTATTTATAATAAGATAAGTTTTGTCATAATAAATTATCATAAACCCACTTAAAACATGACTCCAGGCTAATTCTTCAGGACACACTTTTCAAACACAATTCAATATTCTACTTAAATTTTGAATAGCTAATTGAATTACTGCAGAATCTTGGGAAAATATATTCATCTCTCTAATAATTTCTTGTTTTAATATTGTTAGTAGTTCCCTCAGCTTCAGTGGAGCTTATTTCACTGGGAAGTCTAATTTCACTTAGGCGTCAAATCTGCAAGAAAGTAGTAGGAACATATCTGTCAAAATAGAAAGCTCTTTCTTCAAATGATAACGATTGAGTTCCTGGGAACTTTACTAGTAACTATTAAATGTTACCTGTGTTGTCTGATTGGTCTATTCAAATACATGGACGTTAAAAAGTTTTAATAGACCAATCAGACGCCACCGGCAATATTTACCGTTTACCGGTGATGCTCCCAGGAACTCAGCAACCATTGAAAATATGAACCATTTAGATATGAAATATAACCATTGAAATATCATGATAATAGGTTTTGAGTTAACTCTCGATTATTCGGGATGATCACTGGCAAGACCATCGTGGATAATCGCAAATCACGGTCAAAGAAAAATAAAGGGCCTAATATATACAAGGTATTTCAGGGTTGCTATTAGCGATCGGAAATAAATTCCCTGAATACTGGGAATTGTGTGGGGGAAATGCACAGGAATTTATAAAACTATCCTTGAAAATAGTAGGATGTTTAGAATGCACTAAAACTAGCTTCTCGCACTAAGCTTTGTAATCAACATTCTCCACGTTTTCCCAGCTATAGAGGCTACCACGTACCACAGGATCCTGGTTAATCCACATACCGGGTAATCATATCACAAGTAATCGAATCCCAAATAATCTGGAGTTCACTCCAGATTTGGTAAGTGAATAGACTAGGAAAGCAAGCTTTCATTAATTTTTCATTCTCACAATAAAAATGGAGTCATATCGTAGTGCGCGTAATAGAGAATAATGCTTTTGATGAACTATAGTTCATCATTATGTGGTAAGGGAGGGGCAAATCCAGAATTGTTTTCGATGGCATATATCATTTAAAAAGGTTTTATCTACTATAAAATACTTGAATATAGAATATAGAGGTTTTTAGTGCTAGTTGAGAATTTCTGATGGGGGGGGGGGGGTGTCATATCGACCACTGGATTCCTGAACCAAGGAAAAATTGAGTTATCACGAATCTACATTCAAATTTGCCGCCATAGTGCCAACGTTATCTGTAGAACGTTGAATTGTATGGTACCGGCAGCTGGCAATATAATATCATATCGTTGTGTTCTTAACTTTTGAAGAATGGTACTCATACTATTTCCAGATATCATTTTTTTATACTGGTTTTTGAATTAAAGAAAATAATAGTCATTTTTGACCATATTTTAAGTGAAATCTTTTTTCTCAGCGAGATAGTGATTACAACTTGCACAGCTGTTGCTTGGACATATACGTGGAAGATGATAGTCAACGGTTCGGTTTTACTCTACCATCAAAATGGCTGTGCTTTGGTTTCTTATGTTGTAGTTCAGTTATTAATTGAAAGTTTCAGTTTTTTCTATGGCTAAATCAACAAAAAAGAACATGTAAGTTATAACATATACTTCTTTTAATCCAAAAATAGTTTTTTATTATTTATGTACTGTAGTTAATGTACTACTGTATTTCGGCTTGTTGACCAAAATGATTTGTTGCATTCCATCCTGAAATTATTTTCTCATTATTAAGAGCCTTGACACATTTATTTAGGAATAAAACGTTTTGTTCGTTCCGATTCTTTATAGAATGTAGATGAAGTCAATTGATATGACTGTATTCCAACCTATGTATTGTTTTGGTTAGAAAGGCTGTAAGTAGATTTAGGTTAGATTCAATTGTTCAACTCATGTCTAAGAATAAATTGATATTTTTATTATTATTAATTATCATTTACGAGCTTTTTGTTCTTGTTTTTTTTAAATATTTTCTGTTACCGTTGTTATCTTGCTTTGAGATGATGAATATAATATTCCTATAACTCTGTGCAGAGAAATTTAATAAAACAAAAACTAATTCAGAGTTGAAGATTTCTCACTATTCTAGCTAATGATGTCGTAAAAGCAATAATGTTAGTGAAGAATAATTTTATCTTAGTAGCAAACAGCATAGACAAAATATAAGTTGAATATCTTGTTTGCAAATTCACCTGATTTCCAACTTAAACTCAGTCTTTGGTTTCCTTTGTCCAATTCCTGTAATGTGTAAGTAACTTATTCATTATAAATGAAAAGAGACTTTCACCTATGAAGGTGGTAAAAATGGGTCAGGATTTTTTTTCTAGAGCAATTCAATGTAAGAATGTAAAAATCTTCTAAACTCAGTTCCCTGCAGACTCAATATTACAGTACACAAGCAGTACTCAAGGATTCTTAAAATCTTCAGTTTAAAAATAAATTATTTTTGTATTATGTGCTGGAGTCTAAACTAAACAAACTAATCTGAAAAAATGTGTTATTGAGGTGAAAACAGATTTAAAAAAGCAAGTCAATTTAAAAATTTCTATCAAATAAAAATCAGTAGTAAAAATCAATAATTTTAATTTAACTCTGCCAGACAGAGTCTAGTGTCCCTGCGCGAAACAGTTGATAAGAAAAAACTACGAATATATAAATTACACCCATATTTATTTAAAGCACCCTTAGGAAAGTAAAAATCGCTCTAGTTATACGTTACACCTAAAACATTATTGCGAGACCGAAATTTCTGTTATGACTGGAAGATAAAACTTATTAAATATTGCATTTGTATTGAGTATTCTATTACTAGAGGAAACTTCTAAATTGTTTTCTACTGTATAGCATATCTAGCTAGGTCAGGCTTTTAATGTTTAGTATCTCTTACTTGTATATATTTCTTTTAATTGCCAACGTACTAATTCATTACTTATAGTCTGTTTTATTTACAAAACTGTTCATACTGTCTGAATTAAAAAACTTAACCATTGCTTGATGTCTGTGTTGTAATATTTAATTTTCAGAATTAAAATAACCCACTAGGCATTTGAAAAATAATTCATGGCTTGAAATTTGCCGGTAAATTACGTTTTCAAGTAAGTTGCTGCTGATTGAAGTCTCGAAGTCATCACGTAAATACAGCATTATTTTTTATGGGGGAAAGGGTTCTAATATTGTGAGAATTATTGCTAACAGCACGCAACTCTGGACTTCAGGCATTTTTGAGCTTAGTTTGTGACTATCTTGCTCTCTTCAAAAGCGAATTTCACTTTTCTGTATTATTTTCGGGTTTTCCGCAGCATTTTAAGCATCATTCCAGTGGTAGCCTATGAATACTTTCAGAAACTTGGTTCGTTTTAATTTCTCTTTAATTTTTCGAAATTCATTGTCCTCAGTGGCAAAAAAATTTGTATTTGATTCAAATATGGTAAATAGAACATGCTCATCTATTTTCTTTGAGAGGTTAATTCCTGACTGTTCTCCATGCCACGAAAAACAAATGACAGCTAGCGTCAGACTTGTAGACTAGGCCACACGGTACGTGTAGTGTTTTCAATTAAATTTGTGTATTGTGGCTGGTGATTCTCCACTGTCATCTGCTGGCATGCTCCCATATCTGGCAATTTTTCAGAGCCGCCTAATTTGAAAGCGTGGACCGTAATTGATTACTCCAGTCTCCAATCATTTTCAGCTGATTCATATGCTTTTTTCTTAATGAGCAACTTATTGATAAATTGATAAGACAATAACTGACTCATTGTTAAGTGGTGAGTTAAGAGGAAAGGTGTAGAAGTTTCACAGTCGAATAACAAGAGAGTTATTGTATAATTCAACTGAGAAACATCCCTGTATTCTTTTTCACCTATGATACTTGGCTTATTTACATCTAGAAAAGAATGATAAAACTATTGAGTTTTTCAGAGGATAAAGCCCACATAGTTTTGAGACCTGTGCGTGGGTAATGAGTGATGAGTTGGACCTACAGTTTTAGATGGGTTCCGAACCACTGGGAAACCTTTTATGTTGGCCAAACGATTATCAATCTCATGTCTTATCTTACTGAACAGATACCTGGCACAGGCAATTATAAACAATTACTGTTATAGGATAAAACTGTAACATGAGGGTTGGATACTGTAGGATAAAAGTACTGCAGTATAGGATGTTGCTGTGATGCTAAACTGTACATTTTTATACCGCTCCGGTATAATTAATTTACCTTTAATTTGAGCTTCACGTGGCTTCAACTAAAGTTTCATTGACATTATTGATTCTAGTATGTGCTATCTTAATATTATCATTGCTGAATTAGTTGGATTAACAGTTTTACTGTTTATTATATTAGTGATAAGTTGATTGGGTTAAATGGAATGAATGAGAAACGGCTGAGATAGTAAGTGCTGTCCAAATTAGCAGATTCATGACTTTGAAACATTCGTAATTATTTTGATCTTTTACTTCCATGTTTGTAATTTCTATTACGGTGGAGTTGAACTCTTGACCCTAAACAGTATTATCAGTACTGAAAATACATCGCAGTTATTTGCCGACTTATTAGTTGATTTGGAATGTATATTGTAGTCATCGTCTGCATTTTTTTGTACTAAAATCTAATTTTATTCTCGTTTATTAAAAAAATTCTTTTCAACATTAGTGTTTGTAGTTCACAGGTAAGAAACAGAATTTATATTCCAAAGATTTCTAAATATATTAAAAATCTCGTATATATTGATAGGTAATAATTTTTCTTCTTAATGTTATTTAAAAATAGTACAGTATAATTTTTACCTGTGAATGTTTTAAATAGATATCTTCTTTCAATTTTCTTGAATATGGATTTTTCTTCTGTTCTACTCTCGAGCAAGATCGTATATCATTAACTATGACATATTTGAATGGAATTTGCATTTTTTCTGTCTATAATGTTCAATCAAAAATATTTGTATAAGCATGGCCGTCTGTTGCTTATAATCTATAGACGGCCATGGTCAGAGTATAATCACATTAGTATTGTTCAAAGTATAATACATCCCGAAACCTTGATTACTTGTTAAGAATCTGTATTCAGAATATTCCTTTCTAATATCATAAACCAATATCATTAAGGAGTTCACTGACGAATAGTTTAAGGGCATTGACATTATTCTAATTTCCATCATGACCATCTGACTTCAATGATAAATGTAACTAAATAATGAATAATACTTATGTTATAACTACAATTTAATTAACCACTTTAATTGCTAACACACGAGATCTGACAGTATAGTTTCGGCTGTCACGTCATCAATCTCATTCAAACTCTTGGATAAAATCCAAATTCAAACTCTTGAATATCAATCAAGAGTTTGGTTGAAACTGAAAATGACGGATAGTCAAAGCTATAGCAACTCTTGTGTTAATTATTGAAGTATTGTAATGATTTGACGACATCTGTATTATTCATTATGGATACTATATCTACCAAAATATTACCATCACCAATACTAAAAATATTAAATAGCTGGATTTTTCGTGTTGGCTCAAGAATGCTTCTTTGTTAATGTTTTAATCTTGTTTGGTTAAAGTTTGTTTCTCTTATCTAATTTGTGCTCAAAAGAAACAAATAGCATTGTAAATAACACTAAATTTCCAAATTGAGAGAAAATCTTCATGGCTTATGGTACACTTTATTCAATTTAATTCATTTTTTATTTACTTCAATATTATTTTTAAGTTAACGTGACATAATTACATACTGGTTATTCTATAATCAAAAGACACTGTTTCATAGTACGCCATTAATATGAAAATACTACTTACTTGCATGATAATCTTTCATTAATATCACTTTAGAAGTAATTCGGATCCCCACTTCAATTTCAGCATTTTTTGGTATGCACGAACATTTTTGTACAGCTCTGCCTCAAAGACTACTGAACATAAAAAAGTGAAATTTGGTTTTAAATAGTAGAGAACTAAATTACCACCAGAGGTATTTTGAATTATGGATGTACAATCGATCATTTACAATATACAAAGAATAAAACTTTTCAAACCCTCAAATTTTCAATTTTTGTAAATTTACCTATATTTTGAAAAGGTGAGACTAGGACGCATACGGTCTAGGAGAATAGTATTGGTATCATTCTCGTGTAAAATTAGTGTACTAAACGAAAGGCGGGAATGGTTTTTTCGTGCGATACTCAGTTTGGACATAAGTAAGAAAAATCTGAAAAAAGGGCTAGAATTTCGGTGTTTACGGGGCATTCGTAATACGCGCCAGAAATAGAATTTCAACTTTTTGGATCTATATTACCTAAAACCTCATGAACATTGTGCGAAAAATACGCTGGGTTTAATTAATTACAGCAATGGCCTTTTCGCCTCCCGTGACTGAACTAGTTGCACTATATTCACAAAATTCCATTCTAAACTTCTCACAAGTTTATTGATGTAGTAGAAACATTTTTATTAAGAAAACCTTTGCTCGTCTCATCTTTTCAGCATTGATATCGTGACATCGATTTATTTGAACACTATTTATGGCTTGTTTTCTTCCTAGCTAGTTAGTATAATACAGTTGACGTCCATCTCATATAAGATAATTATTTAGTTAGTTATTAGGTCGTCACTTATGTTGCCTACTTTTTACAAGTATATTACCTAAATGTGCTATTATGCTGTATAAAATGTTTGAGAAACATCAGCAAGCAATAGAACGCATTGCAGCTGAAATAATTTATGACTCGCTATTCTATTTCATTTTTATCTTATCCCATCCTTGACTAGTTAGCTTGTTTGTTGTTCATACCAGTGATTTACATAGGTTGTTTGTAAAACAACATAGTCTGATCCTAATTCTAGAAAGGTTTCATTTCATTTTTGAGCTCTTTGAAGATATTTCCAAATTTTCTGTTCAAGTGCATCAGTGAGTTTCGGGTAATCTATTTTAAATACATTGTGATTGAAAACTCTGAACTACTGTATTTCATTTAGTAGAAAGTATAAATCTACTCATTGTTCTGTGACTTTGTTTCACACGAAACAATATCATTCTTTCTTTACGATAAGGTTTTCATTGAATTGCTGACGCATTGTTATTCATGTATTCAAGATTTCTGCTTTAGATTTGAAATTCATGAATTGTGCATTCAAGTTCGATACGATTTTCAAACAATGATTTAAAGCTTGTGCTTGCTAAAGCTGATTACCGAAATGTATTCACTGCATACCAGTTCGAGTAGGATGTATAGGCCAACTACAGCTAGTTTAATTTGACAGTTGTTATAAATCATACAATTTCACTTCAAAGTTTCATTTGTGGGAAATAATAATATAGTGAACATGGTCAATTCAATAACGAGATGATGCAACTAATACAAATTGACTGTGATCGTGTGTTTGTTTTAATAACATACGGTAGTTAAATACCTTACTACCTTTTGTTTGTATTTGTATTTATAACTTACTAACATTTGTTTCCATTTGTTTTTTTCCCAATGTGTAGTATTTTTCCGTACGCTAAATAGAATTCAATTATACAGGGTGTCCCATGTAAGGTGTAAAAGCCAGTTACCAGAGATTCTTCATCAAATTTCTGACAAAAAATGTTCAGTGACGTTTTTGAAATGGGGTCTTTTTTTTCGAAATATCTCGATTTAATGACTTTTTCGAGATACGCTCACTTCCCGTCATTAATTGCTCAATAACTCAAAAACTAGTGATCGGATTGGAATTATGATCACATTGTTGGAAAGAGCACAACATTTCGCTAAAGATACACGTATTTTCAATATGTAACCCCATCATTTAATGTGTTTTTTTTTGGGGTCAAAGTACAAAAAAGTTGAATTTCCGAAATCTTAGTGAAATTTTAAAGCGATTTTCTCGATTTGTTTAAAGGGTGACAGAATGAAAATTTTACATGAAAAACTTCCTCATTTCTTAAGCTTTAAAGTGAGCCTAAAATTTTTCTAAATGATGAATTGCAAATGCTTGAAAATTGTAGTAAACTGTCACAAACCCACAATAATTAGTCTCTTAAGGGACAAGAGCTGAGTAGAAATTTGATTTCAATGTCTAGTTGTAATCAGATGTTTTTCCAAAATAAATTATTAATCCCTGTGGTCCCTGAGTGACCGCAGGAAGCCGTTATGGGCAAACTAAATGAAGTAACAAGACACTGAGTAAACATACTGATCTACAATAAGTACTGTATTACAGTACTCTTATCAGAAACTTCTTACCGAATCACAGCTCTGGCGGGCCGCTTAGCGCAGTTGGTTGGGGCGTCGCAACTTCAGCTTGCTGTCGTTTAAGTGGTCGTGGGTTCGAATCCCGCTCCACCGCCAGGCATTTATGTGTAATCATTCACCTCATTACCCACACACACAAGTCTCGGACTCATATGGGCATAAAAAAGTATTTATCGTTGGAAAAATAAGTGATTCTTCACAACATAATACCTTAATTAAGTAGAATATTTATAAGATTGTTCCATTGTATGAGATTGAAAATCAGGATATCTCGAAAACAAAGTCCCCATTTCAAAAACGTAACTGAAAATTTTTGTCAGAAATTTGATGTAGAATCTCTGGTAACCGGCTTTTATACCTTACATGGGACACTATATAGTAATACTGTATTAATGAGGAATTTATTCTGAATAACCAACTAAAGTATTATTTAGTTATCTTTAAACCATGACCAAAACACTATCAGTGCAAAGTTACAAAGTGGCTATTGCAAACAACTACTTTCTTCACAGAATTTCTACAAAAAAATGTAGTTATTGCATATTATTCATTCCAATACTGAATTTGAGAAATTCGAATGAGTTAAGATTATTGGTGTAGAGTCTTGAAAAGTGACTTCTGTTACATAATAGCTACATTACGGAACGGGTTGGATCAGGCATGAAGAAAGTAAGGTGTTATGACATAACTTTCTAACCTCTTATAACTGATTATAGCACAGTCCTAGATAAAGAAAGTTTCTTGATTAGAATGAAAATGGCTACTTTAATTACTGTATTCTTGTCTCATGTATTTATGAAGAAATGTTTTGCAAAATTAAATAAATCTCTGAAATTTTGACAACAGGGCCAACCGCAGTAAGGCAGTGAAGAAGAAAGGTAACCCTGAAATGGAAAATCAAAACCAGTCCCACAATAATTCGTCGGGGGACTTTGTTAGTACAAAAGGCAAACGACACACCAAACAGATGGCGCTACACGAAAAAAGAGAGAGGGAGAGTATAGTTTTGTGGCGGAGGCCTTTTCTAACGTTAGACTATTTTGTTCATGAGCTGGGTATGAACGCCTACTCGGCCTATCGCAGTGTTCTTAGTCATAAGCTGACTGTTTTTATTTGCGTGTTGTGTGCATTGTTTGTGTACGGGTTGACACATGTGGAGGGACCGCATCGACTTGTGATGGAGTACTCTCAGCGCAAAATGTGGTTCTGCCTGTACTGGGTGGGACTGGGTGTTTTGTCGTCCATTGGTTTAGGTACGGGCCTTCACACGTTTGTGCTGTACCTGGGTCCGCACATAGCACAAGTCACGTTAGCAGCTTATGAGTGCGGTAACTTGAACTTCCCCGAGCCGCCCTACCCTGATGAAATCCTCTGTCCAGTTGTCAATGATCCGCGCTGGGTGACCAACTTGCTCAACATAATGCGCAAGGTGAGACTTGTTATAATACTAATACTACTAATAATAATAATAATAATAATAATAATATTGTGTAACCTGGCTGGCTCACTTGCTCACAATACTGATTCAGTTCAAAATGTGCATAACCTATAATCCAGAGGTTCTGTAAGTTCTTCTCCTTCTTTATTATTTCTTCTTCACCGTCTTTTACTGTCCTTCTTCTCTCTTATCTTCTTCCGTTTCCTTTTTCTCTGTCTCTGCTATTTCCTATTTCTCCATCTCCTACTTCTCCTGTCTCTCCTAAGGTTGAGTTCGAATGTACAAATTTTCGCCCAGACTTTGCCGTTTTACATAATTGCTTCACTTAGATGTTAAATTGTTAAGTATTCGTACTTTCTACCATCTGCAATCTTTGTTTTGTCAGTACCACTCTTTTTAATCACTTATAATAGAAAATTGTAAATTAAGTAATCTTACCTTTTTATTTTCTTCTTCGCTTTTTTCTACTCGTCATTTGCGTTTTACATCTTTTTCTTCTCTTTTTTATTGTCCTTCATTTTCTTTTTCTTCTTTGCCTTCTACTTTTCCTTATCTTTTTTATTGTCCTTGCACTACTCCTCCTGTCCTCCTACCTATATTCTTTCTTGTCCTTCTTTGCTTTTTTCATCTCCTTTTTCTCATCCTTCTTCGCTTTTTCATCTCTTTCCTTTTCTTTGCCCTTCTTTCTACTTTTCTATTCCTTCTCCAGGATAAAAATCAAATTGGATTAAAAAATGTTATGTGAATGCAACTAGTTCTTTACAACTCACATATGGCGCTAGTAGTCCTGTAACAAAGGGATGCATTACGACGTTCATATGAGGGCCCTTTCAAGGTCAATCCATGCTGTACCTACCATTCTATGATTTACTGGGACGTGATGTGCAGTTATTAAAAGGACAATGTATTATCAGTGCTATTTGAGAAATTAGTTGCCGGTGATATTTTTCAGCCACACAGATTGACACTTCCCATTTTCTTTCCCATCAAACACAAAACTGTAGGTTATCATCAAAATTATCCACAAATAAAATTAAGAAATATTCCAGTTTGTATGCCGAGAATAATGAGTCAACCAGAAAAAGAACCCAATTTACTTGAATTTTTTGTTGCTAATTTTTATAACAAAAAAAAATCAAGTTGAATCAGAAGCTCAACTAGAATATCATAGGATTTCAAATAAGTTATCTGAAATTTTATGTAATTTGATATTTGATTGTGGAAAGCAATCTTTGATGATTCAGTCAGTCTTGCCTAGAAATGAATGCCAGTGAGGAACTGCCATTCACTGAAGAGCACTGAAGCCGTTAGTAATGTAAAATTCCCGGGTATTCAAAACACTGGGTAAATATCCTAGGTATTTAAAACTCTGGGTAAATATTCTAGGTATTTAAAACTCTGGGTAAATATCTTGGGTATTTACCCAGTAGTACCCAAAATTCATAAATACCCGGGTATTTTGGGTATTTATGAAATCGAGCATGATTAATTGATGTTTACCCCTGAATATGTTATTATTATCATCATGGTATGATATATTGGGATAGTCTATAACATGGCCTAACTGACATGTAGGGATAATATTAAAAGTAATAAAACTTTCAATGTAGATAAATATGCAGGTATTCAGTGTTTCCTCTTAGCTCCAATCTAGATAAACCTATTTTGAAAAATTATTTCTGTCTTGGCCTAATTTTAATTGTAAAGCTTTTTGCCATAGAGTTTTATAAGAGTATGTTTTATTTTAGTACTAAACAAAAGTTCTTGAACAAAAATCGTTATAAAATTATTATTGAATCTTACCATCCTACAGACTGAGTTTTATTATTTCCTTGGGTTAGTTATCACAAACTAGGTCAAATTTTCCTCTCTAAATAATAATTATTACTTTTATAAACTCTTTGTCATTTCCAACAAAATCCTCACAAAAAAACGAAGAAAATCATAAATACCCAGGACCTGGGTATTTATGCTGATCATGCTCAGAAGTAAAATGCTAGTGGGGACCATATGAAAAATTGTTGAACACATTTTATCATTTTGTTATCCGTACAGGATAGTAATTGCAAAAAGAGAACTCACTTCTCTAAATTCAATAAAAATTATAAATACCCAGTTTTTGGGTATTTACCCGGGTTTGGTGTAAATACCCAATTTATGTATTTACCCGGCCCACATAACTAGAAGCTGTCATCGCCAGACAAGTGTAGATAATATCCAGGTTAGGCGTATACAAGGACACATTAACCTTCCACAACAGAAACCATCAGCATCTCAAATGTAGCGGAAAAATTAATTGTTTCTTTTTTTATGAAGGCTATTAGTTTGAGTAGTTATGGGAAACATGGTGGACCTTCAATTGCACTAATGCATTGTTATGGTATATTGATGAAAAGTAATTCTTAGAATTCTTTGTATTTTTTTATTGTATAGGTCCAACCAGAATGATACTGGTTCATTGATGAAGAACGTGAAAATTTATAGAATTCATTGACATTTTTTTATTATAAAGGTGCAACTAGAAGCAGTGATGTGGGGCGCAGGTACGGCTTTAGGCGAACTGCCACCGTACTTTATGGCGAGAGCAGCGAGGCTGTCGGGAAAGGAGGATGAAGAGGACGAAGAACTGGAGGAGTTGAAGAGGATAAAGAAGACAAAGCGAGGCGCGCTTACTCTGTCGGACCGAGCTAAGTTGGCCGTGCAGCAGCTCGTTGAAAGAGTTGGCTTCTTTGGAATCTTGGCTTGTGCATCCGTGCCCAATCCTCTCTTCGACCTAGCCGGCATCACTTGTGGCCACTTTCTCGTACCCTTCTGGACGTTCTTCGGCGCAGTGCTTATTGGAAAAGCGGTCATCAAGATGACCCTTCAGGTATTTTTCGTTATAGTCACATTCAACGACACCCTTATAAAAAAAATCATGGTTTTCCTGGAAAGTGTACCATCGGTCGGTATAGTATTCCAACGTCTACTTCGCGAAGTTCTCGATAAGCAGAAAGAACGTTTCAACAAGAAAGACCACGTTGAAAAGTCAATAAACTATATAGGTAAAGCATTCGAAATTTTCGTTCTATCAATGATATTGTACTTTGTTATATCGATAATTAACTCCTTAGCTCAAAGTTATCATAAACGACTGTGCAAGCATAAAGAAAACGAAAAAAGTGCCTAGAAACTAGAAAATTTTGCGAAAAGTGACATTTCAAACTACTTTGTATTGCGTGCTCGTAAATGAATTTAGTCTGTAGTTGAGTTGCTCTACTTCAATTTATTGAAAGTTAAGGGTAATTTGCACTGAGTGAGTTTAGTAGCTAATAAGCCAGCGAGTAGCAGCACTACAGGCTGACCGAGCTTCCCCCACCAAAGGCGAGATAAATCGAGGCTTTTTGTAGTGTAGTCTCAGGACTCTGATGAGGGAAGTTCGCTCGGCCTTCAGTGTTGCTACTCGCTGGCTTCTTAGCTACTAAACTCACACAGTGTAATCGACCCTTAATGCGTGGCGATTAGTGGTGGTATTCTAGGTAAAAATAAATTGTGTTTATTCAATATTGTTGAATATTGAGCTGTTGGAAAGAAATACATCAATAGTTTTGATTTTTTGTTGAAATCAAGATCTAGACTGTTATTGATACTATCACTTCTTGGACAGAATGGTTTCATTAAATGTCTGGAATTGGTTTACATCAAATTTTATCCATTCATAGTAATGAGACAAGAAATTGTGATTGAATCCTAATTTTTGGTTCATTTACATTAATGATTGAGAAGTCATTCTATTTGCAAGTTATAAGAACTACAACCGGCAGTATTACGTTGACCTTGTGCTATGAATAGATAATTTTTTTATGGTCATCACTTTATTACCCACTTACCATACTGTCAAACTTGACCGCTACATTAGATATTTCACATTCATGCTCATTTCTGACTTTAAAATAACACTCAATTATTCCAGATAATGAATGTATAAAAATAGATAAAGATTATCTCTTTCTTGCATTGCCCAACATACTACTGTAGTGATGTTAAGTTCAACTATAGTAATGCAAGGAATTGATTTTTTTAATGAAAAGTCACTCCCAACAATGCCTTCTTTTCGACTTGCATTATGTCACTGGCTAAAAGCTATGATTATTTAAGTTTTACTGGAAACTATTAGTTTCATTTTTCTTTTCCTATTCATTCAACTGTTCAATGTCTTCATAAGAGTTGATAAAAAAGATTATTTTGTTTTAAAAAATAGCTGCAAGGAAATCTTTTAAAATTCTAAAAAAAAATTTATTTAGTTTTTTTATTTGGTATACGGTAATGGTGTTTTCATTTTTGTCATAATTTTTTACATAATAGTAATATTTTCAAAATATTATTCAAATAACTAGAAGGCTCTTCTTCAGTGTTGACTATGTTTACTGGAGTACAATATAAATATTATCCAGAGTACTTCTATCGATAGTCCTATAAACCTATACTCATATATATCTAAGATTTCAATGCATACTTGAAATAAAGCTAAATTAAAGAAAACATTGGGAAATTGTGAATAAGAATACATTGATTTGGTTGTGTACACAATGTTATTGGTAATTGTGATGTGGGGTAGATATCCATAATAAATAATACTATATTATCACATCTGCAATTTATCAAGTAAATGAAATAATATAGTTTTAGCAGTTGCACCATTCTCAATCATCAGTTTGATTGATATTGAGAATGGAGTTACTGCCAAATTTATAGTATTTATAGTATGTTATTATAATTGTGGTTGGGAAACTATAAAGTATTATCCACTGTGTATACAATTGTAAGAATTATGTTATTTTGCTTTGAAAATTCTTTAAATCCAATTCAATGTGTATGTTTACTAGATACTATCTCTATATAATACACATCTCTTATATCTCTTTAATTTGAAATTAATTCAATATATGTCAGCTCACTGGATAACTCTTCAATACTCATCCCCCTTCATTCAGTATCTTCACTGTGACCTTCTTTCAGGGCTTATGAGGTTTTGTTTAAATGAAATTTGTAGAATAATTTTCAATTTTATCGGAAGGCCTTATTTCCTATGTTAGTTTTGCTGTACAAATAGCAATGGGTGCGGTATTCAAAGTAAGAATTGACAAATAATACCAATGCAGAAAATGTATAAACAGTGGTCATTTTAAAACTATAAATCAATTCAGGATTAAACTGCCGAATCAAATAACTCAAAATAATATCGAGAAACATGTAAAGATGTTATGATGGTTTTACTAAAGCAAAAAATGTTCAAAATTATTTTCTAGTCGACAGAGTTACTGATTCTTCTTGAAAATGTATATGCTACTATCGATTAATAAACAATCTCCGATCATAATATATTGTGCTATTGCATATTAATATAACATTTGTTATCTTTTATTATCCTACCCATGAGTGAAAGATTGGACAGCATATAAAGGTTTAAATCTTGAAAATTTTTCTTAGGGTCGAAGTCATAGTTTACCAGTGATGAATTTTTCCATTTTATGTTATCTGTTGAGTAATACCCAAGTCGGGTGCTGCTCAACCATTACTTTCCAACGTTCGATACCATGAGATGTGGTGTGACTCTTGCCGTTGCTTGTGTGAACTTAATGGCACAATTCATTTTAGTTTGCTAGTCACAGCTCATGCTACTCAAATCAACTGTGTGAAGCCCGTATTTTGGCTGCCACAAATTGATGTGATATCGCCTATTTCTTAACTTTTTTTCCACAGACTATCTATCAAGATACATTTTATGGTATTCTATTAGGCTACACCTGTTGGTGTCTTTTTACCTTTGCTACTTGTTGATTATTCGTTCAAAAATTACTATCATCAATAATATATTAATAATACTAGTGTTAAGGTTTCGGTTGTAAAAGTCGTATCAAAATTTACCTTCAAAAAGTTTCAAATTAGATGCATTGTTATGGTAATGCTATTATGTATAGATATCTTATTCAAATAATTTTTCCTATGATTCAGTGAACATGTTATTCACTAACAGTATTCATCGTATCATTCAGCTCATGTAGTACTTATCTGGTTAGAGTAATGATATGCATTTAATACCTTTTATTCAAAGATTTCTATAAAGAACATTACAAAAAATATTTGGAATTGAATTTGCATAACGTATCTAATGTATATACAGTTCATTTTGTTGTGAGTTCATCATAACTTGCTACTCGGCTAGATTTTACTAATTAAACTCTTGCTATACACAGGTTCAAACTCTTTCCAGATTGGACTAACATAGTAATAAATTTGTGTTATACACAAGCTTAAACGAAATAGCGTCGCGTTTCGTATGGTGAGGTAACATTTTGTCAGAAGTTTTTTCATGAGTACGGTTGTTTCTGACTATTGCGGACATCAAGAGATGTTATAAATAATTACACTTCTCTAATTCTTATGACATATCCCTAAATCTCGTTAATACCTTCAGTGCTTCTTAGGTCCGTATTTATGATTCTACTTGAGGCTTCCTTGACTCAACGGAGACTAAAAACCTTTTGAATGAATGCTTTTCAAGTCTCCCTTAAGGAAGTTTCAAGGTACGTTAATGAATAAGGACCTTAGAGTCAGTGACGAGCAATGCCGATGTCCTTACTCATTAGTATTAGAATAATAAAAGCTTCTAAAACACTTTTAAGTGGAAATTATGACTCACGTTATGGCGTGACGGCTGTTTCACTCTGATGTTAAGAGCATTGTCAGACGACCCACATTACACTGACCTCAGTGTTGGTCAGTATACTGTGGGTCGTATGACGATACTCTTAACATCAGAGTAAAACGGCCGTCACGCCATAAAGTGAGTCATAATTTCCACTTGAAGTGTTTTTTTTAGTTTTTATTATATATTAGTGGAAACAAGATGGATTTTCATCATCAAAATTATTTATTCTATGGCAATGAGTCTCATTGCATAAAACGAACTTGCCACATATTCAGACCGTGTTCATGTCAATCGATATATTCGCAGTATAATATCATAAAAATCTTTGAATGAAAACTAATTCATGATGCATATAAGGGTGCTTGGACAGTGGAGCTTCCATACTAGAGGATAGAGCCAAAATGATTATACACGAGGTTAAATCCAGACTCGATCTAATAGCATTATTTTTTTTCGGAGGATGAAGCCCACATGGGCCTGAGACCTGTGCGTGGGTAATGAATTGGACCTACAGTTTTAGGTGGGTTCCGAACATCCGGGAAGTGATTTTACAGCAGAGAACAGCTGCTGCGTCACTCGCTGCTCCAATATGTCTTACATCTTTCCACAGCATGAGTTTGATTTCGCATCTATGCTCTAGTATCGCAGATTCAATGTGCAAGCACTCTCTAATGCAATGCAAGTACGAACAATTACAGTGTATAATCTATAAAATCGAACTAGGCTTTGCAATAATATCACATTTATATATATTACTTTCATTTAAAAGCTTGAATGTTTTAATAGAGCTTATAACAATCATCACATCTCATCTATTTAATATTGTGAACAGGGTCCTGTTACATAACTCACAAACTAGTTTTATTATACTTGTATTTTCAGTTACTGCAAAATATTATGCAAATTTTTTGAGATGCAAATTTGTGAATATTGAATAATAATAATATTGAATTTGTGAATATTATGCAAATTTGTGAATTGTTATGCAACAGGCCCCTGATGTGAAAATCAAAATTGAAATTCGAAGCTTTCGATAATGTGTGCGTCGGCAATTTGAAAAATTGCAACTTGAAACATGTTTCTAAATCAAAAATAATGAAAAAACCTTCAACTGCAATTTTACCATAACTGTTTGAACGAACTTTTTCTGAAAGACAAGACTATCTTATTATATTTAGCTTCCTAATTCCAGGGTCATCTACAGGTGCAAGGATTTCAATGATATATTAAACTATGAAAACGTTCGCCAAATAGCTAGCGAATTGGATACTTAGTAGCACTAATCAAATGCTCTGGAATATTGTATTATCATGCAACAGTATCTAGAACTATATTTCCAAGATAGCGTCTGCTCATAACAACTTTATCACATTCAAATAATCCAAAAGCAAAATTGTATTTTGTATTTCATCACAATTTGCTTTATAAATTTTCATCTTATACTTTTCTTAGCTCCAAGACCATTTTCATAAGGGTGAGGCGAGAAACATTGAGTGCCACTTGTAGGTGACACTGGACATTATAATGCACTTCTCATGATATTGAAGAGTATTGTTTGAAGCGCTGGTAAAACAAAACAAGATTCTATCTGGTCATGAATACAGTTCTTTATAATACGATAACCATATGCAGTCCTAATTAAGAATAGAATTCGTTTTTTTTTCTTATACATTGTTTTTTTAAAAGCCCTAAAACTAGCAGCATTCAACATCTACATAGCCTCAAACTCAATCTACTGAATCTCCCAACTAATAAGAATTTCTGGGTATTTTAATAAATTTTGGGATTTTCTGTGCAGATATGAGCTCTATGCTCTATGAAATGATACAATTTCTGGGAAATGATTTTATCAGCACAAAGGCTGTCCAAGAAAAGGAGCTTAGGGGTTACAACCCCCTCCCACCACCAAAATTGGTACTTTATTGTGGAAGAGGCAAATCTCGCAAAAATTGGTTAGTAACATCCCAATTTATTGTGACCCTCCCCCCCCCCTCACAAAAATGTATAGTTGGGACCGCCCTTGTACTAAATAGTACATGAATTATGTGCAGAAGACATTGTTCTCCAAACAATTCTTGTATCACACAAGAAAATGAAATAAAAAAATATTTTATGATCTTATAACTATATATTGAAAATTAAGTACGGTATACGCGTACTGTATTCTGAATTATATTGTATCACTTCAATAGAAAACGTAAAATCCCTTTGGCTTGAAACATTATAGGCCTACTTTTATGTTCGCCCAGTGTCGCCTACAGGTAACACAAGAAATCCCTCTTCAAACAATATGGGGAAATTGTCATGAGGATTAATGAGTATGAATACCATGAAAATTATAAAAGTTATTTGATTTATCGTTTTTGGATGTATGAGAATTGAAGGGTTAACAGATATTTGCTATAAACAATAAAAAAAACCCCAATTATTTTAAGATCAGAGTTTTAAACCACTACCATTTACTCAGTTTTACCTGAACTAACTATTTTTGCATTGATTTAAATTTACTTTTACGTGCTAAATTGCTTTCAGTAGCACTCTTTCTTTGTCAAGCTCTTGTTGATTTTTGTAGGCATTGTTGATTTTTAATCCTTTTGTAACATTATTTTATGGATTTAACCAACAATAATTATAATTTTAGAAATCTATAACAATTCTTTAGAAACACGTACTTTGACTAAGATAACTTTATCTAGTCTGAATAAAACAGTAAATTTGTTGGGGGAAAAACGTTAAGTGAGATTTTAATTTGATTTTGAAAATGTGAAATGATAAAATATATGAAAAATATGGTCGAGTGGCGATATGGAGCATGTTTTGCCCACGTGCAAGTAATTATCATTATTAATAATAATTATTGGCCATTGGGTGTGTATTGATACAAGCATTGATTAATTTATTGTTGCTATTGGCCTTCTATTGATGTTTGTTGACTCATTAGTGTATTTCGGTGATGTTTGAACACATAAGGGCTTCTTAATTGTTATCATTTAAAATGTTAAATCATTTTCTTCGCCAGTTTGCAATTAGAATAGTTGCTTTCTTTCTCAATATGTAGAAGTTGGATTCATTGAAAGACATTCCCATTTTATATTAAAGTAAATCATGTATTATTTGTTGTTTATTGTGTTGTTGTTGTTGAATATTTTATAGCTTTTTTAATAAAGCATATTTTTCAAAAGATAAATTAGAACTTCTCCTCTACCCTTAGATTTTATGTAGCTATTTAAAATAGTAATATTTATGTTTACAATAGTGATAATAATAATATTGAAGTATACAATATCTTCCCTCTCTAGTATGTCATCTATCTCTTCATTGCTCCGAATGGTCCATCCTTAGCTTTGATACTCTCAAATGTTATTTTTTTCGGAGGATGAAGCCCACATAGGTCTGAGACCTGTGCGTGGGTAATGAATTGGATGATCGTGATTAATGGGTTGGACCTACAGTTTTAGGTGGGTTCCGAACCACCAGGAAGTGACTTTACAGCAGTCTTTTTTGCTGGCCAATCCAATCGGTCACCCTTACAGGAGTTTCGTAGCTTATCTCTGATTGAACAGATCAATCTGCTACGGCACTCGGCTGTCACTTCCCATACCAGCTGGATCAATTTTCTTGGTATGCCCAATTGCCACAGAGAAAAAGCCAATTGTCTATCAAGACAATCAAGGGCCCTTTGAAAATCCAGGAACAGCAAGTTTAGATCCAGTCAAAATTCTTAGCATCTATCGTTTTTGTTAATCGTGAATGCCCAGCAAGCGTTTCTTTCATTGAGTAGAATTGGATGAAAAAGTTGTAAGTTGGGATGCAATGACCTTTCTAATTATTGTATGAAGTGAGTTAAATTGGAGAAACCAATAAATATAATCTAAGTCTTGAAATGATCTAAGTCATGATAAATATAATGTAAGTCTTGAAATGATCTAAGTATGATAAGTCTTAAAATTAATATTAGTGTGGAATTATTTGTCTCAAAGATGTATAATGTTGAAGATCCATCTTGTTTCCACTAATATATAATTAAAACTTGAAAAGCAATTTCATGTGGAAATTATAACTCACGTTATAGCGTGACAGCCGTTTCACTCTGTTGTCAAGTGCATCGTCAGACGACCCACAATACACTCCGTATACTGTACTGTACTGTAAAGAGAGTGAGAGTGTACTGTGGGTTGTCTGACGATCCTCTTGACAACAGAGTGAAACGGCCGTCACGCCATAACGTGAGTTATAATTTCCACTCAAGTGTTTTTTAAGTTTTTATCAAATGATGTAGCTTATGATTGATTAAGAATTGAAACCGTTTATCTGGTAAGTAATTGAGTTTCCCTGTCTTGGTTCAAACGTTAATGTGGCGTTTGTTGTCATTGGCTTTGTTGTCTCAATATTACAGAAACAATTGATTGCATTGTTTGCATGTTTATACTTAACTTACTTGACTGTGCTTGATTAATAATAATAATTATTATTATTATTGTGGAATTCTTGAAGAATGGTAATATTTTTCAAGTTTCATGTTTAAAAGAACAAATAATGCAGTCATCATAATAAAACAGTAGATTTTTGTGAATTCCTGTTCAATAATTTATTAGAAGTGGGAATAAGGTGGGACGTATTGCTGCTCAGCCGTAACCCACGGGAAAAAAGGCCTCTGGACTAAAATTCCTAATTGATATGACGTCATCTCATTTGGTTTGTTTACATTTTAGTTTGGAATCAAGATATTCAATTTTTCAAATCAGCTGTAGAAGTATTCCATTGTAAGATTAGGAGAACGTATGGTGAACATGGTATTGTTTCGGTTCTGAAGTTTGTAGAAAATGCAATATCCTCTTTCTTGGAACTCTTTGTTCAGTGCATATTTTCAATTGATTTATTTTCTTGATTATCTATAGACCAATAAGACTCCTATGAACTTTTCAGTGAAATCATTAGTGAGATGTATGTGTAGCCAAAGTAACCTTCAAAGAGTTTTAAGAACTTTTCAGTTTAG
The DNA here is from genome assembly GCA_948455865.1 of Conomelus anceps. Classification (NCBI taxonomy): domain Eukaryota; kingdom Metazoa; phylum Arthropoda; class Insecta; order Hemiptera; family Delphacidae; genus Conomelus; species Conomelus anceps. The sequence continues at coordinate 40,586,264 of OX418220.1, read as the reverse complement.
ATTTGGTGAGAATAAGTTTTCTAGGTACGATACCTACTAAAATCCTGTTTGAATGTACATAAATGAATGAATAGGTTAATAAATGTTGTGGATCCGACTAATGTGTGTTTTTTAAGTGCATTATTTATAATGTTTTGCATCATTTCTTTATTAATGCGAAACAGGTAAGTTCATGATAGGTACTAGGCATTATTGCTATTCTATTCTTCCTCATACAGCAGGAATGTATTATAGTACATTAAATTGTACAGTGTCCAGCAAATTTATGTCCAGGAATGTATTATAGTACATTAAATTGTACAGTGTCCAGCATAATAAATTAAATCATTATTAAAAATTGAATTACAATCGAATTTCATTGATGTAGAACTACATGTTTTATTAAATAATTTAATTTGTTAGCATGCCATGTGAGAAGAGCATAAATTAACTGACCAATCTATATAGATCTAAGTTTTAATGAATCTATGCTCAAGAATTTGATATCAGCCTTTCTATGGAACAACTCAATTGTATTTCAATATTATATATTGCAAATAATATAAAACTGTTCTGAACACTAATGTTCACCACTTGTAATCATGTGTGAAAAGGTAATTGCAGAAAGGCAAAGGGAATTAACTCTCTTAACTGAAGTAATTCCTCAAATTTGATTAGTTATAATTCATTAAATAATCAAGTTTTTCATTTTCTTGGCTCATAGATAAGATTTTATTGACGTTTTTATGGTAGTTGCTCGAAATTATTAGTGATGCAATTGGAAGTAATACAGAGGTTCCATATATTAAGTAGATTTGTATGGAAAAGTAATAACATGGAATTGAATGACAGTCCTAATTATTATGAAGGGAGCTCAATTGGATAAATTCATCTTTAATAATCTTCTTATGACTAAAATCATTAATATTGGTGTGGAATCATCAGTGTTATGGTAATAATGATTTAGCTTAGAATTGATGAATAAATTAAACCGTTTATCTGGTAAGTAGTTGATGGGGTTTCCTGTATTGGCCCTACGTTCTCTAATGTTTGTTCTCAGTAACTTTATTTAGGACCTGTCAGTGCCTTATTATCTTCCAATATTACAGAATTAATTGTCTGCAAATAGCATCTATTGCAATTTTTGCAAATGGTAAGTATACCTGAGTTTGTCAATGATTATTTTTGTTGCTATGTGAAATTCTTACAGAATGATATTGTTTCAAGTTTTTTATTTAAAAGAACAAATTCAGTCATCGTGATATAAATTTAGATAGATTTTTTGTGAACTCCTGTTCAAAAATTCATGGAAATTGGGAATAAGGTATTGCTCGGCTAATCAACTCTACCATATGATTTTGAGCATTAACACCAAATGAGAAGCGGCCCGTAGACGACCAACCTAGTCGCCAACTCAAGTTGTCAACTTTGTGTCCTTGGTTGTTGGAGTTCATGTTGCGTGTCTGTGGCTAGGTTGGTGGTTGGAATTTTGGTTGGAGTGGAGGTTGCTGTTGAAGTTGCAGGTTTTTGAAGTAGATCAAAAACTTTGGATTTTCTGTGAACGGAGCCTTATGTTGGCGAACCTGTTGTAGTGTCTGTGGGCAGGTTGTCAACTATGTTCACAACATCAGTTGAAATCTCGTGTCATCTTCATACACTTGTTGTCCAGTTTCTTGATAGATAATTATAATAATGACGACAATCCCAAATAATGAGCTTTGGAATGATTTTTTTGTACTGCTGAAAGAGCTTCCAGAACTCTGGAAAGTAAAGTCAGATGTTTTTAAAGATAGGCTAAAAAAGAAAAATGAGTGGGAGAAACTATTGCAAGTTTATATTAAACTCGATCCTGCTGCTAATGCAGATCGTTTAAAAAATAGATTTGCCAACATTAAAACTTGCTACCGTAAAGAACTGAAAAAAGTGAATGCAAGTGTCAAGTCAGGTGCTGGGGCTGAGGACGAATATGTGCCCAATTTATGTTATTTTGATCTACTTGACTTCCTCTGTAGAAAAAATAACAAAGGGTTCTGACTCATTACTGTGAAATAATACCGAAATTTAATTTATTATTACGTATTAATAATAGGACTACTATGTTAAAAAAGGTAATTACTTGCAAGAAAGGTAGATGGAGGAAAGGTTAATTTGACCCGAAGTGATGAGGCAACTGAAGTTGACAACAAAGTTGCAAACCAGGTTGCAGATTGAGTTGTAGTCTGTGGCGTCCAAGGACATCAAGTTGACAACTTGAGTTGGCGACAAGGATGGTCGTCTATGGGCCGCTTTACGTAATTGATCAGTCCCAAGGCCTTTTGTAGCGTAGGCCGCGGCTCAGCCATCGATCTCTATACTACTACAACTGGATCGCGCGCTGCATATGAGCAAGTGAGCTTTTGCGGTCCGGTTCTCTCGACAGCACTTCCCCCATCACTAGTCCGTGTAGAAGCGCGCTCTTAGGCCGGCAATAGACGGACTGCTTCAAGCAGTCGGGTTCGACTAGTGATGGCAAAATTTTTCAGAACATCGATGTATCGATATATCGGCCGTTTAACATCGATGGCATTAAAACATCGAGCTCAAAACATCGATGTTTTTGAAACATCGATGTTTTGGAATCATTGCAAAGATGCAAACTATTGCTATATTTACTACAGTAGGTGGACTATTGAATGTGCCCTTAATTACACAGTAATTCCATTACCCACGCACAAGTCTCAGACTCATGTGGGTTTCTTCCTTAGAAAAAAAAGATTATTCAAAAGATATTAACATTCAAAATTTTCAAAACCCTAGAAAATCATTGTTAACAAAATATGGTACCACTGGTTTATTAAGGTTTGATTAGGGTTACATGTTACATGAAAGAATGGATCAGGTGTCATTGTGATGTAACGAATAATTTTCATACAGTGTTGTTTTAATTTATTGAAAATTAAAATTCAGACAGACATATATTTTGTAAGATAGACAAAATGCTATTTACTTGTATCTTATTGTATCCAGGGCCATAGTCAGACCGGTTTTCTCGGGTCATTTGCCCGGGAAAGGCGAGTGAAGTAGTAAAAATTCTATTTCAACTACAAAAAAATGGGATTTTTTCAAGAATTGATTCGTAAAAAGATGATATGACAAAACGTGTTGCAACTCAAACATCGATGTATTTGGACTAAAACATCGATGGCAGAAAAACATCGGTCTTCAAACATCGATGTTTTGAAAACACCGATGTTTTCATGCCATCACTAGGTTCGACGTTCGACTGCTTGAAGCAGTCGCAGTTGGGCGGATCGCATTTTCAATGTTAAAATCAAGACCGCACTACACGGACTGCTTGAGCAGTCGAGTTGCGGTCGGTAACAAAACAAGCAGTCCATATTTGCAGTCGAGTTCCGCCGTGCTGCCGACTGCAAAAATGCAGTCGGTCTGCAATACACGGACCGCTTCAAGCAGTCCACTCGACTGCTCGCATCACTTCTCATATTTCACTCATTGTGTGTTTTTCGTAGGCTATGCGTTCTGTGAACATGGCACGTTGTTTTCAAATCTAGTTGTACTTTGTCACTAGAGTCTTCTTCAAAGACAAAGATCCTGTTTTATTATATTTTTTTATTTTTGCATAATTTTCTCCTAATTGAACTTTGCTCGTTTAAAATTTATTTTACCCCCTAATTTTAAGTAATGTTAAGCTCTAGGAGTTATTTAAAGTGAATCTGTCACTTACAATAAATACTTCAAGATATTGAATCATCCTGTTTAGGACTAAAATATATTTTTGGGTCCATCCAGTGATTTCATGGAAATCATTATTAAAAAAAGATGCAGTACCGTACTCTATCCGGTTCCGGCTCTATCTTTTCATAAAAATATCGTTATTCAATATTTATAGTAATAACTTTTTATTGTACATTTAACGACTTGCAGTCAATTTTTATAGGTGGTTAAATAATAATTGTACTCACACTTAGCCGAACGTTTTCGAGTTATGTAAACTCATATTCAAGGCATCCTAGATCGGCAATATTGGTTTGTTGGTTAGATGCTCTATGAATTAAATTTTAACTTTTCATGTGAAATTTAACGACTTGCAGTCAAATATTTGTTAAGAATAAGTATAACTCACTTAATCTGTAGGCCGAGCGCTTTCGAATCTATAAGATCCATCTATGAGAGGCGTGGGTTCCTAGATCATCATGTCAGTTTTTTGGTTAAAACGACGGCCTACAGATTAAGTGAGTTATACTTATTCTTAACAAATATTTGACTGCAAGTCGTTAAATTTCACAAGAAAAGTTAATATTAACAACGCAGTTCGTCATGGAACAAGAAATCCAGGAATTAAATTTTAATCGCACATACTTTTTGACCACATGATACAAAAACCACAATTCTTCTAACCAACATCGCCGATCTAGAATGCCTTGAAGATGAGTTTCCAGAACTCGAAAGCGTTTGGCCAAGTGTGAGTACAATTATTATTTATTCACCTACAAAAACTGATTGCAAGTCATTAAATTTCCAATACAAAGTTAATATTAACAACGCAGATCGTTAAGGAACAAGAAATTCAAGAATTTAATTCTAGTACTTAGGCTGGTTATTACTATTTGTTCTATGAAATGATCAATCTTTTTATTGATTTATAATTATTCGCTGTGTAATTAATAACCCTGTGATTTTATATACTGTAATGTTACTATTTCTTGTATTTTTTCATGTCTAGTGGCCATCTTTGTATGACGAGAATAATGTATTATTATATTAAATTAATTATAATTTATTTTTTGAGGATCCATTTCTCATTCCATCTATTTACCAATTTTTCAGACTATTATTAAATTTGTTTTAAACCATATCCAGAAATTTGATTAAATGTGTCTTTCTTCAATTAATTTGTGCTCCAATCATTTCTAGAAAATTATTCACAGTAATTTTATTAATAATTTATTGTCTTTATGGAAGGCTCTCCGCAGTCTCAACTCTACTCCGCCTATTGAACAAGACAGTCACCGACTGCTTGAAGCAGTCCAAAAGCAGTCGAGCCGACTGCAAACCGACTGCTTTTGGACTGCTTCAAGCAGTCGGTTTGCAGTCGGCTCGACTGCAAATCGACTGCACTTTTGCAGTCACTTACGACTGCTTGAAGCAGTCCGTCTATTGCCGGCCTTACACAGCATGGCTTACGGCGGTACAGATCGTTTCACGGTGCTTGGCGTCTCGCTGGTGGCAGGGGAGGCAGTGTGAGAGAGACAGAAAGTCTTTCCCACCACGCTTCCCCTCCAGCCGTTCCGTCAAGTATAGTCACGTCCAATGGCCGTTTTCACACACACCGACACGGCGCCGGCACGACACCGGCAAGATGTCGTCCCGGTGTCGTGGGGGTTGAGATACAATGCTGCCAAATGGAACAGCTTTCACATTCACCGACACGGCACCGGCAGCCGGCTGCCGGCGCCGGCATGTCGTTGGCAGCAACGCTCCCGCCGGTGCCGGCGCCGACACTTGTGTGTCGTCCATAGTTTTGAACAGAATTTGGTCATTTTGTCAACAGTTTGAGGTTAGGTACTGAAAAAAAACGTCTGGTACAGTACGATGGCTGATAGGTATGATATTGTCACCCTAATTGAATTAGTCGAATCCGAGCCTTGTTTATGGGACACAACTATAGAAGAAAATAAGAACAAAATCTTTAGAGACAGAAGCCAATCTCATCCGAGTGTCTTGTTTTTTTATTTCATCACTTAAATTCACTAATATATAGGCGAAAGTTTCCTAACAGTACTCATACGAAAAAAAATTTGTTGGGTTTGTTACCAGCTTATCAAATAAGGTGTAATACAAGCCATCCAAATAGCGAACTTTTATTATTGGGTCAATCCAAAGTTGTCTATTACGACTGCGCCTTTTACGTCGTAGATATAATAAATATAACAAATACAACTTCCTGTTGTAATCAGCCATCATACCGTTTTGAACTGTGCCGCCCACTGCAAAATAAGGTTAGTTCTTCACCGACAGCCAGATGCCGTGTCGGTAAGTGTGAAATGCTTCAACGATGTCGTGACGATATCGGCGCCCGGTGCCGGTGTCGTGCCGGCGCCGTGTCGGTGTGTGTGAAAACGCCCAATACAGTCAACTGCTGGACTTTGTAGCGGAAGCGAATGGTGCTGGCGGCCGGCGCTGAATAAAACTGTCATCTAACTATATTTAATTTATATAAACCTATATTTTTGGGGTTGTAGTATGTGGCAGAACAAAAACACGACTCATATTCTTTCACTCAAATTATAATTACATACTTTTATCATACTTTTTACTATGTTTGACACAGAAACATCAAGTACTCCAAACAACCGTTTACGTAAAGTAATTTGTAGCCAAGCTACATGGTACCGGTATATAATGTACATAATTTTTTTGTAAAATTATCAAAAAAAGAATTTCGGGACAGTGTAAATTTTGAACTAGTTTTGAAACTAACTTCACAGAGGCTACAAATATATTAGTGATAGGGTACTATTGTATGTAATATTTTTATGCTTTATATGTGTTTGTGCATGGCTGTGCGATAGGTTTTTGGTGATGATTCTTTTTTGGAGTTTTTTATATTAGCGATTATTAATGCATTAAAATGTTATCTTTTTTCAACTGTTCCATTCTGTCTCATTCAACAGTTGGGTTTTTCAAAATTAATTTTAAAAAGTACAGAAAAGTTTAGATTATTCTTTTTAAAACTAATTTTTCAATCATTATATAAAATAGGCGATGTATTTTTAATCTCTGATGTGTCTTAGTTATAAGAAAATTATCAGAAGTTCAAAGTCAATCCTAGGGGATATAAACATAATCAAAAAACCCGAAATTTCAATTTTGAGCGCCCATATTTCATTGAATATTTTTTCCAATTTTTCATAGCCACAATACATGACATTTTAATACCTTAATTGCCAATATAAAAGCTACGAAAAATAATTCCAAAGACCTATTGCACAGCCTTAAAACATAATTGTAATCCTATAGTAATATTTGTGAATGTCACATGCTTAAATAAAGCAATTTACACTAAAGGAGAATAGTTATAAATCAATAACTCGTGAAGTAATTGTCGTACAAACATGGGATTTGGACTGAATTCTTCTTTGTAATGTGGCGAATAGATTAATTACTAATGGATGGTGTATAATGTTTTAATTATTAAAATGCAACAAGTAGAAGGAATAATCAGAAATTTGTCACGAACATAGTGGTAGATGGCAGCGAGCGGTATTAGGGAATATTTGAACTTGACTGTACCTCGAGGCAGCAGGTACAGTAGTGGGTGAAGGCGCTCAGTGCGCATGCTCCATCGAGACGCCATGCACCGTGAACCGGTCTGTACCATGTTTGCCATCACAAAAACCGCTATATCTTCTTTTGTAGTGGCTTGACTTTCAATTAGTTAACATATTTGTAATCCGTATAAACATGTGAAGATTATGGTATAAATTTCATATCAAAATAATTTGATAGTAAACTATTTATGACACTCAAATCTAACGAATATGGTTGCAGCCGTAAAGTAATTTTGAAAGTTACTTTCCTGTTGTTTATTTTAACTACTGGTGTATTATATTACATAATTGTGGTCTGATTGAAGCTTAGAAGATCAGAAATTCTGGTTCACTAAGTTATTAATAGATTTAGATTAATTTCCATGGTGTGTTGTTCTGCCTCAAGTTCTCATCTAGTGCTGACTCCATTTTATAGCATGAGCGAATATATAGATAGTTGAATTCTAATTCTAATACATTTTCGTACACATTAATTTTATCTTACTGGTGCTACCAATAGGACCCAGGTTAAGATTTTTAATAGTAAACCTGTACTATTAAATAGTTACCTGAGCCTGAGTTTTAAATAGTATGCGTCTTGTTTTTGGTTTGCTTTCTTGTAGATTAGGAGGAAAATCGAATTTCATTGGTATCACATTTTGCTTCAAATTTCGTCTTATGCCACCAACTTTGAAGTGATCCTCATCAAAGTGCTTGCTACATAAACTTGAATGATGTGTAGGATTAAAAATTTTTCGTTTTGTCACCAGCAATACATTTTGCTCTAACAACTGAGTCTATTCTCTATTCTACTATTTAAATGTTCTATTGTCTCATGCCTTCTTTTTTCAAGGTCCAAAATGCCTGTTTATATTAAAGCAATGCATTTAGCCCATATGAGGAATTTCGGTACACTGCAATCGATATTTGGCTGCAGAGTTACATTATGCCAAGATAATTGCCTAATTGGTAAATAGGTTTCAATTTTACTTGATATCTTACTGAGTCATAGGCAAGAAGGGCGGGATTTGGAGAAGACTCAACATTTGGAACATATATTATACATAGATGGCTTTTCTACCCTGTTATTAATTCAATCATCCTTAAAAATACGTAGAACTTGACATACACCTTCGTAATATTATGGAGAATACAATAGTCAAAACCGCATTAAATTCTATCAAGTAAAAACAAAGGTATGACAGTTTTTGTTCATGGAAACACGGTAGCTCCATATGATTTGTAAGGCTGCAGCAGGACTTCTACACGGACTAGTGGTGGGGTAGAGCCGAGTGGCCGGACCGAAACTCCAACACCCAGCACGCGATCCAGTTGTAGTAGTATAGATATCGATGGGCTCAGCTAATCAACTTCATCATAATTACTATTATTATTTTGAACATTAGCCCTAGATAAGATGACGTCATTGATTAGTCCCGAGGCCTTTTGTTTCACTCCGCAACCGCATTGGCAATTTGGCATTGCCACATTGGGATTGGGCAATACCTCCTAGATCTACAAGAAGGCCCAATCGCTCTCGATTTTAACAGCGATGACGTGTTTTTCAAGGCTTGCGTCCGCCATTTTACAGCCAGACCCAGATTGCGAGATAAGAACTCAACCAGTTTCGTTGATCAATAACACTATTTTCGAGAACACTATTTTCTAAAATCAATAACAGTGAAATTGTGAAATACTCTACGAATCGTTTAATAGCTATTGAAATATTATAACTTTGAAATAAAATGTATTTTCTGTGTAACAAAGTTCGTTGAAGTTTAAGTGATATAAGGTACATGCCACCCTAACCTCCCTTTTCAATTTTCAATTCAATGTTATAAGTAGATTGAATATTATTTTATTATAAATTTAATGATGAATGAGTAGTATTTTAAATTTAATTCTGCTGTTGCTTCTTACATAGTATTGTCTTGAGATTCAAGCAAGTGTATCAATCAATCCATCAATCGATAGGCATTGTTGCTACTGTCGTAAATGGATGATTATCTTTAATGTGCAATTTTGCTAAGTTATTAATAGATAACTATATTTTCCAAACATGACCAGTGGATATTTTCAGTTTTGTGAAGATATATCCGAAAATGTTTACTAGATGTGTAGTAGTTCAAAGTTTAGCCAATTCGGTTGCAATAGAAATTTCTATTGCAATTCCTGATTCAGGATTTAGCACCAAGTTTAAAAATGTATGTTTTAACGTAATTGTACGTTATAATGTTTAAAGTCCAGTGCAAATAATAGGAACATGCATGTGCTGCATTAATATTTGTGAAACACAATGGATAACATGAAAGTGGAAAATGTAATCAATAAATCTAAAGAAGATAACAAATTAGGCTTCACCATCACTCACGTACTGTATATGTTTCACAAAAAGTAATACAAAACATGCTAAGTTCCCATTTGCACTGGACATCAGCATTTACATATTATGCTGTGCATAACATAGTATAAGTTTTAATGATGCATATGACCAGTGGCATAGCATTAGAACCGGCAGTTTCCAGGGTGCACACTTGTCATGCAGAGCTAAGCACTAAACATTGACCACTACCATGTTTTAGTAGCTTTATATTATGATTTAGTAGCTAATAGGCCTAATCATTGATTTCAAATTATCTTTTTTATCATGTGTGTTTGCTATTAAAGATAAGTTGCCCAATAAACACTGTGTCTTGTTGCAATCCAACAATGTCAATGAACCGAAGCTTCAAGTTTAGCTTTTCAAAGGACAGCAATATTTATAATCAGTGGATGTCATTCATTCCTCAAAAAGATATTCAACCACCATATATTCATAAGTTTGCATTGTTAATTTTTCAAAGGCAGATATTATTACTAGTGAGACAGTTCATGATTCAAGATCAGGTGAAACAATAATCATTCCTGGATTTCTTGTTCCATGACAAACTGCGATATTAATATTAACTTTATAAGTGAATTCAACTACTTTCAGTCAAAATTTTATCAAGAATATGTAGAATTTTACTTACTCTTAAAAATACTACTTATTCTTAATAAAAATTTGACTGCAAGTCGTTGAATTCACTTGAAATGTTAATAATAATCAATTTAAAAATATACAAAACTGAAATATTCTAGGTTGCACTTCCATATGTAGTCCCATGAAATAGAATTGACTAAGAGAATATTGATAGTCGATATTTGTATCAAAGCTGAAACCTAGCCTATTGCTTCTTCAGTCGGTTATTTGACGATTTGACCAGATGAATTCATACGAAAGTGCAGCCTTATTGGTAGGTTAGATTTAGAATATTGGAATGAAGGCTTATAACTTTCACAATTCTTTCTTAAATTTCGTAAAAACGCAATGACAGCATAAGAAAGAGTTGATAATAATTTTGTGAATTACACATTGCTGTGATTTCAAGAATGTTGTGTCATCATTGATTTGCACAAAAAATAGCCTAGGTCTACCGGTAAGTTCAACCATCTTTTATAGAAACCTTAAAAGTTTCATTATTTATCCATTACAGCAGCGGTTCTCAACCTTTTTTTCGCCGCATACCCCTTGAAATTTTTTTTGTGATTACTGTACCCCTTAGGATAGATTCAAAAAAAATGTTACTCGTGTTAAAATTTTTACAAAGGTTATACTTCATGACACAAATATCTATACAGTAAATATGAATTGTGTTTAATTAATACTAACTTAATTAAAACTAAACAGCAGGTTCAGTATTAAAAATGAAATTTAATTCAAAAATAAAAAGTAAATTCTTAAGTTATCTTTTTATGAATGTCTTATGGTTTGATTTAAAAAAACCATACTTCTATGAAGAAATGCTTGATTTAATGGGAACCTTGTCCTTGCTTATCTTCACTCAGTTTTCTGAAGTTCGGCTCGAAAGAAGATAAATATAGTCTTAAGTCTGGAGCAGTGTTCAATTTGTTCCTGTACTTATTTTTAATAAATGCGTATGAGGAGAACGCTCTTTCTACCAACACTGTTGATGGATATGGAAGTAAAAACTTGATGGCTAGGCGTGACAGATGTTGATATTCTGATGACAAATCTATCCAAAACTTCACAATAGTTTTACTTTTAAATTCAGACTTCAACGTATTGTCAGTAGAAAGTTCAATGAGCGTTTCCTTTTCTGAAATAGTCAACTTTGCAGATTGGAAGTTCTCCTCTGAAAATGGATCTTGAATCCAGAAAACACCTGCATCAAGTTTGGGGAAGTATTTTGTGAAAGACATCTTCAACTCCTTCAAGTGTTCAGTTATGTTCAATTTGACACTATCACAAATGTGCAGCTTATTTTCTTTAAGAAATCTGTGCAATGTCTCAAACATTTCTACCTTACCTTCAAGGATGCACTTGTGCCAAAACTCAATTTTTTTTGTCATGGATTCTATTTTTTCAGTCACTTTGAATATCGTTAATGAGTTCAACTGGAGAGCAAGGTTCAATTTGTTAAGTTGTTGAAAGATATCTGCTAAATACGCCAAACATTGTAACCAACCACTGTCATGCATTTTTGATGACAAGTAGAAGGGTGTTTCTTCAAAAAACAGCTGCACCTCATATCTCAGCTCAAACAATCTTTCGAGGACTTTGCCACGGGATAGCCACCTAACCTCTGTATGGTAAAGTAAGTTTAGGTGGATGCTATCCATGTCTTCGCAAAGAGATTTGAATAGTCTTGAATTTAAGGCTTTTGATTTGATGACATTTACGATTTTTACAGCTTCGTCCAGCACAGACTTAAAATCTGGAGGTAGCCCTTTGCAGGCAAGACTTTGCCTGTGGATACAGCAATGCGTCCAAGTTACATGGGGTGCCACTTCTTTAACACATGCTCGAAGACCAATGAAACAGCCGGACATAGATTTTGCTCCATCAGTAGACAGTCCACAACATTTATCCCAAGAAATGTCATTTTCCACAAAGTAACCATTAATAGCATCAAATATGTCAGCACCTTTTGTTGTTTCAGGGAGAGGGTAACACAACAATAAGTTTTCTTCCATTTCATTTTTGTAGACATACCTACCAATTACAAGCAAAACCACACATTTCGTAACATCTGTACTCTCATCAACTTGGATTTTTGTAATACTGTAATGATTACAGTATTACAAAAATTCAAATTTTAGGCCACTTTCTAAATGTCTCACATGAATTTCAACCTCCAAATTAATTATTGATTAGGATTAAACAATATTCACTATACGTAACCTAAAATCAGATTCTATTCTATGCCATCCTATAATTTATTTATAAACTGAGGAAAAAAGTGTTTAATTATATTCCACGAGACAAAAATCAAGGAAGAGACTACTCAATATTATGTATTGATTACTGTGAGAGTTAGTTATTGTCGTTATTTAAACTTTCATAACAACAGCCGATCACGATTGAAATTTGATAAGGTAAAGTTGGGTAACTGGGCCATAGTTTTACAATTTTTAAAAAAGAACTTCAGTTTTAGATGTAAAAACTGAAGTTAATGCAAAGATTTAGGTTTATTAATGTTTACATATGATTAAGCAACTCTTTAGGAATCTATTGCATGTATTACTGTATTTGATATTTGTTATTAGCATTATGTAAAAAAAAATGGTGGTCCGTGGAACACCATACAACCTTGCGGCTTCTCGACATGTACAATTTCCATTTTTGACATCTTGTACAGCGTTCTCCAGTGCGTCTCGGGAGTACAACTGATCAGCCCCCTTGGTTGTTTTCCTCTCTCGCTTTCTTGGCATAGCCTAAAACAAAGAAAAATGTTGTAGGCCTACTTATTTTGTACAATCAGTTTAAATTTGTTTGTTAAGTTAAATACTTGTAGATTTATTTTGAAAAAAATATCAATTAAGCAACAATAGCTGGCAGCCATAGAGAGCGCAGCAAGCAGCCCCTCAGAGGCCATAGACCTAGATGTTTTATGTAGTTTGACAGCTACTGCATGCTGTGAGCGCAGCATTAACATTGCCTGAAACGAACAAAAATTAAAAATCATAACGAAGCACGGCTCAGTTTGGATGAATGTTTGTGGCTCGATCACGCCAAAATGGGCCAAGCAAGCGCAGTGAGCAAAGCAAGTGCAGCGATCGAAGGAAGCGCAGCGATTGAAGCAAATAGAGCCATCAAAGCTGGCGCAGCGATTGAAACAAACGGAGCGATCAAAGCAAGCGCAGCCCGCGAAGCAAAAGTGTCTAAATATTCCAAATTTTTTTTTATTTTTCATCCTATTTAGATAAAATCTGAGCTGTAAGTTAACTTATATTCATAACAAACAAGTACACATAAGGACATGGGGTCACTGGACCCACCTGGGTAACTGGGCCACACGTGGGCCCAGTTACCCAAAAGCTATGGCCCAGTTACCCCAAATGCATCAATCTTATGGGGTAACTGGGCCATACCTTCCAGCCTAACCTAGAAGTTGCACATTGGAAAACTCATAATATTACTAGTTACTTTAACTTGAATTGTCATTAAAATGCCTACTTACAGCTAATAAAAGTATAATATGAACTTACCAAAAAATTGTAAAGTGGAGTCGACAAAGTGTTGTTTGCTATGCAAAACTGTAAAAACTTTAAACTTTTGGTAAACAATGTCAAGAAGAGCTGGACTGCAAATGGCGGTTGTTTTGTTTAGTTGGAGGTACCAGTGGTGCCATCTGTGGTGGAAATTTCCATGTAGGCTGGATTGCAGAAACGGTGTCTACAACCAATGTCTAAACAGTGTCGGCTTAGACACTGACTAAGAAGGAACTGCTTTCGGCTTGCTAAAACGATTCCTAGCCGGTGTCTATGTCGACAGTGTCTAAACTACGGGTGACGTTTGGCAACATTGTAGAGGCTCTCAGTGGCTGTTCTCTGATTGGCTTGTAACTTTTCAACAGCAACTGGTGGCTCATATGAAATTACTGAGCCTGGATTCTGGATCTCATTTCCGAATATTCATAATGATTAATAATAACTGCCTTCACTTATAATTTGTGTTGTGGAGATTTACTGAATTATGAATTGAAATTATATTTTGATTTATTTCAGGTTGATCTTTGTCTCCCTAATAATTATTATACAGCGTAAGCCATGATTCTGGGAAAGTTAGGTTTGGTTTATTATTGTATTGATTACGGTATAATAAGTAGCTTTAAAAATTAATATGTATAGTATCATTTTTTATTATCTGTTCAATGATTTGATGTATAATTCTTCAGAATTGAAGTTCTGGTTTAGGAATTGAGCGGTCTGTTTATGGCAATCATCAACTAAATTTTAGTTTTGAGGTAGCCTAATTTGTGCAAACTTCAGTCGTTCAATCCAGAGTAGGTTACTTTATCGTCCTTGCATCCTTTCTTACAATGAGTTTTGAGGCTGTTGACAGCAATGATGAAAAGAGTAGAAAAGGTTAGTGTGAGAACTTTCCTATAATCGAATCTAAAAAGTACCGTAGCTATAAATTAGCTATGAAACTGCACAAAAAAAGTTGGCTTGGGGGAGAATCCGAGAGCTTTTTAATTCCAGTTTTTCTGGTGTGTCAGCACGAGACGATAAAGCATTATTGGGTAAGTAGCTTGAGACATCGTTTAAAAAATCAATATTATGGGCCAAGTGAATAAAAACGAGTAAAGACTTTATTTAAGGGTTTTTGGACAGTTTACTCACTTTGGAGTGAATAAAACCAAGTAAAGACTTCACTACTATAGTCGTTACTAAGATTTTTGCAAGGTAGGGTCTGAGCTGACTAGCCCGGTTTATCATTCAATTTTTCTCAAACAATTTGAAGTTCATTACAAGAAAATTAATCATTTAGCCTATTATCCCTCCAATCTATTTTATCTCAAACTTATTTTGTCATTCCAGTATATTGGAGTTGACTAAATTAAATTATTATAATAAGTAGCAAGTGGACAAATGAATAAATTGCATGTCCTTGGTTCTTGTTTTTTTGGTTGACTGTTGGATTTTGATTCTTCAAAAAACTGAAACGGTATTGGTAGTGTATTTTGGGATTCATCCTGCACTTCACCAGAAAAACTCCCTATTCAAGGGTTCAATTCAATGAATTATTTGAGTCTATAATTAGGTCAGGTAGTCGGGTAGCAAAATTCATTTGGTCTTGTGCAGCTCGCGTGTAGAACAAAATTATAGTATTCAATTGGTTACCATGCACAATATTATCAAAAGATCACTAATATGTTTAATTAGTTTAATGATAACTGCATTTGAAATATGAAGAATAACATTAGGAATTTATATTAACAATAAAGTAGAGGTTGATAATTTTTGACATAGTAGCCTAGGAATCTTAACAATCGTTTTTTGATTCTAAATTATTCAAGATAAAATCTATTTACTTGAATAGACTTCTTCCAATAATAAATATTTCTTCTGATCAACCCATCTATAATTATTTTTGGAGGATGAAGCCCACATAGGTCTGAGACCTGTGAGTGGGTAATGAATTGGATGATGGTGATTGATGAGTTGGACCTACAGTTTTAGGTGGGTTCCGAACCATCGGGAAGTGATTTTACAGCAGAGAACAGAGTATCTTTTGCTGACCAATCCAATCGGTCACCCTTACAAAGAGCGCCCAGTAGTTTTGTAGCTTATCTCTGACTGAACAGATACCTGCTACAGCACTCGGCTATCACTTCCCAATAGCTCAACTTAGTAGCAACTAAGGCGAAATTCATGTGAATAAAACTGTGGAGGGTAAACTCTGTAGTAAACTCAGATTTTTCCTAGTCCACACTGGAGCAGAGCGTACCGTACTATGTTTATTCACTCTCTGAGTCGAGAGTATACTCTACGGGCCATACGGGCGACTTATGTTTACTAAGGAGAGAAGACTCAACTACGAATACCGCACTAATTAGAGTATACTCGTATTATTCACTCGTTTTTCTTCAACTTTATTCTATAGGCACATGCTTATGTATGCCCACCTGCAAAGGTTTATCTATTATAATTTGTAGTAGGAATATTTGAAGATAGATGTTACACGCGACGACTACTTGATTTAGATTTATATGTCTCACTTATATTTCAACTAATATAAATTACATTATGAATCACATTAATATAAATAAATTGAGGGATCATAAATCCAATTATCTCGCCGTTGATGATAAGGTTTATAATGGATTGCAGAAACGATACAAAGTATCTGTCAATACAGATTAATTTGACCCTACCCCTATATATGTATGTAGAACACACAACACAGCCTACAACCTACAACCAGAAATGAGGTTAAACACGATTTAAACAACCTACTGGCGAGTATCTAAAAATGGCGGCTTTCTTGACGGAGATAGACATCGTTTAGACAATGGTTCCTCTAAACATCGTTCTTGCAAGCCGATTCGGTGTTTAGCCAGTGTCTGATCATAGACAATGTTTAGACACCGTTTCTGCAATCCAGCCGTAGTGTCTAGAAAAGAAATTGGAAGGGCTAAATGGCCCAGATACCCGAACTTACCTTACGATGAATGTGGTACATGGTACCAACGTTGATCAATTCGAAATAAGAAATACAAAATTATTATTTGAAAATGATTGAGAAATGGATTGATTAAATGTAAAATAAAACAGGATTCTTCGAAATAATTGACAAAAGGAAGATTATTGAAATTAAAACGAAGAATAACGTCAGCCATAACAAAAAACAAATACGTAAAACAGGTGATAGCTTGGCCCGGCAGCCTCGATCACATACGTCATCACTCCCAGCGATTGGGCCTTCTGTATAATCTAGGAAGTATTGGATTGGGGCGATTGGGGTTGGTTGTGATATGTGTTATGGTAGCAACTTCTCCAGATTCCCGTGATTTCATTTATATTCCTGGATTTCTTTCCTTCATTTATATATTAATTGTCAATCATTTATAGACAATAGTGATATCATTTTTATATTGTCTCTATATTTCCTTCGAAGTGAACTGTCACGTAAGTGAAACATCATTTTTTTGTTCCACAATCATCCGGTTTAACCTTGATAAGTTAATGTGTAATGAATATTTAAGATATGAAGTCTGTAGTGTTTGATGGAATCGAATTTATAAAATAATTCGGCCATAATAGTCTTAGCAATAAAGAATAAGAATCGAGTTGATTTTTAGAAATCTGTTGCTTTTTAGGGTTGCCATAAGGTAATCACCAAAAAAGAGGAGATTTTACAATGTGTTGTAAATCAGAGCGTGAAGGGGGGGGGGGTCACCGTTGGCGGATAGGGACATCCCTCTATGAAAATTAAATGAGTAAAAACCAATGTTTTCAAAAATGTAATTGGCCTCTTTAATATACATTGCTGGTTGGAAAATTACAAATAGAATTGGTAAACTTACAGAAAATCAACCTATTATTAACCAGAAGACACGTCAAAATTTGAGTAGACCTGCATCATAGAGGATTCTTATAAAACACTTCAAAAAGAGGAGATTTCTTATTTTCCTGTGAAATCCCCCGGAGCCTCATTTTTGGCCTCAAAATCCGGAGATCTCCGGGGAAACCCGGAGATATGGTAACCCTAGTTGCTTTTTGTACAATCATTGTAGGCTACCTCAGTTGAGGAAAGTCATCAAGTACCGGCACGGTACCGGTATCACCTCGCTAGATATTATAACTTTTCAAGTTTCTTAATCGTGTCCCGAGTGAAAATTCAGATTTGTCGGGGAAGCAATCAGGGGTGCAGTTCGATATCCCATCCAGTGAAATAATCGCACGAGTTTCGATACCAGATGGAAGTATCGATACTGTCTTGCTCATCAACACATCTGTTCTGTATCATCCGAATGATACAAAACAGCTGATAACGTGATATGTTGCGTTTCAACAACACATTTACACTGTTAATTAACTTTTCTGTTGTAAATTTAACGATTTGCTGTCGATAACTGACTGCAAGTTGTTAAATTTATGACAAATATAATAATGGTTAGCAATATGCTTGTGTATTTTGCAGGAGGACACCATTTGTACGACTGTAGTTTTGTCCGACCTAGTAAACAATGGTCGTGTTTTTATGAGGTGGTTCAGTCACATCTAGCACTGACGTCTAGAACTCCTGCTGTCAAATCAGCACAGGAATTCTTGTCAATGGTGGGGGTTGCCCGACAATTGAGGGGAAGTTGTTTAGTGACCACGGACAGCTGTTGTCACTAAACAACTTCCCCTCGATTGATGTGTCGTCTGCACAATAAATACTGTTCAATCCAAGTAACAGAATAGCTTTGAATAAAAATCATATATTTTTCGTATAAAACGAAAAACAACAACTTTACGATGGTCGCGTGCCATGAACAAAGAGTAGTTATAATTTGTATAGGCAATTAATTTGTGTTGTTATCACCATTATGCGATACATTGGAGGGGGGTTAGGGGGGATATTGGGGATGTAGTCTGTGTGAATGAAACGAAGTGGAATGGAAACTGGAATGGAACTGCATAACCAAACCTTTCCTAACCTGGCTAGATGTGACTGAACCACCTCTGTTTACTAGGTAGGTCAAAACGACAGTCGTACAAATGGTGTCCTCCCGATAAAATGGTACATTGCGTTTCAATGACAAATTTACAGAGGTGGTTCAGTCACATCTAGCCAGGTTAGGAAAGGTTTGGTTATGCAGTTCCATTCCAGTTTCCATTCCACTTCGTTCCATTCATGCAGACTACGCTTCTGCGCATGCGCGAAATGTTCGCACATGTGTAGATTTAGGTCGTGATCAGGCAAACCCCCAGAAAGATTCCTGTTTTCGTAAAGATTTCATGAGTAAATATTTATTTATTCTCTATTAGAATTTTATTAAATGTTTTATATTTGTATTTATAATATTGTAAAGTAAAGAATAATAAACTACATTTCGTTTACAATACGATTCCAGAAATCAATTCATGTGTTAAAATGCACTTTGATACGCAAAACATTTCTGTTACACAATTCCAACCGATAGTATGAAGTATCGATATCGACACTTCCATCAGGTATCGAAACTCATGCGATTATTTTACTGGATGGGATATCGAACTGCACCCGCAATCAGCATTTTAATAACTATTTTGATGCTGATAAAATGCCAGATGAAAGGATATAGGGTGAATGCACCAATTACCAACCAATTAAGACTTTTCCAACTTTAAAAAAATCCAGTAAATTAGTTTTAAACTGCAGAAACTTTTACCCATCTTTGATTCAACCCTTGTTATTTTAACTAACCAGAGAGTACAATACTTTATCTCAATATAACGTTTAAAGTATTTTTTTTAGTTTTTTTAAATCTCTGCAAAATCACCAATAACCGACCACTTTTCCCAATTACCGACCAACATTGCACCAGTTACCAACCAATAAAAATCATATGTTAGTTCCATAATAAACTCTTTTGGATTTTTAAATATTCACTAAATTTGGTTACAAAAGCAATTTTTAATATATGAACATACAAAAACTTCAATATTGCACTGTTGAAATATAATTGAACAAGTTTTTTTTCTCTATGATAGAATAGAATAATTATTGTTCAATTGTTTCAAGACTAGAGCCTATTGAAACACAAGACATTACAATATTATTACAAAGAATGAATAATTCTATAACATCTGATGATGTGAGCAACTCTCTATTTCTTCTTCTCTTCCTCATTTGTTGGCCCACTTGTTTGGCCTTTCTCTGAGCTTCTTTTTGTTTTAATTCTTCTTCCCTCTCCTTCTTCCTTTGGAGCCTTTTTGTCTTGTTCTCTTCTTTCTTCAACTTCATCATTTTTTGTTTCTCCCAATATTCAACCCAAGCTCCAGCTCCTACAGCATCCAGAAGTTTCAGTTTCTTTCTGAGCTTGCCTCCCTTTTTTACTGGTGACTCAGAGGGCCATAGCAAACAGTCAGCAAAGGCTGGACTGATTTTTTCACTTGAAAATTTACTGGTTGTAGATTGGTTAGCTTGAGTGGGTGTGATTGGCTCAGTGGTAGGTAATTCCTCATTTGTATTTGCACCAATATCCATTGCAAAAGAATTGACTTCATTGACCATTGCAGTTAGATCAGAATTGCTACTAGTAACTGATATGTTGAGAATACTTCCATAAGGGGGATCATCTAGTTGAGGGCTATTGTGTGTATTGTAAGAATCCTTGTTGCTTAAGAAGTCAGGATTGTTTGAAGCAGATAGTACAAAAGTTCCTTGTGCCAAATCTGGAGAGCTAGTTGTTGGTAGAGTTGGTGTTTCAAAATCGACTGGATCAGGATTTCTAGTCAGCTCTTCTTGGGGCAAGACAGGGTGATGACTGCAGGATGCAGTATTGATATCGCTTATGAGTGGACTTGCAGTAGCTTGTGTACTGAGATCAAATGAAATTGGAAGCTCATTTGGCAGATCATCATGATTGTTATGAAACTCAACTGTCCCTTTCTCTAGTTGCAAAATGTGGTTTTTCATCTTCTTCCAAAGATAGAACAGTTCTTCTGCAGACTCATCTCCCTGCCATTCTTCATCACTGTTGCGGAACTGTCGAATTCGTGAAGAAGATGTCATTGATTCAAAAAACAATAGATGCTCAGTATTAAACTGGCATGGTTTATCAACTACTCTAGTACTGTGGCTTAAGCATTTACTGTAGTCAATATTCTCTCTGTTAAATGGATAAATTCCACATTTTTCAAATCCCTTCTATAAAATTTCCACTATAGCTGCTTGTAGAGCATCTTCTATCAAAGGTGCAAAATTGGCTTTAGTCACTGTTCTGTTGCTAGTTCTTTTCTGCCAGTCTGAAACAATCTTCTTCCAACGACATTTTACAGGTCGAAAAACAGACACATCAGCTGGTTGCAAAATGTGGGTAGCATTTGGCAGCAGAGAGTACAAAATGATAACATTTTCTTTACAGAGTGTTGCAACTTCATAGCTTATATGAGATTTGTGACCATCAATCAAGTATAGAACTGGAAAAGTGGTGTTTGTTTTATTCAAAAATGGCAAAAGACTGTTGGCAACAGATCCATAAAATACTTGAAAAGTCATCCACCCAGTTTTTGATTTTCCCAATGACCATTCAGGATTGACATTTCGACTTATATCAGCAGGTATTCTTTCATATGGAAGTACAATGCAAGGAGGTGCCATATCACCAGCTGCATTGAATGTCACCATAACAGTTATACACTCTTTGTTACTGCCTCGCACTTCATTAAGTCTTTAAAGCCCTTAGGCCCAATTACCAGTGATGTTACTGGGTTTGTTTGAAATCCAGATTCATCCCCGTTTATGATTCTCTTGGGGTCATCTAGTAAATCAGTACTCCCTGTTACCTGTATGATGTACTGCTTCAAGTCATCATGCCATTTTTTTAAAGATCCTTCTGTGACCAATGACTGTCCAATCCCAAGAACCTCAGGCTTTTGAAGTGAAATATCTGGATGCCGTTTGAAGAAAAGTTCAACCCATTTCCTTCCAGGTTTTCCCTCATTGAACAAACTTTGTCTTCCATCCTTCTTCATTATCTCCTCTACAGCATCAACCAGCTGTCTTGACTCAACTGGAATCCCTTTTTTAGCCATTGCTTTCAGCCATAAACAAAGTAGCTCCTCCTGTGAAAATAAATAAAGTTTGTTAAGTGTTGTGTTTCAATCTTTTTACTACTATTATAAATTATGAACTGAGTCACACTATTAAACACTTTGTAGTGTAGAAATCACTCACATTTTGAAGTCAAAGCTTTTTCAGACACAGCATACAGAAAAAATGAGTATAATGTAAGCTGTGTCTGAAGAAGTTTTTACATCAAAATGAAACAGCTGTCACACCCAAAATGTGAGTTCTACATTACAAAGTTTTAAATAGTGTTACTCAGTTCAAAGAGTTTGGACTCTCATTAAGGAGAATATCTACTAGTTGCTTCTCACATGAAACAATAAATTCCAGCAGATCCAAATTACATGTTGACCTTATCTATATTGAAAAGCTATTTCGTATCAATATAGATGTGACATTAATAATTACTAATTGATCGAAATTATTTGGGTCAACTGGAAATGTCTTGTGGGAGGATCCTAGTAATTTCTCATTGGTCTGCATTTTTTTATCTTGTTTTTTGAGCTCATTTGTAAAATGTATAAGGCCTAGGCTATCTAGGAATAAGAAAAAAGATAATCATATTATCATGTTCAAAAAATATTTTCCTACATATCAAAAATGAGCTCAGAAATCAATTTATCAAATGTTTTAGCTGCATTAACCTTACAGGAAAAGCAAGGAAAGTAATGATGAATGTGTTACACTGTGGATTCCTCAAGGTTTTTATTGAAAAAACTATATAGCCTACTTATGGGTCCAACCAATTTATTTTATTTGATTGTTAACAAATAGGCTACTGGATACCAGGCAACAGGAAGTTTCAGTACAGGAAATTCTCTCATATAAATTACAGTTTTAGAAATTAATCAATCCCTGTATAGCAACAAAATTCATAACACATTACACATAATTCTCACTTACATGATGTGTTAAAACTGTTGAGGGTCCTTTTCTTGCATCCAATGAGGTCCTTTCTCTCAATTTATCCATCATTGTCCCATGTGGAATATTATATTTCCTCTCAGTTTCTCTAATTTTGGCTCCATTTCGTATTGTGTTGTCAGAGAAGAATCAAAATATTCGTTAGACTAAATGCCGTACGATGAGCATAACAGCAGTAGGAGTACGTCATACCCAATACCTGACCACGTGGTCGGTAACTGGTGAAAATGTGGCTCTATGGTTCTAGAAGCCGACCATGTCATTTTATTTGTTAAATATGTGAATAAATTGGATCTCATTATTCCTATGAAATACCCTTGTTTTTTTAATGTGAAAAAACATAACCACCCAGCAAAAAGGTTGTAAAATAACCGATTTGTAATAGAAAGAAAAAGCTGCTTACCTTCAACAATTCTAGTTGTAATGATCTCTAAGTAGCCACGATGCCAGTAGTACCAACTACCAAAAAATTTGGAGACTACCAAACTCGCCAAAGATTTTCCAACGAACTTTCTCTTTATTTTAAAAGCCTTAAAGTACATTTAAAAAATATAAAATTTTCAAATTACAATTTGAATCCCTTAAAATTTTATATTTTTATCACAATAGTCGGTAACTGGTTCATGGTCGGTAACTGGTGCATCCACCCTATAATGTGAATTAACTGATGTTAATAGAGTGCAAGTAGAGTTATGTTTGTATTCATTGGTCAGTGGCTAGATAGTGGTGCGGTCAATTAATAGTAGTGAGGCTGAACTGGGATGGTTTACATCTAAATAGGGAGGGGACAAAAGTCCTGGGTATTAGCCTACTTGACATAATCCAGGAAAGGGAAGAGAACAAGAGAAATGAGGTTGCTAATGTTGAGGAGGTCCCAAACTTCAAAGTACCGGTCCTGAGGCGGGCCATGTAGCAAGCAACATTGACCCTCCATCCCACGTAAAACAGCACAATAGAAAACACCACATATCTAACAGTATAAAAAACTCAAAAGGTTATAACAAGACATTGACAGTTTTCCATCTTAATATTCAAAGAGGGTTGCAGAGTATATTTGATAGGCTACTTATTGAAATTGATAAATTTTCGCCAGATATACTGATTATTTCGGAGCATGGATTAAAGATTGAGCACTTGAATCTCACAAATATTGAAGGCTACAAACTGCTTACTAGCTATTGCAGAACAGAAAAAATGTGGGGTGGCATAGCATTTTATATTAAAAACAATTTAACCATCAGCGCCAAAGAGCTCGAATTAAGTGAACTATGTGTTGAGCAAATTTTTGAAACAGTTGCAGTAAGGCTAAAATATGGATCAAACAGCCTCATTATAATTGGTACATATCGATCTCCCAACATAAGTAAAAAAGCTGTATTCTTAGAAAAATTAGGCCATCTCCTACAGCAATATGTGACTAATCTGGATCATGTTGTCATTTTAGGTGATGCAAATTTTGATATTCTCAAACCAGATGATCAAGGTGTAAAGGACCTTGAAAATTTATTGGCAGAATATGGCTGTAGAATTTGTTTTATTCCCGAAACAAGAAGAACGTGCAACACCTTATCCAGCATTGATTGCTGCTACACAAACTTACATCACAAAAAGATTGAAGCCCAGGCACTTAGCACATCGATATCGGACCATCTCCTGGTAATTTGCAAAATCAAGAATAAAAATAGAGGTCAGCAGGCAACTTACAAGTCCCCTAGAAATTTTTCAATTGCCAAGTTCAATTCAGGAATGGAGACATAACGAGGACAAAACACTCTTCAAACAAACTTATCTAGAGTGTTATAAATCATGACGGCTATGTCTCCACAGTGCAAGTATTACAGGAAATTAATATTATTTTCCCATCGAATTCCTCAATGTATATCAGCATATAGAAAGTGGGGGGTTGTGTAGAAATCAAAGTCAATATTTTTCTTCATACAGTATTTTGAATTCAGTTTCTTTTGAATCGTCCAGTTGGATCAACGAACCCATAAGACCAATAGAAGGGGCGTATGCACTACCGTAGCATTACAGAGGTGAAGCCAAGTCCGCCATCCATGTAGTGGATAGAAAGACGAAATCGTATTTTCGAGAGCAGAAAATTTCAATGTGCGCTCTCCAAATAAACTGCAGTTTGACACACTTAGGATTAAGATATAACTTTCAAACTTGGCATGGGTATAGACAATTAGTTTCTGACGATAACAGTGGCATTAGAAAAGTTAATAGTTACCTCTATAAATTTTAATTAGTTGTTTAAAGTTATAATTTTTGTCCAAGTTTCAAACATGACATAAAAAAGTGAGTCGGCTACCAAAATTTTCATCTTTTGGGTAGAGATTTGCTCAAAGTGAGAAAGTTGTACAGAAATAACGGAATTTTTTTTTTCATGATTTTTATTTTAATCTATGACCTATACTTTGGATACAATGTTAGGTTGAAGTGCAACGTTGAAATGCGATCGAGATGGCGTGCTGTCGTCAGCTGGCTTGTGCATCCAGAACCACAAAGCCAATTCTTCACTTATTTCTTGTATTTGATTCAATACTTCCTTGAAGGTTTATTATTTTAATGTAATAATATTATAGTTAGATTGTTTTTAGGAAATTATTGATTAAATTAGTCTAACCTTTAATTATTTCCATTATGAACGCAAATGAACAAGATCCAAATAGGAAAATGTTTATTAGATCAATTTTTTATTTCATTTTATTAATCATATGTTGAGCATTGTATCTTGTACAATATAAACATGAGCCAATATTCTTAAAATATAAACAGTCATCTCCATTAAAATACATAACACATACAATTTAACTCAGTTTTAATATGAGTTATTATAGAAATAAATGTCACAACTTTTTTAATTTCTCTACTATGCTGTTACACAATGAAATTATAAAATGAAAATCATCTTTAAAGTCATGTAAATCAATGACTACAAAACGTTGAACGATTACTTACTTTGTCTAAAGGGGAAATAGCCTATTGTGAATACCCTACTTTCGCTATCCAGAATGATCCAACTTTGGGTTGATAAAAAAAAGTATTCTTCAAGCACTCGTGAAGACACTGAGTATTGTGCAATGTATTGTGCTATGTGTTAGAGAAAGAGACTATTCTATTTATAGAAATTATGAGTGAGAATGTCAAACAAAATTAAGATTATTAATTATTATTGTTGTGACTAGACAGCGATAACAAAAGGCAATAATTGTGATAGTGTTGTTGTGATGTCTTTTATGATCGCTGTGACTAGATGTGCAAAGTAAATACATTATCCAGTTCAATTCAGCTTTTTGTTTTCTCTTTCTCCTACTGTTCTATTTCATGTTAAGTAAAAGGATGTGGCAGTCAAATGACAGATATTAATGATATAATGACTGATATAATATAGGAAGGTATGTGAAAAAATGTCACTCCATTAGAAAATAAACTATTTTTTGAGTAAAGTTTGAGTAATCCTTGTCAACAAAATTCATCACAGAATGCCTCTACTCACAATTAAAGTTTCAGAATTAGATCAACTGAGAAATGACATTTCTATAATTTATCCATCTCAAGAATGAGCAATTCATATTATGAAGAAACAGGCTGGCGATGTAACGCATGCCGTACTGGTAATAGCAAAAACCGGCTTATCAAGCGCTCGCCACTTGGTGAGTCATCCCTGCGCCGCCATATTTGTAGTGGACGAGCGCCTAACAAGTGGCTTCACCTCGGCAACAAGAAGCCCCTTCTATTGGTCTTATGTGTTCGCTGAGTTGGATGCATGTAGGCCTACATGTGTCCGGTAAAATGGCATAGAGTAAACCATATGTATATAAATTGAGTTCGTGATCGTGCATTTTATTATTTAGAGTGCCATTTTTTTCATTTCTATTCTATTTTTCAACATGCTACGTTTGTGGTATTGTGATGCTGTACGGTCATGTTTTAGTTATTTCTATTTTTTATCGACTAGTACATTTTTAAACAATGTTCATAAGGAATATTTATACCCTTGATATATCGGATAAATTACATGATTATTGTATAAGTAGATAAATAATAGTTTTGGTTCATTGTGTCAGTTCTCCAACACAGTTGAATTTTTTTCTTTTAATAGGATCAAGTCCTGTTTTTGTAGTTTACGTTTTCTCTCTTCTGCCTCTTAAGAATAAATTTCTTAATTGTTTTATTTTTTCCGGACTTAGTAATTTCGCAGTAATTTAAATAAAATTCCTTTTTATTAAAAATTGAACCTGCGTCCGTGTCTGCAAACGAGGCAAATTATGAGAGAACACATTTTCTGGGAAAAGGAGCAAAGGTGCTAATAAAGAGGATGTGAATGTGGATCCTATGGAAGACATCAATTTCAAGGTTTCTAGGGTTTCAAGATTAATTATAATATAATCAACTCTCAACTATTTCCACCATTCAGGAGCCCGTATAGGCTACAGCCAAAAATCATTAGACTAGCCCCCCTTGAAACATGATTGAATTTTAAAATTTAATAGATAAAAAGGTGTTTAGTTTCTTACATAATTATAACTGCCCACAAAATAATTATGGAAGTTTTTCAAGGTGGGGTGGCAAGGGTGAGGGGGATATTTATATGATTATCAGGAGGATATGTTTATCAGATTGTAAACGTTACGCCACTGAACTGTGGCCTGTTGAAATGATGTGTTCAGCAAAAGTGGAATGTGTGTTTGGGTGTGAGATGGATCTTGTGTGTTCTTTGAATCTAGTGGTGAATGTCCTGCCAGTTTGTCCTATATAGAACTGTTGCTTATAAAAAGTCTGAAACAAGACCTCATTATTAGACCATATTACACTGTTGCTGAATACATGGATGAGCATACTTTTCAACACCTGACTTAATGACAGACAAACATGACAACCCGCATCCAATACTTGACTACTTGCATGAGCTCGCTTCGCGTAGTGACATGTGGTAAGAAGCACAATATGAAAATGTGACAACTCCCCAGTCAACTGACTGCGGTGAAGACAACGTATGGTAAATGGTAAATGGTAAAAGGCTGCAGCTCCATATCCAGTCCAGTGAAATAATCGAAGTGAATATCGATACAGTATTAGATTCCATTCCATCGATTGCAGTTCTGGTTAGATTAATATGGTTCATGTATCAAAATTTCTGTATGAATCAGCATTTCTGTTGCATTAATTATTGTTTGGAATCATAATCAGATATTATCAAGAACAAAATAGAACTAGGTATTTATTATTAACTTCACAAGTATAATTATTATAAATAGAAATAAAACTTCAAACAAAATAAAGATAATTAGTCTGTTCAAAATTTAGCAGGTATATATAGAATTTTAGAAATATAACAGTTTCTCTAGCTTTCTCCTGTATCTTTCCATTACCAACATATCTTTGATGAGTTTATAATAGAAAATGAATGCATTTGAGTATATTTAGTTACTTTGTGGTGATCAGATCCAAAATCAGGGTATTTTTAGTTTTAACATTTTCTAACCCATTATAATTCTTAAATAACAAAGCATGTTAAAGTGCTGAGTGAGGACCAACAGAATGTTCAACCTTCTATGGTCTCATTTTAAAGTATTTTTTATGCCGATCAAAAATAATATCAAAATCATTTTGAGCGAAAACGCCTAGGAATGGGCTGAAATCAAAGTTACTATTTTCAGTTTATATAGAATTCAATAATTACATTGCATGAAACAAAGAAAGTTGGGCAATGTTGGATAGGGTAAGGTTAGGTTACCTAACGTAATCCTTACCTAACCCAAACCCAACCTTACCCGCCCTACTAACCAAAGTCAACCTAACCTAGCATTTCTAAATTTGTTAAATCCAACAGTGTTGGGTTAGGTTAGTTTAGCTTTGGTTAGATTGGCTTTAGTTGGGTTAGTGTTAGGTTGGGTTGCATATGCAAAATACACTAGCCTACACCTAACTTTTGTAGCCTACGCCTAACCTTATATTTTTACAAGCCTGTACCCAACCCTCTGGCAGTCTGCTCTCTGAGTGATCAGGTATATGTCCTGCAAGTCTGTACTGTTGCATGAAACTAAAAACTAAGTTATATCATAGATTAATAAACTATGTGGTTTCATGGTCCAGCTCAGCTCCAGACTGCATGGTAGCTCATTTAATAAATAATTTATCGACTATTTCAAGAAAAAACATATAGCCTAATTTCTTGTTCCCAAAGAATTTCTCTTCATAAATATATGATTTTTTCTTTATGGATAAACCTTATCTACGAAAATAATTTAGTTCATACATAAGAATGCTATGTTGACAATCCAGGTCCATTTGAATGATGTTTCTTGCACTCATGGTATATTATCGCATAAAATAAGTACTGTGCATATTCTTGCAAAGTAAAACATAATCAATTCATGTTTAGTGATAAAATGTCATTTACAACCAGCATAGCCTAGCTTCACGATTTTGACTAATTTCTAGGCGTTTCCAAGCTAAATGATTGTGATATTCGTGATCCCCATCAGAAATAATTTAAAAAGAGACCATAAAAAGTTGAAAAATTTGTGGCTTCTATTTGGCACTTTTATTTGAATCATTCCCGGAACTATGTTTATATAAACATTTTTCATTATTTTTGTGTGTAGTAAAAGTCCCCGAAGTATAGATAGAGATTACAATGTGTCGTTGAAATGAAATGTAGCATGTTGTCAGCTTTTCTGTACTGTGAACAAATAATGAACAGATAATGCCCAAAAATGAGGATTCTTGCATAGAGAAATACTTGATGTACTCGATAATCATCATCGCAAAATTAAACACAATCATCACATTCAAAGAAATTTTCCAAATAACACAATTATTAGAAATAACACAATTTATTAGACACCCTTGCCTGAGACTAACACGTCAGGAATTTTTGAGGAACACAAAAAAATTTAAGGGAGAGGGGTGACCATCTGAAAAAGTGTCACAATAGAAATGGCTGAATCCAGCTATTATTTCTAGTATGGAATCTATGAATGCATATTCGTTTTTGGGTTACAGAATGGCACACCTCAATGTAACACACAACCCACAATATACGGTAGCAATGAATTGATATTGACTATCACGTACAATTCATTCTATAGTCGGGATTAGTGATGTGATGCAGGATTAATATTTTGTGGATTCAATTTGAACCCTCGATTCAATTTGCGTAGTCTATTTCATGACTGTATTCCACAAAAATTCACTCTGTATCACATCAAGGCTGCAGTTCTATTTTTATCCAGCCAATCATCTGTACTTATGTTGTTCCAGGCAGCTGTTTGCCAAAAACTGAATTTATATAACAATACTAATTAAATTTATATTATCATTTACTTGTTAGTATATTTGATTGAAATATTAAAAATGATTTGTTTCTCTCAATAAATATGTTACTTTAATGAATGATATCTTAATTCATATGAAGGCTCAGCCAGGTGAATAAGAGGGCCGAGGGCTGTCTTGAAATTCGATTCCAATTGCAAATGATGGAGAAGCTAATTTTAAAATAATATTTTTCCTATAGAAGAAGGTCTGAGTGCCTTTCCTCTTTTCCCTTTTAATTATCCTTTAAATGCAAGCAAATTTTGAAAATCCTTTCATATACATCGCTGGGTATTCCTTGACTGTGACGATTATTGAAAACTATTTGTTCGGTTTTAAAAGCTGTTGTTGCACAGCGCAGCGCAACACAGCTTTCTGTGGCCAGTCACCATGTGAGATAATTGTGAGATGAGATAATGTGATATGTATAGATAATTTATTGCTTAATCTATAGTTTTTATAATACTATTTAGTTACTTTTCACATTATTGTTTTTTAGTCTGAACTTAATTTTAAATTTTCTTTATGCTTCTCATTTTGTTTTATCAATGTGTCATGAGTGCTATTTGGACTATAGGCCAGTCAAATCGTACACAAGAAAGGGCTAAAATCGCAAATGGTCTGCTAGTTCTGCTTTTTTGATATATTGTTAGGATCAGTACCAGTAGTGTAAATCCAGTTTTGCAACTTCGAAAGACCTGTGCTAACTTTGGGGCGCTCGAAAAACCACGAAATTTTCGCACTTGTTTCGGTTTTTTCACTATATCTTCCAAAGTATGCATTTTTAGAGAATACATGTGGGATACATTTTTAAAGTAGTTTGAATTAGCTACAATTTGAGCCCAAAACCAGCTCTGTAGGTCAAATAGAAGCCGAGATACAGCTCTTCAAAAGTTGATCGTTTTTTCCAAAAAAGTGAAGTTTACAGTTATGACCAACTTTGGACCCAAATTTCGGTGGGAAATACTCATCCTACGACGAACGTCGAATCAAGAGAGGTTGTAGTAAATTTAATTACCTTTAATTTAAGCACAAAACGGCGTCTATAGGCCCAATAGTTTTTTACAATGTTCAAAAAAACCAAAAATCGGGAAAACTGCATTTTCCAAATACTTGATCTGTTGAGTTCCCACGATGTACAGTGGGGTATATGACCATAAAGTGCGGACAAAACTACTTACCATCTTATTTGTTGTGTAATGAATAAATTATTGATTTGTACAACCCAAAAATTAATTTAGTAATAAATAAATTATATTCTTTCCAAAATAAGAATAGAAAAACTTAACACTTGTATTTTTTTTTTCAAACTTAATGTTTCGAATTTTCGTTTAACACGACTTTATGTCGATAATCTGTTTTATTTAATTTTATTATAAGTACAAATAAATTTGAAGAAATAACTTGTCACTTTGTTTATTCTGCACAATTTACTACTCGTTTCAATTTACTATTGATTGTAATAGTATTCTTGTATTTTATAAACAATTCTTTGTATAATAAATTCTCTTATTTATAATTAAAATTAACTAGATAAATAATAAACTACGATTTCCATAGTTTTATTTAGACATTTGCAACAGATTTAGTAAAGACAAAACTTTCCATTGACATGTCAATCACCCCTGTAAAACAATGCAACCTCAAATCTTTTATTGGCAGGTACAATAAGTTGGACCTAAAGAAAAGGACTTTTTCAACTCTTTTGACCTTTTTAGTTAGTCATCAACCATCACCCTATTGTAACTTACAAATAGTAAAAAGGAATGAATAGATTTTATCTTTCGAATTCCCCATACTTTCTAAATCTCTTACCACCCCTTCTCGACTTAGCTTCTACGTAGCTCCCACCTCTTCCCAGTCTTCAGGCAACACAGTCTTCCAGAAAAGTGGCAGAGGTGACGGTGGCTCCCTGCAGTTCACAAGTAGGTCATTCAATCATGGAGGTTTGGAGGTTCCTACAGGCTTTGAACTGTTCCTCCACGCCTTCACCGGTTGTGATACCAACTCTGCCCTTTTCTGGTATGGGAAAAACAAGCTGTGGATGGTCATTCAGAAGAACCCACAGCTCATAACCACAGCCCAAGTGTTCCTCCGTCCAGACGCAACCCAGCAAGCCGTTGCGGACGCAGGGGCAAAGTGTCTGGTTGCTCTGTACGGAGGAGAGGTAGAAGAGGATACCCTCAACACTCTGCGGTATAAGATTTTTATCAAAACGGCCACCTCAAGCAAACTTGACTTGGCCCGTTTGCCTCCCACTGAGGATGGTGCGGCTTTTCACTCGTACAGGACTTACCACCAGGTTCAGAAGTGGTTGGGGGTGAACAAAGATGCCACTCAGTGGGGTTGGACCCAAACCTCACAGGGGCTCATCCCCACCACCATGATGAGCGAAGCGGCACCCCCAACCCTTCTGAAACTCCTATCCTGTGGGTGCAAAAAAGGGTGCACCGGAGGCGGCTGCAGCTGCGTAAAAGCAGGGCTCAAGTGCTCTTCGCTCTGCAAGGTGTGCAGTGGAGTATCCTGCCAGAACGTGGCTCCGATGCAAATCGGTGGAGGAAACGACGATGACGACGACGATCCACCACAGACTGAAAATCAGCTGGACGACTGGGAACCCCCCTCTAAACGGGCCAAATGACATCCGTTCCAACCTCCGATTTTGTAAATAATAAAACTTTTATTTTTAAACTAGACTTTTTGCTACCAGATATTTGTAAATAATGTAGGTAATTTATTTTTAAATTTGATTTTTACGTAATTACATTAATTATTAAGCACAATTTGATGTTTTTTTTATTTTTTATTATAAATTACACGTATCTTTACATTTAACATGGCTTTGTCATTCAACCTATCAATCACAACATCGTGGGAACACAACAGATAGAGTATTTGAAAATTAAAAACCTAAAAATGGTTTTTCTATTAACATAATTGAAATACAATTGAGAAAAAATGAATTGAAAAAAAAAATTACAAGTGTTAAGTTTTACTATTCTTATTTTGGAAAGAATATAATTTATTTATTACTAAATTAATTTTTGGGTTGTACAAATCAATAATTTATTCATTACGCGACAAATAGGATGGTAAGTAGTTTTGTCCGCACTTTATGGTCATATACCCCACTGTACATCGTGGGAACTCAACAGATCAAGTATTTGGAAAATGCAGTTTTCCCGATTTTTGGTTTTTTTGAACATTGTAAAAAACTATTGGGCCTATAGACGCCGTTTTGTGCTTAAATTAAAGGTAATTAAATTTACTACAACCTCTCTTGATTCGACGTTCGTCGTAGGATGAGTATTTCCCACCGAAATTTGGGTCCAAAGTTGGTCATAACTGTAAACTTCACTTTTTTGGAAAAAACGATCAACTTTTGAAGAGCTGTATCTCGGCTTCTATTTGACCTACAGAGCTGGTTTTGGGCTCAAATTGTAGCTAATTCAAACTACTTTAAAAATGTATCCCACATGTATTCTCTAAAAATGCATACTTTGGAAGATATAGTGAAAAAACCGAAACAAGTGCGAAAATTTCGTGTTTTTTCGAGCGCCCCAAAGTTAGCACAGGTCTTTCGAAGTTGCAAAACTGGATTTACACTACTGGTACTGATCCTAACAACATATGAAAAAAGCAGAACTAGCAGACCATTTGCGATTTTAATGTACAATTTGACTGGCCTACTATGCCTGTTGCACTCAACAATGTAATTCTGAATAAATAAATAACACCATCGCGGCTGCCATTTCAGCCTCAGCTACTAGCTGATCTATCCAAATGCAAGCAATGGCCTTGAGCCTTTATCTATTAACCTACCTTTAGGTTTCTTCAACCCAAGGGATACTTCAATAGCCTGATGAGTGAATGATTTTCAAGTCTTCTGTGAGCTAAGAAAGCCTTGAGGCCAGTTCATTTGGGGCCAAAACCTTTGATACAGTACTTCAAGGCTTTGGCTTGAGCCCCAATTATCCAATTTTTTGTTGTTTGATTATTGCATTAAGTTCATATTATATTCCAAATGACATTTCAGTATATTTACAGATCGAATCTATTTATTTCATAAATTCTAAATGAAAACTCCATGCTTATTCATTTCAGAATCAAATTTAAGCATTGAAATGTACAAGCATTCAGAAAAAAGGAGCCATATGCGGGGTACTTCATCACTCAGTTGAATCGGTTTATTAATTGTATTGAATATTGGTCTATTCATGAACTTAGTGTTTTCCCTGTTCATTAGAACTTTATCGCTGTAATAAAATTGGAAAGATATATTTATATAATGGCAATACTCTTCTTGCATTGTTCAACTTCTAATAAAATATAAGTATTTACTGTACACCGTTGACATAAATTAAATGTCTTTTTTTCTTTTTTTGCTACCCTTGTTTTAAATATTGTTCATACTATTCTCATACCTCAAGTTCTGCTTGAAGTAAATTGTGTTTCCTTTATTTTTATCATTACTTCTCTGGAATATCATCTTCACTGCTCATTGTTAACTTCTCCATTTTTTTTTCACTGACTTTATTGGTGGCAAACATATGTTTGAAATCCTGGCTGTTCTTGCAAGCGTGGTGCGGTGGTAAAATATTTTGTAAACCTCGTGCAGCCTTGCTCTGAGCGTTTGAAGTTTCGGGCTTGTCCTGGAGGGATACCAATATTATTACGGGATACGCCCGATATGCTAAAGCAGGAAATTGTCTATTGCGCCACAATATATCTCAGTTCTTTTAAACTTGAAAAAAAGAAAATCTGACGACTCAATAAAAGGAATAAATGAAAAAAAGTAATCTGACATTTTTCAGCAATAATTAATATAGTTAATAATAATAAATCATAAAGTTAATGAAGTATAGTTAATAATATTGGTTAATAGCTCAATCAGCAATAGATTAAAGCTCAAGCTTAAGTTAATAATAAAAATAATAATAGAAATAGTTTAGCAATAAATTTATCAGCAATATTTAAAATTAGTTTATCAGCTTAAATTAGTTAATAAATCAGTTTTCAGTGGTAATTGTAGCTTGAATCGTTGAACATCCTGTAGTTGTATTCCTGTAACTAAGTGTTGGGTAAGGAAAATATATTTTTTTTTCTCATGTGCTTTTGTGATTTTATTGTGAGTTAGCATGTCACACTCATTTAGATTTGTAATAGGAAGGGGTGAAGTGCAGTATCTCATTGTAAATAGGTATAAGTTTCGAGAGACTGGACAATTATGTAAGACTGGCCTTTTTTGCTGTAGATGCACGAAATGCTCCAGTTCAGCTAAGATGGACTCGGGGGAAACTGAAATAGTTGAGTTGAAGGAAAATCATATTCATCCTATCACAGACATAGCTTCCTGTAAGCCATCTCTTGAAATTGATGTATCAAAAGATGACACTGGAGGTCCTGATTGTGTGCGTTTGAATCCTGCTGAAATTAGCGAAAATATTGAAGAATCAAATAAATTTAGACAGGAAATAGCCAAAATGAAGATAACAATTGAGGTCCTTGAGGCGGATAATAAAGCCATTAGAAATGAAAACTCTTCCCTACATGCTAAACTACTGGAATGTGAAAAGGTCTATTTTCCAGCAGATATCTTGCCCTCATGGAGGAACAAAGATTCTGTCATAATTAATGAAAATTATTTTCAGGTTTTAGATGAAAATAGTCTGACTACACAGAACTATTCAGAAGATTCAGCGATGTTGCAAGGGACTGAAACTAAACTAGCTTCAGATTCTCCAGCCCCAACTGAGTGTCTGGGCAGTTTTTTGGATGTTGAAGAGTTCTGCCCATTAAGTCATGGGCCTTCTGCTATTGCAAGCCGTCCTAAGAAGAGTGATAAGACTTTGAAAAATATAGTCTCATCACATTCAAGCTATTTCCCCATTCAGCCTAGAATAAATAACAGGTACCCAAAAATTAGCATTCACTCTGACAGTCAGGAAAGAAATTTGTCTAAAGTGTTCAAAATGAAAGTTTCTATGGCTGGTACTACAAGTTTCCTATATCCTGGAGCAAAATTTGATGTAATAGTGAAATCGGCTATTTCAGCATGCTTGAGTGATGACCTTGACAAACGTGACTTCCTGATTGTAATGGGGGGTACAAATAATTTTTCTTCCACTTCAACAGTTTTGGCATTGAATGATTTTGAGAGGCAATTAGAAAGTCTCATCAGTGCATCAAGTAGGACTAATTTAATTCTTTGTACTATCCCTTATCGATATGACTTGCATGAAACGTCCCCTGAAAATATCCTTATTTGTAGGGCAAATAGATCTATTTGAACACTATGCAGTAGAGAAAACATAAAGTATGTTGATATTTGGGTATTTGAGAGACGATACCACACTGGACATGGCCTTCATCTGAACAAAGCTGGCAAAAGACTACTGTTTGACAGAATAATTGGTATGACCAGCTTGATCAAGACAGGGCTATGTGGTGGGAGAACGTATGACTGTAGTATCAGTGACCAATCTTCCTCCATGGATTTGATCTGCTTTGACAATGATACTCAGGTAGTGAGTTCCATTAATCTTGAATTGAACTCTGTGAGTCGATTTGATTTGATGCCCAATCATCCTGATTCTGTCAATATTCTGAGTGAGGTGGGAGATGATAGTATTACTGGGTCTGGAAATGTAGCTGTTTCATTAGAGATAAATGCAGACTATTCCAGTCCAAATGGTTTTTTAGTGACAGACACCTCAGCCAATTTGTGTACCTAACAAATAATATTCTTAAAGCAAATATTTCATATTTGCTGCATTTCAATATTCAGGGCTTCATGAGAAATAAAGATCATTTTCAAATATTCTTGTCACAGTTTAGTAGGTTTATTCCTTTTGTTTGCTTAAATGAACATTGGCTGCGTGATTCAAACACTGAACTCCTCAATTCTATACAGGGCTATAATTGTGCTAATCACTTTGCAAGAAATCTAGCTGATAGTGGTGGGTCTGCAATTCTTGTCAGAAGTGACATTGCCTACAAGCTTAGGGAAGATCTAAAGGTATTTTGCAAGGAGGGGGTTTTTGAGGCATCATTTGTGGAAATAGGAAAACCAAAACTGCTCATAATTTCAGTTTATAGAGTCCCCAAATATGAGTATGAGAAGGAATTTCTTGAGACTCTTGACTCACTTTTTTATAATATTGGAGTTGGAAGTAAGTACAAAGATATAATTTTTGCTGCTGACTTCAATATAAACATTCTTTTAAATTCCAATGTCTCCAAAACACTTATAGAGACATTCAAGTCATATGGCATGTACCCTAATTTCTGTACTCCAACAAGAATTACCTGTGAAACATTTACCTTCATAGACAATGTTTTTTCTAGAATGTCCCATGAAAAGGAGGCACAAGGTTTGGTCTTTAGTTTGGGAATATCTGATCATATGGGATTGCTTTTACCATTGGGTGTTTATGGGAAAATGAAACAGCCAAAATGCAATATAGTGAGGAAAAAAAAGCTTTTCTTTGAACAAATTATCAGAGTTCAGAGTGAAGATTGCAAATTTAAATTGGGGTTTTGACAAATCACTCTCAGTAGATGACAATATAATTATAATCGCTTCCTCAGAATCTTTCTGTCATATTTCAATGAGGTATTCAATACCTCCTCAATTAGAATAGGCAATGAAAAGGGTTGGGTAACTGCAGGTATCATTATATCAAGTAGAAGGAAAAGGGAACTTCACAAATTATATTTGACTAGCCAAGACCCAGTGTTTAAGAATTATTATAGAAATTATAATAGGATTTTTAAACATGCAATTGTTTTGGCCAAAAGAAAATTCAATGACCAGTATGTTGCAAGAGCCAATAACAAGGTCAAGGCTACTTGGGACCTTGTGAAATTAGAACTGGGGAAAAAATCAGATAAATGTAACAATCTCCCTTTTGTTAAGGACTCCAATAGGTCTCATAGGGGTGACACTGCCATACTTGAAAAAATTGCTGAAGACTTCAATGATTTTCTCATTAATATACCTACAACCTTCAGCCAAACCAGCAACTCATTTCTGGCTTCGGATGGTATCAAGCGATTTGAGCACTTGAAGTTCAAATTTGTTTGTCTTAATCCCATTAAGGTGGAGAAATTAATAAAATCATTAAAAAACAAAAACTCCGCCGGTTGGGATGAGATTCCTGTAAAAGTGTTTAGATCTGTTGCTGATATTGTGGCAGAGCCACTCACAAAGATTCTCAATCAATCCTTCTCCCAAGGAGTGTTCCCTGAGAAGCTTAAGTTTGCATTAATTAAGCCAATTTTCAAAAAGGGTGACAAGGATGATTTCAGTAACTATTGACCCATTTCTATCCTGTCTGCATTCTCAAAGCTTTTTGAGATGGCAGCAAATGAGTAAATATTAAATTTCCTTTGTGTTGATGGAATCTTGAGCACAACTCAATTTGGCTTTATCAGAGGTTTGAACACTGAGTCTGCAGTCACAAGGCTTGTAAATCTGGTTTCCTCAGCACTTGACTCCTCAAAATCAGTATGTGGCCTGATGTGTGATCTTTCAAAGGCATTTTATTGTGTAACACATGATGTTCTTCTCAAAAAATTAGAAAGATATGGCTTTCAGGATGAGTCTTTGGCATGGTTTGGATCATATCTGAGAGACAGAAAGCAATCCACACAAATTTCCAATGGCCAGAACACTTTTAGATCCAAATGGGCCTCTATAACTGCGGGAATCCCTCAAGGTTCAATTCTGGGACCAACACTTTTTATAATCTATGTAAATGACTTATCAACATGTTCCAATAGACCTGTCATTCAGTATGCTGATGACACATCTTTTATCATCTCTGACTCTAGTTCTGAAATAATAGCCCAAAAAATACCTAATGAATTATCTAATAAAAAAAAATGGTTCACTGTAAATGGCCTGTCAATTAACCTGAACAAAACAACAGTTATATCTTTCAAATCCACACATTCCACTGACAGTAACATAGATCTAAGTCATAATCAGATTCAACTTAGGGATGAGGGCTGTGTTGAGTTTCTGGGTTTGCTGCTTGACAGACATCTTAAATGGACAGAGCACACTGGAAGACTCTGTAAAAAATTGAATTCAGCGTGTTTTTCTTTAAGGGTTTTGAGGGATGCAGTAAGTTTCAAATCACTCCTCAATATATACTACGGATATTTCTTCCCTTTTTTGAAATATGGTGTCATCGTTTGGGGAGGTTCATCGGCAGCTGAAAGAGTGTTCAAGGTTCAAAAGAGGGCATTAAGAATAATTTTTGATAAGCCACCTCAACACACTTGCCGCGATTTGTTTAAAAGAGGAAAACTCCTTAGATGGGGCGCACGTTGAGCAGTGCGACACAGGCGCGCAGGGCAGAGCAGAGCAGGGCAGAAACGTGTCGCACAGTTTAAAGCGCATGTTGGGAGACAGTTTCATTCCACAGTGCGACGCAGGTGGATGTGCTTTTTGAGGTGTATTGTGTTTGTAAACATTTTTTCAAGATTTCTTGATTCAGATTTCTTGGTCAGAGTCAGATTCGGATGTGGAGTTCGATTCATTGCTATTGCTGTACATAATAATAATAATAATAATAATAAGAAAAATAATAAATTTTTATTCAACCAATCAAAATGCACAATACATTTTCATATGACACAAATACATTCCAAGGTGCAAAATATATAAGTATACAATAAAATAAATAAACTTTAATTTTTTAAATAAGAAAATAAAAAATAAATAAAATAAAATTATAGAATATTCAAGACAAAATAAATATAGGATATTAAACTAAAAATGATTTAAGAATGAAAAAAAAAGATTGTTCACCCCTCTCTAAGCCAAGTTTGTGCTGAGGGGTGAGTCGCTTAACCAAATAACTTTACCCTGAACTGAAAATATCCTTCAACAAACTAAAATATAACTCATTAACTAAAAAAAAAAAATATCTCCTTATTCACATTCGTTACCGTATAGGCCTATTCAATGTTTTTCAATATTATAACAAACAAAGAAATTTTTACTTCACTGTGGATTAATAAGATTAAAAAAAAAACTATCATCCATCTTGATTGAAACATGAGGTCAAGAGGGGACAAAGCGAGGGAAAAGTGACTACTTGAAAAAACGGAATACGCATGGTCATTCACAATGAAAAAAGAACTATCACCAGAACAGTTTAAAAATTTTTGTCGTCTTAGTCGAGAAGAGTTTGAAGAAATTACACCAGATGATTAAACCTTCAATTGTCTCAGAGGGCTGTAACGCCCAAAGGCCTGTGGGATCTGAAGAAAACCTCGATCAATTGCTCTTCCATATTGTTCCACCAACAAAGTAACGTGAGAGTAGCTAATAACGAGTGCACGAACGGCGCAGTTTCTGTG
Source organism: Conomelus anceps (assembly GCA_948455865.1). Lineage (NCBI taxonomy): Eukaryota > Metazoa > Arthropoda > Insecta > Hemiptera > Delphacidae > Conomelus > Conomelus anceps. The sequence continues at coordinate 40,545,764 of OX418220.1, read as the reverse complement.
TCTCTGTCACAAGTGCGACGCAGACCAATGCTGCTCTGCCCTGCTCTGCCCTGCCCTGCGCGCCAACGTGCGCGTGATTTCTGCGCTCCTACAGCGGAGCATAGTAAACGCATGGGACACAGAAACTGTGCTGCTCTGCTCTGCTCTGCTCTGCGCCACCGACATCTCAACGTGCGCCTGGCCTTACACTGCCATCTCTCTTCATCCTTGAAACATGCTCTTATGTAAGAAAAAATTTAAACAGTTTCAATTGTTATGGAGAGACACACAATTACAATACTCGCAATTCCAACTTAATTTCTATGGTAATGCACAGAACTGCCCTTTTTGAGAGATCTCCTCAGTACATTGGCCCAAAAATGTACAATGTTTTGCCGATGGAGTTAAAAAATATAAATAGTCATAAACAGTTTAGAGTAAAATTTAGGGATTGGCTGGTGAACAGGGCTTTCTACTCAGTAAATGAGTTTTATGATTTGGCAACATGATCTAGGCAATATATTATATCTTTTAGTGCTTATGTTTTTATTGAATTTTTGACTCATCCTCTGTCTGGTATTTTGACCGGATGTTATCAGGATGTAATTATATCTATCTATCAGTGTTACAGAATTTTTGTTTCAGATTGGTGTAAGTTATATCCTGGGGGTAGAATGGCATCCTCTCTGCTTGAAAATCAAGTAGAAGAGCTTGCAAGTGATCTCAGCTTCTTCAGCATCGATGACAATGAGAAAATTAGGATTGAAACCGAATTGAAACTCATGGATATTCCCTTCAATTGGAATCTACATCAAGCAAAACCGGATGGCGATAATGCGGAAGTAATTGCTTCAGAATTAAAAAGAAAGTTGAAAGAGATGCTGGACAATGATTCTGAGCTCACATTCAAATCGTAAGTGTTACTTTTCAACTTTTGATTGCTATGATTTTAATGAATCAAACACATAGAAAATAGCAAGTTGAAGCAAACTGTTCATAAGGTAGTATGCTTTGATTCACCTAAAGCTGGTTCAATGAAAATTGAATATGCTTTTGTCAGTTAGTCATTCTACATTTTTCCCTTAAGAATAAAATTCTCTAAAACCTTAGTTTCCTAGAACGCGAATTTATAATAAATGGACAGCAGACAGAGTCGCACACTAAAATACATTACCTTTAACTTTAATGGCATATTTTGCTCTGTTCCTCTCTCACCTGCTATGGGGCAACTCGAGTGGCCCAATGATATTTTTTATGTCCAAAAAGAGCTTTGCACACAGTTTTTAATCTGGGCAGGAGAGATTCTTGTAAGCCATTTTTTATTGAAAATGGCATGTTGACTCTGCCTTGCATCTTTATGCTACAGGCCCTAACATTTTTTGTTAAAGAAATACTAGTACATTGAGATTAAGAAGCAGCTTTCATGAACACAATACCAGGTCATGCAATCATGGGCAGGTAAGACTTTCCAAAACTCAAAAAATGTATTTTTATACTCGGATAAAATTATTCAATAATCTGCTGGTAGCTGTACGTGACAAAGAATGTAAAAATGTCAAGGACACAATTATGAATTGGTTCAAGGAGAATGCTTTTTAAATTCCTGGATTTCTTGTTCCATGACGAACTGCGTTGTTAATATCAACTTTTCATGTGAATTTAACGACTTGCAGTCAATTATTTGACTGCAAGTCGTTAAATTCACATGAAAAGTTAAGGCTTTTTACTCTGTTGATCGTTATCAATAGCATTTCATTTCAATGTTTTATTTGCAACAACCTGGAATGTATTTGTTCACAATTTTGAGAAATTATATATTTAAATAAATAAATATGTATTAAAAAAAACTGTCTAGTATGATTCGTATGTTGTAGGGTGGGGTATATGACTCAGTTTTACTTGTTGGGTTGTTGGTTTACGCAGTCTATAAGTTGACTTTGTTTTATTAATATTTTCTATTGATTTTATCAAGAAATATTTAAAATAATTATTATTAGTGAATATTTAAATATGACTTTGATCATGACTTAACCTGCATTACTAATTATTTATCGGCTGCAAATAAATTAATTTTCACATTACATAAACACGATTTGCTGTTGTGATATATTTTATAATAATATAATATGAATATGATAATATATTCCATTAATTATGTATAATCTGTCATTATATTCATATATTCTCTTCCATACATACATAATCTACTTTCAATAATAAACTGGAAGTTAGCCTATAATTTCCATCTTGCTATGTCCAGCGAGTTTGTGAAACATTGGAATGATAACCTGCAACACTGCTTCCACTTTTGTAGTGTTAATAGGTTATCAGCCCGATGTCTCACGGGACAGATCAAGAATCGTTGTCACTAATTCAGTTAATTTATAACTTTTTAACTTCAATTAAAAATCTTGATTTCCAATACCAAATGGGAATTCTGAACTCTAGACAATCTTACCCTGGGGACATCAAGTTCTCTCCTACGAGTTTCATAGCCATTAAAATTACTTCTTGTGCATATCTTATGCCTATTCCTATATATGTACTGGGCAACAACATAAATCTGCTGACTGGTTGTACACTGTCAGAATCCTAGATGACCCAAATGAAGGTTTGCGGTGCTCCCTGGCTGTGGCTCCCATGAGAAATCTAACCACTTTTTTCTGAAGCAGGAGAGCATGTGACAGTCTACTACTCCCACCCCAGTGCAAAATACCATATGACATAGGCTGAATATACCATAGGCCATATACAATAAAATAGGCTGAATTCAAGTAATTATCGGGTAGGTGGCCTGTGAGAGATCTGATCAGATAGATACATTTTGAAAGCCTACTATATAGATGTCTACAATGCGGTTCTCATGTCAACTTTGAATCTCTATGGACACCAAGAAAAACTTTGTGACATTGCTCAAGTTTGCTTTTGGGCCAGGCAAATGTTGCAATCCTCAAACAAGTGTCTGAGTCTTTTCATTATTCACTGTGAACCCATTAGCACTGTACCACTCAGATGCCTCATCCCTCAAACCCTCCATTTTCATCCTCAAGTCATCAAAATCATTGTTGGTTGTGAGCAGTGAGGTGTTGCTAACTACCAACTTATTATTGAGAGCAGATTATGTATAATACAATAGATGTGTGAATATAATAGCAGATTATATATAATTAATTGAATATATTATCATATTACATTAATATAAACTACATTTGGTAAGCAAATCAAGTTTATAAATTATAGTGTATGCGGCTCTGTCTGCTGTCCATTTAGTCCAAATCTACGTTCTAGGAAACCGAGGCTTAAAAGCTTTGTCAGAAAAAACTATTGGAGTTGATGTGCTTCAAAATTAATAAGCGTGTTTTGGGCAAGTTTTGCATAAAAAACTGTTGTTAACAACTTTAATATGTTTTATTCAACTTCATTCTTAATAAAAACTATCTAATCTACATCCGACTAAAGCATTAGCACTGTGACACTATGCGAAACAAAATATTTATATGTTTGCTTTGCTTTTGAAAAAAAATTGAACAATTGCAAGCTACGAGGGCTGTTTGATAAGTTAGTGACTTTTTACATAGAGCATTTTTTTCTGGCAAATGAGAAATTTGTTCTTTGACATGATCTTTTAGTTTGGTATATACAGTCCAGTGATTATCCAATTTTTTTATTCCTTCTTAATAGGTTTTCTCAAGGCCCTCGAAGTAGGTGTGTTAGTTCCAGTGATGACCTCTTCACTGGAGCCTAACCTCCAACCAATTCTTCAGGTTTGAAACTAGGAAATAGTCACAGGGGGGATGGCAAAATCTGGAGAATAGTCCAGCAGTTCATATCCCAATTCATTGATTTTTGCCATCATGACTAAGAACGTTTGTACCTGTACATTGTCTTGCTGGAACATCACTATTTTATTTATCAATGATCGTTTTACCCTATTCAAGGTAATCGATGTCAATGATACCGCATGCATCCCAAAATACTGTGGCCTTAGCTGTGACCTGGCTTTCTTCAATGGTGCATGTTCACCCAGAAAAACCCGCTGTTTTGATTGTTCCTTGGTTGTGATGAATTCATGTTCAGTCCTCGGTTACAAAACGGCACAAAAACTTTTTTTGGATTGCGGTAGAACTTCACCAAACATCGCTTTGAAGTGATCTCATGTTTGTGCTTGCAGAAAGTTTTTTCATGTCCAAATATTAATGTAAAATTTGATGTCCCCGCTTAGTTCAGATGCTTACAGCCTTAGCCAACTCATTCATTTTCATTCTCTGATTATTGACGATTTCTGGCGTGAACTGGACGTTGTCATCACTTTGCCGGTACGACCACAATGGAACGCAGTAAACCACTTCTTACGCTTAAAAATTGATGGTGATGTCCCCATAGTATTTATCGAGACTTTCCATGATTTTAGTGATGTTTTTCATGCAAAAAATGATGCTAAATTACACAAAATTTACTTTTTTCCATTTTTGTTAAAATTTACATGGTTGACTGCTTTGAACAGCTGTCAAACACAAACCAAATGACGCAGCATGCTCGAAATTCAACAGTAGTCTATTAAATGATGGCACTGGACGTGAGCATCTTTGAATACAGTTCCTGTATGGGAAATTCATAAAGTCACTGACCTATCAAACAGCCCTCGTATCTTGAACTGCGATATAGTAATGAGTTCTATAATTTATTACTACAATTTATATATGTTCAATTTGGAACTATATATTTTATAAATAATATATGTTCGAATTAATTTTGAAAATGTTTCGATTATCGGTCATTTGTGAGAGTTTTGCTAGAGTAATTTGAGTTCACTAGAAGGCAATTCCATATATTATATAAAATAGTTGCTTTCATTCTCTCGTACATCCTTTACTCTTGAGCATTACTCTTTACTCTTTCTTGAGCATTAAATGATGTACAGTTCACTAATGGAAGTAGTTCCTTTAATTTTTCCTAAAAGTAGTTTGTACTCTGCTCTTCAGCTTTAAATGTGCAGTCCACTAGGCTATGATGAATGGAAACAACCTAGAATGAGGTTGCATTCAATATTATGAAAGGAGACAATACTGTATAGTAACTTTTTATTGCAAATTCAAGGATTTGCAGTCAAATGACTGCAAGTCGTTAAATTTACCATAAAAAGTTAATACTATTTACCTAAGGATTGGAATGTGTCGTTCCTCTGTCCAGCCACAGTGAGTGGGAAGTTTTAAGTGTACATAATCACAATTTCACTATTTGACGACAGATTTTTAGTCACCGGCTAGTAGCGAGTGAAAGCGCTCAATGTAATTTAGACTTAATCACCTGATTTTCCAAGCTGCATGGTTTTTATTATTCACTATGTTTTTGTTGAGTTTCACTTCAGCTTCTTTTTAATTCAGTCATCACATTTTTTGCTTTGCTCACAGTTTTTGTTGTCAATTGACATTGGCCCAAGAATTAATAAAATATGATACTGAAAGTGCGTTGAAGAAGGTTGAAGAATGTGAGCCATGGGTGGTAAGCCTAAAAAATGGCGACTGCAAAGAACATGAATTTGTTTCCATCAGTGAGGCTGTGGAGTACATTTATTTGGGCTGCAAGGCATTTGCCTTATTCAAATGTGGTTCTATTGCTGAAGCCAAACAGGTAGTCACTGTTTCTTTCTTTTTCATCATTATTCTCATTTTAGGTTGTGTGTTGGAAATACAGTTCAACGGTTTTTTATGTGCAGAACTTTCTATTCGAAATTGATACAAAATTCTACGTCGATTGATGTATAACAATACAAAATCGGTTTAGTTATTCATTTGCTATCAATCATCAAACATCAGGTATTTTCACCCCCCTTTGTGAAAAATTAGTCATCTCCAGGTTTCGATGCATTTATCTTGTAAATTAGAAAAAGCCAGGCTTTGCTCTGCAGTGATTGAGGAAGTACTGCATGCTAGTAATAACTTTTATTTTTATTTATAATTTCTATAGACGCAATTATGGGTGTACTTATCATTACCCTCGAACACTTTTTTGTTTTTAAATCTGTTAAATACTATTTTAGAGTCAGTTTTTTATATTAACGTCTAACCATAAAGGTCTTGATATTTTAAATCAAATTTTTTTTACATGCCGTATTTTCAGCACCCCTCACTTGAATGGGGATATTTTTTTCAAAATATTTTCATGAGAAATTTCAGCTCAATTTTTATTTCTTAACCGATTTTCATCAAGATTAATAGTTGAAAAAATTTGCATATAGAAATCACCCCTTATTAATATATTCTTTAATAAGAGGAAAATACTATGTATTTTCAACATCAGCCTGCTCTCAATAACAATAATTATTATTGAAAATTCGTTTGTTGAAAAACTTTCATATTTAAGAACGTTCCTCTAATTCAGTCAAAGACTTCTTTTCAAAGGTCAGATTTAAAGAGTTTCCCAAATGAAATTCACTGTACTTGAAATGAGGATGTCACGAAGAGCAATCAATATAAAAAAATAACTTGATAGGATCGCCATAAACAACTACCGTTGTCTACTTTGACAGCCATTGCAAACTGGTATACAAATTTCATTAGGGTAAAGGAACCAGTAGCTGACACCTTTGTGAGTCAATTCATGAATATTATCTATTAACTTTGGAGCTATTGTATGGGTTCATCAAAATGTGTTTGCAATATTTATTCAAGTCTTAAAGGGCTAATTAAAATTGGAATCAATCTATATACAAATTTGGACTTGAAATTATGATTTTAAAATTATTTGACATCTACACCAATAGCTGTCATACCCTATTATTGTTCACCTCCAGTAGCTGACATCCGAAAAGATCATTTCAAGTTACAGTATGAGCCAAATTCGACATAATATGATATATGAATATGGATCGCCTCGATGAGCTGAGACGAATGAGCCGACAGCTAGTTATAGTGACCCGAATTCAACAATCCCTAGTGCCCCCTCGCCCCTCAAAAGTCCAATCACATTTTTGGGCGAACACATGGAGTTCAAAACAAATTTTGTAAAAATAAATACCAATCCCCACTTTTTAGGAGATTTGCTTGAGCTCTCAAAGGAAATTTTAGGGGTGTTTTTGGATGCACGCAAGTTTATGAATAGCTAAAGTTAAAAAACTACTGAAGATAAAAAGGTGACAGGGGTATCAAATTGTAAAAAAACTTCCCCAAGAGGGATTTTGAGTTACACACTTGGGTCTCGCCATTACTGAGATACAGCTGTTTCAATTATTCAAAACAGAACATTAATAATTTTCTGAAAAAATTACCAATACTGTATTTAAAATTTTTTTAGCCGAGGGCCTGATATAGATACAGGGGTGTAAGTGGTTTCACATTATTTAAAACTGTTCTGTCTTGAAAATACATGAGTACGGTAACTTTTTTGTCTGAAGCCTAGTTAAGCTTCAATTTTGGAAAAAATACATCGGAAAATTTTACAGTTTATTAAAGATGGTGGCCGAAGCACAGCTAGAATTCTTGGGACTTTTCTTATGTTATTCAATTTGTTTTTCTGGACATATAACCTGATTTTCAGCCAGAATTGTTTCCTTACTTTTTGCTAATTTGATTGGACTAATTAGTGACTGATGTGAGTTGATTGTGTAAATAAAGTTTAAAGCCCGGTCCAGGCGCTCAGACTTATCGTTCAAACCATCAGTTCATGCAAAATGTATGGACAGTTCATGCAAAAGAAGGATGTAAAATTGCGTCCACCCGCGTCCGTCTTTCTATTTTGGTGCTCACACACTGCTCACTGGTCACATGCTCAGTTCGTCATCAACTATGGAAGAACTAGTACTCTTGGCCGCTCTTGTTTTGTGTGTAAATAAAAAAAAATGAAGAAAGGTAGGGTTCACTAAAAGTACGTTGGAGTAGGGACTAGTTATTAAAAAGAAGAAAATTTTCTCATGTTGCGTTGCTTCGAGAATTGCGTGATGAATCCAAAGATTGGAGGAACTATCTACGAATGGATTGTGAAAAATACTCTCATTTTTTATAGCAAATGTACCCTCTTCTGGTATTTTGGCATCTCGATTTAGGATATTTCATACGGATATTAATTTAGTTTTGGAACATATTGGTACTGTCGTTCTTACTTGTGTGTTGCATAATTTTTTAAGAGAAAGAAGTACCCAAAATTACATGCATGAACTTGTTTGTAGCACGTTTGAGGATTCATAGCTTTTGGATAAAAGAAATGACACTGGTTCTATGTTTAGTCTCTTAAGCGGAGAAAGGGGATGTATTTTAAATGATGCAACAAAGGCTGTCAGGGATACTGACAAGAGCTACTTCAATAATGAAGGTAGTGTGAATTGGCAAAACACTCTGACCATGAGTTTGGGCGTCTGGACCGGGCTTAAGTGTTACTTTCAAGTATTGCCAGCATTTTTTAGTGTTTGAACCTATAGCAATATAACTCTTAGTTTATGACTTCTACATCTAGTTTTGCTCTAGCTCTGCTGCTTGGAAGGGTCTTTAAACTTTCCATTCATAATTAGACAATTCTGCTAGACTTTTACTTTCATTAGAGAATAAATATTAAACAGATTAATAAGATCCCAATCCGGCTGAGAGTCAGTGATGAAGTCGGTAGTTCGGAACTCACCTAAAACTGTAGGTCCAAGTCAATTACTATCATTCAACTCATTGCCCACACACAGGTCTCATACATATTTGGGCTTCACCTTCTAAAAAGTTTATGTTTATTTCGTGTCATTGCTAATTCACTATTATTGCACATTTATTTTTATGTTTTTTCCCAGTTTTATTTCAACAGTTTTGTATGTATCTATCGTAATTAAATGCTGATTCGTTGTTCTCGGGATTATTCCAGGTGCTTTGTAGGGTTCCCGACTTGAAGAATATGGAAATCAAACAAAGATCGGGAATCTATGGTATGAAAGCATGGGCTTATATGGAGTATGGTGTATCTGGATTTCTCAAAGCATTGGAGTGCATCAGCATTGCCCGATCAAACAATCCCACAATGGCTGAGTGGCATTTTCTGACTGGAAAAATCATGTGTAAGTAATAACCAGATTTTGAAAAAATCATTATTTCCATCATTATAGTAACTGCTCAATTCTTCAGACTAGCTTTGCTTCCGCTGCTTTGTTCAAGCTCACTATAACCAACTTATTACTGTGGGTGTCATTCAACCTAGCAAGCTGTCGTAGCACAAATAAGACCTCAGATGAAATATTACTAGATATATATATATCTTCTCATTATAAGGAAATGGGTCTAGGACAACTCGCCACGGCCATCTCATACAAGAAAAACTGATTGTCCCTTATATTTCACTGTTTCAGTGAAACTTAGATGTAGCTAATGATTCGACATGATAAATAAATGAATTTTAATTTAACCAATCAATCATACAATATTACTGTATACAAAAAACACGACGAAAACATGTGCATTGGATGATGATGCTGATGATGAGATATGAATGGCCCTACAGTTTCAAGTAGGTTCCGATTCCGAACTGCTGGGAAGTGATTTTGAAAGGACATAACCGAAAAAAAAAACTAGAAAACTCAAGTCAATTAAAAAACAAAATGGACTTGAAATGAAAAAATATTCAGAATGTAAGAAGCAGATAAAAGCAAACAATAGAGGCTCTCATTTAAATCTTCAAATTTGTAGATTACAGTGATTACAAATTTGTTAATTACAAATTTGATTTGACCTCACATAGCATACATAATACATGTTACATTGAAACATGTTTGTAACAATTATTTTAAACTAAAAAAGCCGAAACAATAGTTTATTTGGACAAAATTGATGAATAAGGGCATTTGTACACAATACAATTTTTCATTAAATAATCACATCCAATAAATGTTGTCCAATCTTTGATCAGTCTTGTCAAATCTTGGACAAGATTTGAAGCGATTTGATGGACTTTCAAGGGATTCGAAGCAGTTTGAAGCTCTTATATTTTATTGAATTGGATGAAATATTTGATCGTGTATCGTGATCGTGATCGTGTGCCTTAACGCACAAAACAAAAATGGTGTACATAAGTGACCACTCATGACACGAAGACGGGCGCGCCTACTGGAGTGTTAATTTTGCGGCGAGTTGTCCTTTCCGCAAGTAAATCATCTATCTAGCTGTGGCTAATTGGTTGAGGGGGCTTGTTTGCTTCAACTTCGCGAACAGTACTAATTGTAGTTGATATTGTTAGTTATTCCATGTTAATAAACCCATCTCTATTTGGATTATATATAATTTTAAATATTTGTAGATATTAGCATTCTTTACCATTTGTCATCAATCTCAGTTGATCTAAAAGTTGGACAATAGACCACTCCATAGACCTACTCCAATAAGGAATCGGCCTTCGCCGAGTGGGTTAAGCACTGGCTTTCTGTAGTAATTCGGGACATACAATGGCGCCACCTTGAAAAACTCTGATTAGGGATATGTTCTAATCAAACGATCTAAAGTTTATATCGTCATCGGATGCATCAGAGTCGTCCTTCCTGCAATATTCCTTTCTATTCAATATTCTTTCAAAAAACTTGTTTTTTTTTTAATTGAATATGTGTATTCATCTTGCTTGTTTGAAATATCATTAAAATAATTTTTGTTTTCAACTAATAAGAACTTTTATCATGTTTGTGCGCGTTATGGAATGTAAGGTTTAAGAGAAAATTTAACTTTTCAATAAATTTGTAAATTCACGAAAAGTAGATTTTTTCTGAATATTACTTCGCTCTGATGCATGGGATGTACTAAAGTGGGCGGATTCATATAAAAATAACGGGGAGTGTGTACGATCTATTGCTTCTCCAATATTTTATCCAGGTATTTTTTTTTCGTAAAATTAAATAAAAATATTCTTCAATGTCGGTCGAGACGATTGAGCCGGCAAACATCGCATTTTTGGCATGCTTGATGCTTTTTTGGTGAAAGAGATAAAAGTAGGTGATATCAGCGTGAAAGTTATTCAGGAATATTTTTAATTCTTTTTTAAGTTATCAAAAGTGATAAGTTAAGGATACCCAAATGGTTTTAGAGGTTCAAACAGAGGCGACTGATTAGAACCTAACCCCATTCGCATGAATTTTCCAACAATTACCATTCAAGAATGAATTTTTCTTTATAGAATTTGGATCTTGTGTATAATAGAAAGCAAACTACCCATCAGAAATACATTTTGAAAACTTCATATCATTCAGAAAATATTACTTTCCATTTGCATTGCTTTGTATTGAATTTTTCCATTTTCAGCAAGAATTCGCCATGTGAAATTTCCTTTCATGACTGTATCAGATGAAGAAGAAAACTTCTATCGCACAGCATATAAAATGGACGAAAGTAAAACAAGCTACAAATTGTATATGGCACAAATTACACGCGAAAAGTCATTTGGATTGTTTCAGGAAAATCGATATAGTAGAGAAAGCAACAAGGAATTGTTAGAACGTTTGGATAAAATGAATGCTGAAGCATTATCATTATACACGTAAGAAAACTTTAATAAATACTCATTAATTCATTTGGGCATCTGTTGGAGAGTTATTTCTGAATCACACATTTCTGCTTCTATATATGTATAAATTATGTTCTTTAATACTTGTGAGCGCAGTGGTTTTATCACAGGCAAAAGGAAAGAGTTGATGTTTAGTAATTATCATGTTAGTAAAGTGAATATCTCTGTCATGATATTGTTATGGGTTCTATGTCTTAAATAACGCTGGCATCACTTAAATTTATAACTCGCACTTTATTATCACAAATTATCCACAACTCACACTGTTCAATTATTTCTTACACAAAATAATGTAATTGGAAGCAGATAAATCTATATTGTTCAACGGATGAAGAGTTTTCAAGATTACTGTACAAAAATCAATCACTAAATGTCATAAGGCCGATCTAATATTAAATAATAACTGTTCAATAAATTGTCCAATAATTCAAGAAGAACGTCAAAAAAGAACAAGTAACTTACGTAGCACAAGTCCATAATACAATAAAGCTATGAGTAGATTCCACTGGTATAAGTAATAGGAAAAATAATTATCACTACAGGCACAGTATACAGTAATTAATTATCAGAGAATTGTCACTACTTGTTTATCACGACGTATTTCAAAGAACTAATTTACAAACGTCTCTCTCTATTTATATATTTTTCCATAATCAAGATCTTTAAATTCTATTTTAACTTCTACCGAATTCGATAAGATTCCTTTAAATTCTAATGAAACACCTAGAACATTCTACAAAGTTCAAAGCAAATATCATAAAAGTGTCAAAAGAAGAGTAATTAATTGCTTTGTCTAGCAGACTTGTTGACGCAAGCAATAACGCTGTAAATCCTTCTTTCCGTGTTCATTTTTACTACAATATGAATAATACATTTATTTCTTCACAGCAATACTATACAAATAAAGAGTATACAGCCTGATCAACATAATCATAATATGTAATTATTACTTTCCGCTATTAATTATTGACCTGCAGAAAAACTATAAATGAAATGAGAATGGAAATCATCTTACATGCGACAGAACATACTGTTGGCAGGAAACCCATCATCAGTTCCTCAAGAAGGCACTGCAGCTCGCAGTTCTTGGATCATCAAATACCAAGATAACGTTATGTGTATATTTATATAATAAAAAATAACTCAATTAATTGTATGCTTCCTAGCACCTCTCATAAAATTTCTACTTGATAATATGGTTCATATCATATAGAAGAGATTTAAATAAATATTACAGTCAAAGTTCTACAAAACGAACTAAATTCGAAACCCTTATTGTAAAGAAGTACGATCTAGTTTTTGAAATGATCTAGAACTCTAGAAGTTTTTGCCTGGATATCAAATCTCGTTAAGCTGAATATTTGTTAACATTCAAAATGATTTTTCAGGTCGATGATTCAATCTAATCAGACTGATTCGAATTTATTGGCGCGGACTGCTTTTGGTATGGTGAAACTGCCTGACCCATACAAACGTATTGACTTGGCAGTACAAGCTATAGAAACGGCACTTGAAGTATCTCCTGACAATCCTTTGGCCAACCATTATGCTGGATTAATTTATTACCGTCATGTTAAGGTCATTAACACTTTATAAAATTGATTTATTTGAATTTCTATGGAAATTAATCATATATGTGTGGCTTTTATTTGATGAGGAATCCTTACGGGGTCGCCTTCAGGGATTGAATAATAGTCAGTTTAAGCTATGTAATGGGAAACATGTTGCACTCACCGCTTCAGGCATTTTCTGAATCCTGTGCATTGCATAGTTCCCACACATTCAGTAGCTTATAATATGAATTATGACTTGTTAATTTTACGTTGACTACATGATAATGTTAGTTGAACATTTTAACTCTTGAACTTCATACTTAGTTGTTACTTCATACATAATTTGATGTTTATCAAGGGTTTAATCCAATCAACTGGAGATGATCATCAGTGCGAAGGAAGGAGATATTGACTGAATTTAGCATAATTTAGCATAAACCCATTTAGCATAATTTAGATCGAATAAATTCTTTAATAAAATCCAAAACATCCATAAACGTTTTTCAACTGTGAATGAAAGTACTCAATTGAGGAAAACTTTCCCATTTATATTTTATCCAGTTAACCTTATACTTCCTGGCGGTTTCATGCAGTTCAAATAAATTTCTTATAATATTTAAATACAAAAACCCAACTTGCTCGCCTCAAATAAGTAGCTCCAAATAGAATGAACACACTGATGTTGTATTATTGAAAATTCTACCGTTCACTAATACACAGAACAAAAAACAGAGTAAAAAGATGAGTTTGAAAGTAGAAGTTAACGTAATGTCACTTCCACAAAAAACGGGTTGGTTAGTTTCTACAATCAACTGAGGATGAAACCTACGCTTTGTGTATATTAAAAGAGGAATTGATTCCAATATTAATGAATTTATTTATAAGCATCGAGCCCTACAATAAAGCATTACCTAAATAATTAATGTTTTTGGTGTAAGCCATGTGACTTCTGGGGGGCCGCCATGGCGGGCCGCTTAGAGCAGTTGGTTGGGGCGTCACAACTTCAACTTGCTGTCGTTTCAGCGGTCGTGGGTTCGAATCCCACTCCTCCATCTGGCATCTGTATGTGTTATCATTCACCTCATTACCCACGCACAAGTCTCGAACTCATGTGGGCATCATCAGCAATAAAAAAAATCACGGATTAGGTGGCTTTGGACAAAAGTAGATTGATTGATAGTCAGATGATTGGCTTTATTTTTGCACTCTACATAAAAGAAGTTCTGTAGGCGAAGTTGAGGCAAACTGATGTAGATGGAAAATTAGTTTTTATCGTTGAACGCCTATAAACTTTTTAGACATGAGTCTGACTATTAATATTTTTAAAGGTCACTTTACATACTTACTTACTTACGAAGCGCTACAGCCCTGTGTGGACCTTGGCCTCCTCAACAATTCGCCTCCAGTCGTCTCTCTGACTCACCTGCCTCTTCCAGTTCCTCACACCTAAGCAAGTCAGATCTCTTTCTACATCCTGTAACCGACGCGTTCTAGGACGTCCTCTCTTCCTTGTTCCTTCCAACAAGCATCTGTGTCTGCATCCTATTCTGCTCCATTCTTTGCACATGTCTGAGCCAGCTGATCCTTCTAGACTTGATGTAACGTACTATATCCTTTCCTTGTAAAATGTTGCTTATTTTAGCATTGTTTCTGATTCTCCACTCCTTATTCTCATATACTGGACCAAGAATTCTTCTCACAACTTTCCTTTCAAAGACTCTCAGTGCATTCATGTTTTGGGAGCTCAGAAACCATGCTTCACAACCATATGTCAGTGCCAGTTTTATTAGTGGTCAATATAGTTTCATCTTTGTACATCTCAATATGAGTCTAGACTTGATTGAATTTCTGTTGGCAAAGTATGCTCTATTACCTTGATCAATTCTCTTCCTTATTTCATGACTGAGGTCTACATTCAGCTCAGTTCCAAAGGTAAGTAAATCTCGCCACACTTTCAAATTTATAACCTCCAACTTCAAAATCTTCCACTGTTCTCCTTGCTAGCGTTGAGGTTACTTTCATATACTTGGTTTTATTATTATTAATTCCAAGTCCAATATCTTTTCCTTCATTTTCCAGTGTCATCGGCAAAAATTTGATCAGTTGTCCCTCTCCCTGGCCGGAAGCCACACTGATTCAAACTCGCCAATGAAGAGAAACATTTCTTTCAGAGCATTTCGAGCCACCAATACAATGTCATTGGCATAGGCTAAACCTTGTTTAGATTTGAAGATTATGTTTCCTGAGAGACTTAGTTTTTCAACAACTTTGTGCAGAGCCAGATTGAAAAGTAGTGCAGACAATGTGTCGCCTTGCCTCACACCATGCTCTATATGAAACACTCGGCTCATTTTCCTGCCTACTAGTACTTTTGCATTGTTATTTGACAATACCATGGATACCAGTCTTATCAATTGTCTAGGAAAACCAAAACCTTCAAGCGCCTCTAGCAGATTTCTAATTTTCACAGAGTCAAATGCCTGCCTGAAATCAACAAAAAGCATGTGTAGATCTACATTGTATTCTGTGCATTTTTCCATCAGTTTGCATATAGCAAAAATTTGATCAGTTGTCCCTCTCCCTGGCTGGAAGCCACACTGATACTCGCCAATGATTCTCTCTGACAGTGAACTCATTCGTTTTAGAAGAATGGATGATAAAATCTTGTAGGCAACATTCAACAAAGTTATTCCACAATAGTTGCTACACCTAAGTTTCTCTCCTTTCTTATAGCTTGGGGAAATAAGTCCCATTTTCCATTCTGTGGGCAGCTCTTCTTTCCTCCATATCATCAGAATTAATTTGAAAACTTTGTCAATCACTCTATCACTTCCATTTTTCCACATCTCAGCCATTATGGAGTCCTCCCCTGGTGTTTTACAATTTTTCTGTTTTTGTACTGCTTCTATTACTTCTTCTCTAGTGGGAGTTTCAACTTCAATATCAGCAGTATGATAACATGGAATCCAGACATCTTGTTCTCTAACTTCATTTCCATTCAGTAATTCTTGGAAATGCTCTGCCCATCTTTCCAGTACTTTTGATTCTTCAGAGATCACTTCACCATCTTTATTCTTGCACATGTTCGTTCTTGGTTGGAAGCCTTTACCCATTACTTTGACGGATTGATAAAATCTTCTTGTTTCATTCTGGGTATGCAAATTCTCTATACCTTCCAGTTGTTTTTTAAGGTATTTTCGTTTTTTCTTTCTAATCAGATTTTTTGCCTTTCGTATGCTCTCCTTGTAGATTTCCACATTACCTCTTGTCATTCTCTGCATTACAATCAGTCTCAGTCTATTCCTCTCCTCAATTGTTACCTCACATTCTGCGTCATACCAGTCAGCATTCCTTTCTCTTCTCTTTCTTCCAATTGAGTCAGTAGCAGCCTGTATTATTGTGTCTTTCAATCTTGTCCAAGCATTATCCAGATCATCCTCCTCTTCAGGGACCTCATGCTCCCATTGGTCCAATTTCTCACTAATTGCCCTCTGGTAAGCAGTCTTGGTTTCTTCTTCTTTTAAGGCCTCCACATTCCACTCTTGTTTTGTCTCTCCCCTGACATTTTCAATCATGGATATTCTTTCCAGTATCTTTGCCACCACCATAAAATGGTCTGACTCACAATTAGGTCCTCTTGCTGATTTAACATCAATTATTGAGGTGGCATGTCTTCTTGCTGCCAGAACATGGTCAATTTGGGTCACTATGTCAGTGCCAGGTACTTTCCACGTCCCTTTGTGTATGTTTTTGTGGGGAAATCTGGTGCTAACAATTGAAAGGTTCTGTTCTGCTGCAAATTGTGTCAGAAATACTCCATTCTCATTTGTTCTCTCATGCAAAGTATACTTTCCTGCAATGCCTTGAAGATGATCTTCTTTGCCTATTTGGGCATTAAAATCCCCAAGTAATAATAACATCTCATGTCTTGGGATTTTTTCACAAACTTGGGCCTAGTTTATTATAAAAGTGACACTACTTCCTCTGGAGCATCATTTGTTGGGGCATAGGCAGATATGAAGGATATGTTTCTAAAGTGACCTTTTAGTCTCAAAATACACATCCTATTACTGGCTCAAACGATAATATACTATCTCTTAGTTTTGCTCTAATAAGGAATGCTGTTCCACATTGCCCAGTTCTTACTTCTGGTCCACTATATAGCAAAGAGAATTCTTTTTTTTCTATTCGTCGACTTCCCATCCATCTCACCTCCTGCAATGCAACTAAATCGATGTTGAATTTGATAGCTTCATTTGCTATTTCCATCATTTTCCCCAATTGTAACATCGTCCTCACATTCCAGGTGGCAGCTTTCAAAACATGTTTCCGTTTCCTTAATCTGATTTTTTGCTTAGTTCCGATTTGATTTCTGAGGCAGGCAGTCCGATTCCGAGGCTTATTATGAGGATTCACAGCAGTGCAAAGTTTTGTGGGATGGAGCAGCTAACACCACGCCCAACCCCCTACCAGGAGGACCAGGGTTTTCTGTTAGGGTTTCCTTCCCTTAGCCGATGGGTTCCCGATGTGGGGCCGGAATCTCTCCTTCACCCATCCCCATCGCGTAGGATTTGCTGCTTGTGTAAAGAGTTTACACTCTCAACTAGAGCATTACCTGGTATTTAACGGTGGTACCTAATCGGCATCAGTACTCCCACCAGGGCTCAAAAACCAGCCATTCACCTTCCTCCTTTCTCAACACGGGCTTAGGACCATCTACGGCGGAGTTAGGTCACTTTACATAACTTTGTACATTGTGGGCTTTATTTTTTTGTTTTTTTAATTGTCTATATTAACAATTTTGTCTCCCACAGAATTTATGAAATTAATTGAAATGAAGTTAACTTATTGTCCTAATAATAAAGATGCAGTCATTATTTCTATGAGAAAATTCTGACAATGGATTCAAACGTGTAAGAAAGCACACTCCAGTTCAATAATTTTACATTTTCTCTGAGAAAATATTGACTTTTAGTCGTTTTCTCATGAACATTTTGATTGCTAGTTGTTGGTATTGAAGTTGAAAATTATATTTGAATCTTACAAAACAATCCTGCTTTCTTCAGTCTTCTTGAAAATATTTTTATTTTTCCAGGATAATTTAAAAGGATTGAAGTATTTGGAACGAGCCGCCAAACAGAAAAATTTTCCTGCACTGTTGGATTGGTTGAAATTGAAATACGCGGTTGATCCAAGCAATTATGATCCAATCCCCGAGTTGACCAAAGCACTAGAATTCGATGATTACGCTTCAGCCACACTAACTGAAATGTCTTCTTGGTATTTCTTCAAAAAAGATAACGTCTTTCGTGCCTGGGATCATCTGAAGAAAGTTACTGATGATCATTTTGCGAAAGTAAGTTTGATAATACTGTAGAGTTTGCGCAAAATTACGCTGATGATGCTTGCTAAATGAAGACCATTGCTATAAAGTTGGTCTTGGCTAAAGTCAGTTTTGCGATTGCACTGACTACACTTAAAAAGTCATACTAGCTAGGTTATGTCTTATATTTACAAAAGATTATGCTATTTCAAGTTGTTGCTTTAAATCTTATTGAAAGCCTGAAATTATTTGATATAAATAAGTGAAAAAGTAATAAATGTCTAAAGATTAGGCTTTAAATTTATCACTTCGTAACAGGCTTAATTGTTGATCTTAACATTGAAAGCAACATGGTTAGTTGATAATTAACAATTTGAAATTTGAGAGAGTAAGGGTATAAATGATTATTTACTGTTTTAAATCAACTATGTGCTATGATAAACACAATTTGACAATTCCTCAAACACAATTAATTGTTCCTTGTTGATGTTTTCAACTGATGATTCGTTTACTGTGTTATAGAATTATACTTCAAATTCGTTCACAAAAATTGAACCCAAGCTTAATTTGCTATCACAACATGGAGAGGATTGGCTTGTTGTAACTGTATTGTGAAATAGGCCAATATGATTTGCAAAATGTGGTAGAAAACTGTTTCTCAAACTATATTTATGATTAAATATTTTTTCAGAATCACAAGTGTCCCTTCTTGAGAATGAAGAATCCATGCAACTTGTTTGAAGTAATTTTCGATGAAGTGAAACTGATGATATCTCAGGGAAAATATAAAAACGAACGAGAAAAAGAAGACCTTCTCTCGATGAGTAAGAAATTGCAGGCTCTTTGTCCACAATCACATCCAACAGATTACAGTAACTTCAAAGCTGTTATTTTGAATGAGTCTGATGAATTAGTAATGCGTGAACAGTGGAGACTTTATGGGAGAGGTCGCGGAAGAGGTGGTGCTAGAAATAGAGGTGGTTTGTCTAGAGGAAGTACTTCGAGTGTCAATGGTAGTACATGTAATACTAGAGGGAGTACATCAAGTGCTAGAGGGAGTACGTCTAGTGCTAGAGGGAGTACGTCTAGTGCTAGAGGGAGTCGATCTACTTCTAGAAGGGGCTCAAACACTGATAGAAGTTCTAGTCAAACCGATTTGAGCAATGTTGATGGAAAGAAATCAACAAATCATAAAAGAGACTCGCATTCAAGATGCCGAGGGAAGTCTAATAGAGGTAATTCTGAAGCTTGCAACCCTGGTAGAAATATTCAAACAGAGAGTGAAAGTAATAGTATTCAGGAAAAAAGTGTTCACATTTCAGATTTAGCTGGAGGTATTTCCATGAAAAACGTTTTGACTGAGAAATTATTTGACATGGACTCTGAGTACAAACATAATTTAAATATTCTTTTCGGTAACAAACTAGATTTAATTGGTGATGCAACTCAGAAATCAGAAACAGCTAAAAGTGGAAATCTTGCAGTGGCTGAAGCTAGTTGTTCTACACGTAATCACTTGTTCTACCAAAAGAAACCTAAAGATCATGGCCAACCAAAACGTCCAAATGAGAACTATTCAACGAAATACGACAATCTGGGAAATGTTATCGACAATTTATGTCTAAATTTTCGTGATATATCTGATAACAATAATTTATCTGGATCTTCATCTCTTGAACAAGGAAATAAAAATCTGAGAAACGTGTCATCTCATCCCAGAAAAACTCAACAGCCCTGTCACAATCTCAATATTGCGCCTCAAACGTCGAGCTCTTGTACTGATAATAACTTTTCTGAAGTAAAGTATGATAATTTTGGCAAGAAAATAACGCAAAAATCTATGAATTTCGATAAGGAATTTTCTGAGAACTCAAGAAAGCAAAAAGATGAAAAGCCATCTTATTATCCTCAAAGTGGGTCGCAAGTTACGAATTTCACCACCAATACTTTCGAATAATATGTTTTTCAGTGTGTTTTGAATGAATTATAGATGCAGAGTGGGTGCTATACAATAAATTGGAATAATAATTGTATTGATAAAATGTAATGACCAATCGGTATTATTGTATCATTCAGAGTTGGCATCGAGTAGCTGGTAGGATATAGGTGAAGTAACAGTTAAGTGGAGTTTAAACTAGTAACATAAGTAATTGGTCGATTTTTCTATTTAGTTAACCGACATTCCAACCAATAATATAGCTGCGTTTGTCTTTTTCCACTTACCTATTGCTAAGCTGTATGCCAACTTTCAATAATGAAAGAGTAGTCAAAAGAAAGACTGTATTTCAATTAGTTTTATTCACGCTGTGAATGTAGAAAACAATGTTTCGAAATTTCAACTGTACATAATATAATATACGTATAACTGAACCAAATAGAATATTTGGCTGGTCATTATGCAGAAATTAGTGAAAACTTTTTCAAAACAATTGTTGGTACAATTTGACTCTGAAAAATCGTTGAGACGTCTTGTGTTTCTCTCAAGAGTCCTCAATACCTTCTGGGAAGAAGTACAAACCCATTCATAGTTTACTGTTTCAGACATCATTTTTAAATTTAGTGATATGGGAATGATTTAAATCATAGAAAAAATTGATGAATGGCATTACATTAAAATTCAACTTTTACTTATCAATTATTCTTTATAAACACAAGACAAATTTGATAAATTTACTACATGCTTATTACGGCTATGCTATATGGCCATTATGAGGATAAAAATCGGAATTTGAAGATAGGAATGCTATACTTCAGACCTCCCTGCACAGTTTGGTGCGATTCTCATGTTTATTGGATAAAAAATACCGTTTAAAACAGTAAACTACGAACGCTTGTTTACAAGGTCGCGCTCTTCCCTTATTGCCCGACCGCTTGCTTCTGACTGCCAGAGTAGAAAAGTAAATGTCTCTTAATGTGAATTGAAAACAAATTCTCACATTAGCCTAGTAAATGAAGGGTTTTTATCGGGAATAATTAGAAATAACCTGAATTTTCCAGGGTTGTTAGACCTTCTTATAAACAGTGTGTAGTGAAAAGTCCCCTGCTTGCTTCCCCCCTAGCCCCTCTCAAAGATCCAAAATGTCAGTAATTACTTGAAATTCGTTAGCCAATCATCAGATAGAGTTGATACTATTTTCATCATGTTCGCCATATGATGGACTACAACAATGGTCTTATTCATTTTCATGGTACACCTTTTACAGTTTTTCCCATAAAAAATCAAATATCCTGAGCATTGGGATTTTTCAACTCGATTTTTTCTTATTTTGCAAGGAATTTTTTCGTTTGCCATTGTACAGAAAATAGAAGTTGTAGAACCCTTATTTCTGAATACAATGATGTGCATAGTTTTATACTATACTAATTATAGAAGATGATGCTTCAGAAGGGGGTTTAGCCACGCATTATACTGTGATGCCGCCACCATCATCCATACTTGCCATCATAGGCTATTTATTACTCAGGAAAATTAATTGCTTTTTATCAATATTTTTTATAAGGGTACCCCTTTGTCACCTCTCACATAAGAACTACTGTCTGCCTTGCGCAATCGAGCTACAGCTCATTGAGGTGATTCAAATTTATAGATATGTCGCAGTTGATCTATAATTTTCTATTGTACTTGGAAGGGCAGTTGGCCTATCCCTTTCCAACTGGAACTGTATGATTGTTACATTTAGCAGTGCTCTGGTTTATTCATCATATAACAAGTAATAACTGCTTTTTCTAGCTCAGATTAGAATGAATTAATCGTGCAAACTCTAACCAACATTTTAGTGCTAATTTTTACCAGAAGAGTGCGCTCTAGCATCAGTTATAAGAAAAATATTGTATAATGTTTTGCTTGTTAGTCACAATAGTAAGTACTTATTATTATTTTTAAAGTCGCTACTTCTTATTTAAATTAATTTTTAAATTTGCTGTGGTTCTAGATAATAGTTTAAATGTAATGATTAACAATAAATTACTGTTACTTTTCAACATTCTGATCTTGAAGGTCTGATCTTGCCGTTAAGACATTCAGACTGGAATTGTTTACATGTGGTTTCTACTACATAGGTTATGTCCTGCATTCATTTCTACCATTAATTTATACTCAATAGTTGATACTCAATTTATTACTCAATAGTTCCATGAATTTTTTTTGTATTGTGTCTTTTTTATACAGCATTATGTTTTGCACAATCTATCCATGAATTGATGATATGATTCTTCCATAATCATGACAAAAAATCATAACCATAATTGGTTAGCTTAGTTTCTCAACATTATGATATTGAAATCACACCAACATAATTGAGGCCGTAGCTAGAATAAGGGCATATAGTCCAAAACGTAGTTTTGAGATACAGGCATTCAAAGTTCTAACAGCTGTATAAAACATTTCATATGTTTGCTAAGCAATGGAATATTTTTTTAATGAATTCTATCATACTTCATGAGAAGAATAGTTTATCCAAAGTGACAAAAGAATCCAATAAGAATATTAATTTCAATTTTTTTCTAATGTCATGTATAGACCAAAAAGAATGACTTTTTTACCGTCTATTGAAAAAGGGCCCACATAATAAATGTTTGATTATCACGTGTACATTAGACTTTTCAGCATTATTATGAACAGAAAATCAAAAATATATGTTTTAAAAAATAATATCAATGTCCGGCTGAATTTTCTTGAATTAAATTATCTATATTTTATGGTAAAAATTAATAAAATCACTGCATAATAAATAGTATTTATTGAAAAAGTTGAAGGCAATATTGAAAATTCGTACATTGAATTAGAAAGTTGAATCTCATTTTGTTATTTCTAATTTTCCTCCATGATGCAATCGTCTGCCAAATCAAAGTCTTCATCAGAGTTATTCACATTTTGATCTTCAGAAACCACAATATTCTGAGGTTGTTGAGAGTCAAAAATATCTTGATAAAAGCTTCTTCCTTCTTGGGATAAATATGGGAAGAGATCAGTAATGTCTTTGATTTTTGATAGTTTTAAAGGTTTTTTAGGAAGGGGATTGAGTGACAGATTTTCAGGGAAAGATTTAAGAAATTTGAAAGGTTGAAAGATCTCAGAGCAGTAGTTTTGTGAAACTGCCAAAGATCCACAGGTTTTATATTTTATGATGCAATATTTTTGTATCCCAAATGATGTTCCCTACTTTGTTCTTGGAAATTTCTCAAAGTATGGGATTAATGCTTCATCCCAGTTGAGGAGAAGAGTAGAATCGTTTTTCACTTCAAAAGGAGAAGGATTTTTCCGGCAAGTCTCCATGTTCTTCAGATATGGTGTAACGACTTCAATAGTTTCTTTTTTTATTATGTTTGACTTCATCACTCCAAAGTTTCTATCACATTGTCCAAAAGAATGCCCTCTAATAGGAAACAAATAAAGAATAGTTACATTGAGCAGCTTTGATAACCACGAGCAAAATCTTACGTGGCATTTTTGTTCTGTCCACCTGCTGCATCAGACAATAAAACAATTTCTTTGATTCATGGGTTGCAAGAAATCTTATCATTGATAAAGTTGAATAAAAATGATGCAACTGTATTTGGACCCTTCTTAGCTATATGTTCAAGAAATGTGTAGAATCTCGATGAATCATCATTATGACTGTATATTGAATACAAACAACCACATCAGTCTTTTGTAAAATTGTTTAGTTACATTAATTTTAGGCAAAGGAAGATTTTGTGCACAGTCAAATTCAAGAACAAGAAGTTCATTGTTCTCTTTACACTTTCTGATAAATTCATTCTTCACTGATAAGTACTTTTCTGTCTTTTTTTTGTGTAACTCGTACTTAACTAGGCAAGGATGATTTCCATCATTTTGCAAATGTTTCTCACACTCAGTGCAGAAGTCACACACATCAGTCTTGGGCCTTCTTACCATAAAATTGGTGTCTCTGTAGAACTTAAAATACGTTTTATATGCCATTTTCAGAGGTTTATTAGATTTCTCCTTATAAAAGTCTTGAAACATTGAAAAAATCACTTTTGGGCTGAGATTCGGGTTATCAAAGTAAAGTCTATTTGTATGAAATGTGTAGTGGCTTCCACGATGCGGGATACTCTGCAAATGGTCCATTGCTAACTGCCAAACATCCTCTTCCAGTTTTCGTTGTTTACCATGCTTGCCTCTCTGTTCAGAAAAAGACAAGTTTTGTAATATTTTTTGTTGCAAAACCCGCACCCTCTTCACACTAACTCTATGGACTTCTATAAAAAACGCCCTACAAACAAGCACTTCAACACCATTTCTTTTCATAGTATATATCCATGAATGTTATCTCACCACCTTTGGATCAGTAGTAACCTTCCTGTTCTCAGAATGCTGCAGTTCCATGCAACCAGCAAGGAATGTGTCTTGAGCTTCTTTGCTTCTGCCATCGTAGAATGCAGTGAAGATATCATTCTGGTCACAACGTTCAAAACTTTCAAAACACTTTTTTAGACAACATTTATTTACTATTTCAAACTTCTTAACAGGAACAGTCATTTTAGAATTCTTCGATTCATAACATAAACCACTTTGCCGATTCGTTTTTCGCACATTGTCCTTCCACTTATCAGAGTTCAATCTTCTTCGTTTAGGACCTTTTATCACTGATTTTAGTACAACTTCCCTAGCATTAGCAGTATTAATACTATTTTCATCGTTCATTTTGAGCTATTCTTGAGTAAAATTACTTAGGTAGGTATGAAAATATCACATCAAACGAATACGGAAAGCTAGCTTTAGCGTGAAGAACGTAAACATTGCATACTGCTACTCTCTACAAACAGTACAAACTGTCGTCACGTTGTCTACTCGTCTATTGAAGAAGGGCCCATGACATCAGCTGACTAAAACTGTTGTACCAACCTCAGAAAACTTAATATCGTTACGAAATTTCGTAGACATGTAGAAAAATATATAGAGAATCGATTTATAACATCTCCACAAAAAGGGCCCATAGCACTATGGGCCCTTATTCTAGCTACGGCCTCAATTATGAAATTTGGTAGGAAAACATCTACTGTAAACTATGAATAGAGTATAACTGACATTCAAGTCATGTTTTAAGGAAATAGAATTATTATTATTTCTCACTTGGCAATTAGATCTTTTAGCAGATGCCATCTTCTTTGTTGTGACAGATGTAGTCAGTGGTTAGAAATATCTTATTGTAAAGTAAGAAATAATTATATATTTACTTTAAAAAGAGAATGCAATGTCAGTTATCTTGTATTTATAGCTTATTAAATATATAATTAATAATTAAATAATAGGGGGGGGGGGGGGGTTGACCTTTCCAACCAACTGATGGCGTGCATAGTAAACAACCCATAGCAATGGTTATAGGTATACGTGCAATGCATAAAACAAAAAAATGTACCCTCAAATGCATCCTCCACTTTCTTGATTTGAGTTTTGATAATTGTGGGGTCATGTGCATGTGAGATTGCAAATCAAACCATTCAAAAAGAGATGTAGAACAGTGTGTAGTATGTTGAATTTGCTCAATAACTAAGATGTTTATTCTCAGAGATACCCAGTGGTTTTCCTCCTATACAGTACCTCGAAAATGACTATTTTAATATTTAAATTGCTCTAA